>VDFB02270651.1:14035214-14148973 GCA_007258455.2 Sequoia sempervirens | reverse complement strand
TAAATAAACTGAACAATCTCACCCAATATGTATGTAATTCCATGTATCATCTCGATTTCCCTTCTCCATTTTTCCGTTGTAGTATAATTTCCCTCAGATATCTTCTTATGCAAGTATAGCCTATGATAGTGATTTAGCAAAACATCGAAGATTCAAGATAGTTGCTCCAAAAAGTCATAAGATTTTGAGAGAGATTGGAATGATGAAGAACAAATCAATTTATAGAAAATTGATCATTCGAATGATAGACCAGGATCAAAAGATCAACGGATGGTTGAGATCGACTGATTAGACATGCATTGATACTTGATTGGTAAGGACCTTAGGTAGTATAAATTAGAAGTAGAAATAAAGATTAAATAAAATGATTTAATCTTGAGGTTTTAGTATTCAAAAAGCAGAAGAAATATCTTTGCATGACAAAGATAAAGATTGATTAAAACAACTCTTGTTCGAATGCACACACAAAGTTTAATTAATTAAATAAGAATATTTAATTAATATGCATGTACACGCAATTGAGTTAGAACTAGATGACTGAACGATTTGACGAAGAGATTACTCGAGAGAAACCTTTCCGGACATTGAAATCAGGGGAGTTAAGCTGCTTGATTTAAATAGATGTCGAGTCGGAGTCAAAGGGAAGTAAAGATACTTAGATAGCTCACACGTTTATCTAAATATAGAGAATGCATTAAAATAGGTTTATAAGTTTTAAATAATTCATTTAATTCAAGATTTGATATTTGAAGAATAATTAAATAAAAATTTATTTAATTAAATTGTGAAGAGGATTAAATGAATAATTAAATAAAGAAGAGTTTATTTAATATAAAAGTTGAAATATGATAAGGAGTAAAATTAAATAAAATTTATTTAATTGAAGAAGGATAAGGTTAATTAAAAGTAACATAATTAAATAAAAAGTGTTTATTTAATTAATCAGATAGAATAAAGAAAAGTGTGAATTAATTAAATAATTAAGATTATTTAATTAATAGAAGAATTAAAGTTAAAGTGAATTAATTAAATAATTAGATTTATTTAATTAATAAAGAAATGAAGACTTTAGAGAATAATTAAATAATTGACATTATTTAATCATGACCATAGAAATACAAATTATGAAGAATATTGAAGTCGTAGGCTTAGACCAGATTTCAGTGTCTACAGATACTACAAAATAATGGAATGGATGTGAAAAGAGAGAAATAGAGGTGAAAAGAATAGCACAAAAAAGTGAACAAGCTTGCCTTGAAGGATTTTCTAGTTCATGTTAGGTTCACCAAGATATTGAATGGTCATAATTGACTTAAGCACCATATAAGTGAGTTAGACTTTAGACATCACATATGTTACACTTGTGTTAAAAAGCACTTGTTGAGTCACTCCTACTCTCATGGAAAGATCCAATCAAGTAGGGGTGGGATTGAGGGGTTGTTTATTTTGTGTGGAAATAGAATGCCATAGATGGTAGCAAGATTGTAGTAAGATGCTACAAATGTTGAGGTTTATGGGCTCTTTTAAATATTTGAGATATGTCCCTACAAAAGAATTTTGCATGGCATGCGTTGCTCCTGCAAACTTGAGTTCCATGGGAGGGATTTGATGACTAGGTTAAGCCTAGAAGAGAACATTGGCTTGATATATAAGAATGGATGGATAGTTATGTTGTAGATAAATATTTGTTACAATCCTAACAATATTGCTTAAATTTCATATTATAAAAATGCCATTGGTTGATAGTTATAAATTTTAAGTTGTTGGTAGTAAGTTATAGTTTGTGTTTCCTATCTTGCGAATGATGTTTAAGTTTTCTCTAGTTTATGTGAGAGTGTGGTTTATGGGCTAACCTTGTATTTAAAATATTATTGTTATGTGTGCTCTTATCCTATTCTACTCTATTTCTCATAAGATTTGAGTGTGTTCCAAGACTTGCTCTTCAATGGGAGTCTCTTGAATAAGAAAACTCTCTTGAGCTTCTCTTAAAATTGCTTGAATCCAATCTTCTTTTACTCTAGGACACATCAAGCATGACAATCAAGTGAGGAGAAAGGAATATTTGAGAGGCAATCTTGTTTCTATTTGTTGAAATTTTAGTGAATATTTCATGGAATTACTGTGGGCTTCTATTTCTCTTTGCTTTGGTTTTGATTTTGGTGATAATGCAACAATCTAATTTATCAATACAAATTTACTCTATGCTTTTGTATCTTCTTTGAAAGTCAAATATTGCTTAGTTAAACTATTTATTGAAAATAAATCTTTATCTAATTGAATGCAATTAGATAGCTTTTTGCTAAATGCAATTTTTGGTTTTATTTTTGTGATTTGATTTTGGCTACCATGAGTTGGGAACAAGGGTTTACAAATGATGCAAATAGAATTATTCTAATTAATTTTAATCTAAAGAAACAAATACATTTTTAATAGATAAAATTAAGTAAAAATCCTATACAAGAAGAGGTAATAGAGCGTTACTTTTCTCATTCAAATTTGAAGTTTTCTAATTACTATTGAAACCTTTTCAAGACAAAATAAAGACCCTGTGAAGCTTCAAAGAAGCTTTTTGTGGTGCTTGTATCTTTAGAGAAATCAACTTCGTTTGTATCCTCCTCTATAACAATTAGAACCTCCTCTTGATGACAATGTGAATAAAAGGGAGCTTTGAATCTATGAAATTGGAGATTGCTTGGAAAGTACATGAAACTTTGAAGCTTCTAAAAGGTAAAAGGCTTAGCTATTCTTGTCAGAGCATAGGAATGCTATGATGAAGGCTTCAATATAAAATGGCTTGGTTCCCAATAGGTGTTTCACTATCCTTGTGTTGGGATCAAGGGAATAGGGAATCATAGCTATTAACAAGAATTTAGAAAAAATGAAGAAATAATTAACCTTTGGATGTCAAAGGCAACATGAGCCTTTATAGGCTAGAAACTTCTCAATCATGGGGAAGCGATTGGGAGAAGATTGGAGAGTTATGGACATAAGACTAAAGAGTTGATTGAGATTTAATATGAGAGGAAAATTAGTTAAGTGGAGTGAACACTCAATCAAGATTAGAAAGAACTATGTAAAAATGGTGGGAAAATGGTCAAAACTGAAGTAATTACATGTTTTTCAAAAATAGTAGGGATACCCCTTTTGCTAGGGTTGGGTTGTGTGACCCTAAAACTTAAGACAAGTCACCTAGGCAACCCTATAGTCCCTTGAGCTATCCTTTAGTCAAAGGTTTGAATAAGTTTTTTGGTGTTATACAAGTACTTGGAACCTAGATTGGGGGTTGAAGAAGATAGATGAGGGGCTAAGAGGGATGAGGGAGCTATCATCAAGATGGAAAATGCTAAGTGGATGTGTAATTTCTACCATGTGGGCCATAAGTTGGACTGCTAGATCATCATCAGATTACCATATTGACCCATGCAATTTTGAGCACTTACATGTTCAAGTTAAATGGATTAAATAGAATACACAAGAGTTCAAAAATGGTTCCCTAGTCTAGCATGAAGGGCAAAAATAACTAGCCACAATTGCATAAGTTCTACAATTACTAAGGCATTTCTTTCACAATCAACAAAATTTATAGCAATACTTAAGCATTTATAGTCAACAGACTTAAAAGCATGGTATTTGCCATGAGTTTCAGGCAGTCACAATAAGTTTTAACATCTCTCTGAAGCAAAACCGCGATGTACAACTAACCACGAGCCTCTTATAAAACTAAAACATAAACTTTTATGGGGAAGCACTCATTCAAAAAAGCCCTTACACAACAAACGATATTTAAGGAGTTCCCAACAAAAAAAACCCTGGCACAACAAACGATATTTAAGGAGTTGTCTGAGGGACCCTCTAGCCACGTTAGAAGTCAGAGCTTCCTCTGTGCTGGTTAAGAAGCACATCTCAGTTGTGGTGGAATTTAAAAGATAATTACTAGTTTTGGATAGTCAAATTAAATGCTTCATTCCATGTTAGGTCTAGAAGCTTAGTGCAAGTAGAGGGACCCTATTCTTCCTATTGATTTTAGGGTCTTCATTTAGTAATTGTCTGTTGTACTAAGGATATTGGTAGCTGATCCATAAAGCTTGTCGTATAGCTCTAGTGCTATGTTTCAGAACCCTGTTTTTGGTACTTTTCAGTGTTGGTTTGTGTAAAATTTGATTCTTTTTATATATAGTATAATCTTGAATTTTATCAGAAAAGGAGACAATTTACATTAGACCACCTTTCTTTGTTTTGTTGATTGGGCAAATTGATATGTACAATTGCTACGTGAAATTCTGTTCGGAAATCTGTTAGCGTTGGCCATCTGGATCCCTTAGATTGTTTGATCTCGCGAACGTCATTAAAATTCTTTGGTTCACTCATTCAGAATCATTGACATAAACGACGATAAAATCATGCAAACATTTTTTTAGGCAAGCAAACATTGATTAGAGCTTGTCTTGCTCACAACAACCAACTGTCCCAAGGGATTGACTATTTAGTCTATGAAAGCCCAATCTAGGAATTGTACCCACACCTGGAGTTTTACTGGCACATACTCAGAGTCTACATAATCTCTAGTCCAGTCAGACAAAACTGGCATGAAGCATTTGTAAAACCAAGGCCTAAGACTTGACATTAGCTGGTTTTTTGTAAATGAGAACATAGAAATCCTTTGGTCAGATTCCTAACCTTTGTGAGCATAATGCCATACAACTGTCAGTGTTCTTTCAAAAACATTCTTTGAGTTTGGACTCAGAACCAAAATAACGAACAAAATAGCTTGTCAGTGTATATTGATCATGCCATTGACAGACAGATAGGATTGACCAATAAGTAAAAGGACATCCCCAATGGGCAAATGGGCAAGGCCCACTTCTGATAGACTTTCTGAACAAATTTATGTGACCTCTTCAGTGCCGTTGATTGTGCTTTGACCATTAACATGGGCAGGCCTTGTAGCAATTAATGCATAGAGGCAAGAGCTGGCTAGCGCCAATCAAGGGGTGGCTCATTGAAGCTTGGATCTATCTAGAGTTACAGTGATCAGTATGGGTGCTTACATTGAAGGGTATTCTTCCCTCTTGGTTGGTGCTCTGTCCCTTCTTATTCCCATTCCCTATGCAACTAAATTAGTGATTTCCAATGCGACCTTGTTTTAGGACCCAATGCAGTGACAGAACGACAGAAAGAGACATTGCAGAAAGGTAAGTTTAGAATCTAATGAAGTGACAGTACGACAGAAAAAGACATTAAACACTGGTGATTTTAGCCTGACATGAAGAGTCAAACAAATATTACAAGCTAACATTCCCCCCGAATGCTTATTTCAATATCTTTATAAATATGGAGGCAAAAGTTACATTAGCACCAGATCACTATTATAAATCAAACCAGTTCAGTTCAATCAACATTGGAAGATCATTCTCACAAACTATAATTTGTGAAGTTGCCATTACTTCATAATTGTAAACAATATGAGTCATTGATTAGGACTTTGATGGATTTCACATGGCTTACCTTGTTTAAAATGATTTTTTAAAGTTATTTTAATGGTTAAAACATTTTTTTATTTTTTTGTGGGGGAGGTGGGGAATTTAGCTATAACTTATTCAATTAGAAGCGTAAACTCTTATTTTCATTTTTTAATTTAAAAGAAATTGACAATAATCTATTAGTAAAAGTTAGTATGTAATTAGTTAAAGATCACTTAGCTAGTAGTTTGTAATTATGTTAAGTTTAGTTGTTGTGTTGGTATTATTTTTTGAATAATTTGTGCTTCTTATTCATTTAGCATTATTTTTGTTGTGAATGAACAAATTAAAAATGTTGGTAGGTTATGTTGGTTGTGTCCTTAGATTTGCATTTGTCATGCCTCCCTACTTGCCCTTTACTCTTTGTGTGTCCATCAATAAGTATTGATATGAGATTAGTTTAATGGGCCCATTAAATTGTTTTATTGAGCTCCTTTGTCTCCTTCCCTACTCATGTTATAACTCTTTTTTCTCCACATGTGGCCTTCTGCTTATCAGGCTTCATGTTGCAATCATGGCAACTTGTGTATGATCTTAGGATCTTATTGATCTTCAAAAAAGTGATTCAATGGTGATTTTAGGTGTGAGGAAAAGCTTTGATTCAATGGTATCATGTTCTTTGGTGCGTATAGTAGAGCATTGATATTGTATGTTTTATTCTTGGTGGCCATGGGTGGCACTCATTGACAACATTTGTAAGCTTAGTAAAGGGGATTCATATTGAGTGATAATTAGTTCATCTTTAGTTGCATGCATAGTTTTATTTTAATTCTCTTGATTTGATGTCTTAAGGGTCTATTCATAACAACTAAAGGGCATGATTGGTCAAGGCCTCAGTGTAATTTTTAATTTATTTTTAATTGACATGTTGAAGCCCTAAGGAAATACCTTACAATGTTTAGCAAATCCTAAAGAAGAAGAGGAGGTGCCCTTTCTTATGCATTGGTTTCAAACTATTTATTCTTTGTGGATGAGTTTTGCCTCTTTATCTAAGATAATCATCTTCTTTGGTCATGGTTTTGAGTGTAAGCTCTAGGAGAGTGGAGCCATAGTTTTGAACATCAATAGTTTAATCCATTTATAATGTATTTTGTGCTAGTAAATTCATTATCCTATAAAAATTATTTCCGACCTTAAAGGAATTATATGCCTTGCAAATTTTTTCTTCTTCTATATTTTCTTTTTCACCATAGAACTTATATGATTTTTTTTCACTATTAGTTTGATTAGTATTTGTATAATGTAGGATCTTCTTTTGTCTATGGATTTACTAATTTTTATATTTATATTTTGTTTCTCATTGGTCAAAAGTATTTTTTTGGTATAATTTTCTATTTTTTTGTAAAGATTAAAGGAAAACAAACCTTTAACGTTTTAATAAAATTGTTAGAACGTTAACACATATAACAATGTGTCTATTGCAAACCTATTTTTAAGATAGGTATTAGGTATCTATTTACATCTATAATATGGTATTAGTAGCTTAGGGTCTTAGGACTTATCCACTCATTTCATAAAAAATAAACTAGGTAAGTCATCCTAAAGCAACATGTCGAGAAACATAGTGCTACTTTATGTTTCTTACAAGCTAATTTGAATTCCATTTAGTTAACATACCCAACACTTTGTAGCTATCTACTATGTATAATGGTGAGATAAGCTCACCAACAACAAAGTTGGATCAATCTCTTCTCTTTTCTATTATATTAATTATTTTCATTTCATTGAGGATGGAAGATAAGAATCCATATAGAACTAATGGTCATGATGTTGTAAATTCAACATGACATCCTTTTCCTACTATTTCATAGATTTTTGAAATTTGTATGTCACACCTCAAAATAGTAAGAAAAAACATTAAACTAATGGTGAATTACTCTCGTTTAAAAAATCACTTTTGAAATTTGGAAATCATTAGATGGTGATCCTTTGTGGTAGATTAGGCTATCCAAATGACTACCTAAACCTGTAACTTGAATTTCTCCTACCAACATGATACATTGATTTTATGTTATTAGTTTGACAACCTTTCAAATAAGTAAAAAAAAATCATGTGTCTTCTCAATACATTCCCTTTCTTTCCTTTTGTTGGTTTGTTGGTTCTTTGAGAGAAAAGAAGGGGGGCCCACAAAATTACCATGCTAGATAACTTGACCAATTATTCATCAAGAAATAATTGTCTGATTGACAATCTCTTTAGAGTGTTTGGGGCTGCCATGTGTCTTGTTGTTGCATTGGCTCTACTTGTAAATGTTATATACATTGAATTAGTTGTGGGGACCAAAAAAATGTTATTGTATATCTATGAACCAATAGCATTCCAATATGAAGTTGTAAGAATCACAACTTATATATCATGCATGGGTCATTGATCTTGAAAGAGGTCGAACAATTTTTTTGACAATAAATTTGATGACAACCTAACTAGTCATTTCCCCCAATTTAAAGTGGTTATTTGTCCTCAAATGGTAAGGTATGAGAATTATAGAGGGGTTCATTATTTTAAGCATTGTAGATATAGATAAAATATAAATTAAATGCTGCATGAATGTGAATTCTTTAGGAAATTAATAGAATTTAATGGTAATAATGGTTGATAATGTGAAAAAAATACCTATAATGTGTGCGATGATAGGAAAGATGGCATATGCGACGTGATTTGAACATAGTCATACAATAACTAGGTGAGAGAAATAAAATGATGGATGTTAATGGAAGTATTGCGAACAACTTTGTTGTATTTAGAACTATTAGAATGATGGCATGTGTTTAGAAAAGGTTGGATATAGGAAAATAAAGCTTTGGCATGTACAAAATTTATTTATAATGAAATGATATGTTGCATGTAAAGTGTGGTGAATAGGAGTGGATGCATGTAGAAATGATGAAATGGATGTACAAATAGAAGTGATAGTTGTTGTGTGTGGAGTGGTATTGAGATAGAGTTAGTTGTTGCGGCTAGCGGTAGAACATGTCCCTTATATAAATACCTTAGGGTTGTTGCTATAGGTCCTGTGAAAAGAGATGTTGATGGCTTGATGTGTGTATCTAGAAATAGTTGTTGCCGATGGTGTAATTTATTGGTGACGTAGTGCATGTGTGTGCATGTGTGAGTTTATTGTTTGGTAAGAATCATACTTGTTATATATCAGTAATTGAGTTGGTTGGCTCATCGACAAATGTAGTAATTGGTGATTTGGCCATATCAAATGATTTTCAAGCAATATTGAATCTGCGAATGGTATAAACTATTGTTGCAAATAGTGTAGAAATTATTCCTTATGTAATGGATTTTTACAAAGCTTGAGTCTATGTCTATTGACCATCAAAGATAATCTACTTGAATCAATTGTAGTTAGCTATAGTGCTCCATTCTAAAATATATGTTTAATTTCATAAGGACCTAGTCACCATGTTTGTAGTTTACCCATGTGGTCCTTGTATCTGGAATCATAAAGCAATTCCTAGTCCCCTTCATGGAATTCCTTGATTTTAATAAATTGGTCATGCCATTTGATTCTTTATTTTTTCAAATCCTCCATATGATGGATTTCTTCCATCCTTATTTCATCCAAAGCATTTAGATTGTACAATCTATCTTTCTAAGCTTCATAAAGATCCATTCCAAGTTATCCTATATGCCTAGATAACTTTTGGTAGCCTTTTTGCTCAGTCCTTTCGATGCAATTGGACTCTCTTTGTTAGAATGGATTCAATCTCTCTATTTGTGACCTCATTTTCCCATTTGCTTGTGGGTGGTAGGGGTTTACTTTTATGTCTAATCTCATATTCTTTGATCAAATGGGAAATCAAATATGAAGTAAAGTGTGGTCTCTGATTTGTTACTCTCCCTAGATGCTCAATACCTTGTGAAGATTTCCTCATAAAGGAATGTTGCAACCTTGGTCTCTTTGGAAAACTATAATTCTTTAACCTCCACCCATTTTGTGAGATAGACAGTATACATTAGTATGCATTCCTTATTATTTAAAGTGGGATCTATTGGTCCAATGAAACCTAATTCCCTTATCAAATGATGTAATGATGTAGTTATAGGGGAATTTCATCACCCCTTATAGGTCTACCCATCCTCTAAATCTATCACACCTCCTTCTCTATTTAACTACATCTTTATGAAGTGTTGGCCAATAGTAGCCAATATTTAGAATCTTTATATTTTTTCTCTTGACTGCAAAGTTTCCTTCATATGTTTCATCATGAAAAGCCTTAAGGATATCATATAATTCATATTCCCTCATACACCTTCTCATTATATTTTTTGGTCTTGATAGAATAGATAACTAACCACCCATGAATATGGAAAGTTGCATTCAACTAATTGTTGTATTTCTCTAGGTGAGAGATGTGGGGGTGTCCTTCCTTCAACCAAGTAGTTAGCTATGTCTTCATACCAAGGTGTTTGCACTATGAGGGAAAAAAGTGTTCATGTAGAAAATAATCATTCACAACTTCTTTTGCTTTGATTTATAGCCTAGAAAGAAAATCAGCTACTGGATTTTCTTTCCTTAACTTATCCATGATAATTATATCAAACTCCTGCAACAATAATAGCCACCTAAAAATTCATCCACCAACCACTAGTTTTCTCATCAAATATCTAATTGTTTTATGATCAATGTGAACAAAGATAAAATTTACAATGATATAGTGTTTACATTTATTAATGGCATATACCACAACTAACATTTCCTTCTATGTGATAGTGTAATTGAACTCAACAACTTGAATATTTTTACTAATGTAATAAATGACATACTATAAATTACCTTCCTTCTATCCTAAAAAAACACTTCTGGTGAAATAAAAAGCATTTGTATGTATGTGGAAGGGAATGGTCTAGTTAGGGCCTCTCAAAACACGTGTCCTTGTGAGAGTTGTTTTGAGAGATTCAAAATATTCTTAGCAGGAAGTGGTCCATTCAAGTTCAATGTCCTTAGATAAGAGAAAAAATAGGGGAGCTGCTGTTTTATTGAAATCCTTGATAAACCTCTTGTAGTATCCTACATGGCCAAGGAAACTCCTTATATATATTTTTCTTCTGGTGGGTAGGTAGAGTGTAGATTACTTCTATTTTATCAAGATCCACTTAAATTCCTTGGCTGGACACAAAATACCCCAAAACCACTACTTTAGTCATCATCATGAAATATTTTTCATGACTTAGAGAGAGGTTGTGATACTGAAACCTTTGAAGGACCTTCTCCAAATTTTCTTGTGCTTCTTCATAGGAATTTCTATAAGTGGTGGAGTCATCCATATATATTTCTATAGAGTCATCTGAAAATATGCTCAAGACTACTCTCTGGAATGTTGCAGGTGTATTACATAGCCCAAATGGAAAAATTGAATAGGCATAACTACCCCATGGACAAGTAAAGATGGTTTTATCCTGGTCTTCTGGAGCTATTTTTATTTGGTTTTATCTACTAAACCCATCTAGGAAATAAAATTATTTCTTTCCTACCAGGGAATCTAACACTTGATCAAGAAAAGGAAGAGGAAAATTGTGGGTTCATTTAGTTCTCTATAATTCAAACATACTCTCCACTTGCCTCCCTTCTTAGGTACTATCACCAATGGGGAAGCCCACTGACTATCTGAGATTGGATATATGAACCTTGCATCTAATAGTTTTTGTAATTCTGTCTTCACCATATCTCACATAGTTGGGTTCATCCTTCTTTGTGGTTTCCTGGCAAGTTTGCACCCTTCATTGATGTATATTTGGTGCACAGCTAGGCTAGGATCTATGCCCTTCATATCATGGTATTCCTAGGCGAATACTATTATGTGATTTTGCAGCATTGTAAGTAATTCAAATTGCTAAGAGACAACCAATTGGCTATTGACATTGAGTGTTCTACCCTGTGTTATTTCTATTGGTATGGTAGAATTCATGATAGAAGCAATATCCAACCTTGATAGATTAAGGTTACAACTATGTGGAGTAGTGTATGGAATAATTGAGAAGTGGATTCATAGTCTATTGTAGGTATAATATTGTGAAATGGGTAATACAAATAGACTAGATAGTAGTGTTGTTGAAGGTCCACGAGCCATAAGAGTTTTGAATGATATTGGCAAGAATTTCATCTTCATCCTAAATGTTGACCATTGGGTTTTTTTCTATGGCCATAAGTGTTTGCAAGGAATATTGGTCATTCTCCAAGTTTGACTAAATAGGTTGTTTTAATTTTGCATGGGGTTGTGCAAGTGAGTAGAGGACTTTTTTTTGTCACACTTCTATTGGAAACGATCACGCTACCAAATCTACATCCAATAAACACATCTATTGTGGCTAACCATGGTAACTAACCATGCTATTCCTTATAATAAGGAATATCCTCCAAGGTTGGCTTTAGGTTGTAAAACCATAAAGTCAACCTTGGAGGATATCTAGTGTGATAACCAAATCCTCAATAATACCCTCTACTTGACTATTGACCTATTTTCTAATTGCAAAACTATGGGTGTAGGTATTTGATGAAGTTGACACTACCTGAAACCCTCACAAATAACAACAATAGATACCAACACAGAAGATGTGAAGCAAAAAATAACTCACTTTCAATTATTTTCAGAAAATGAAATTACAAATTCAAAACTTACAATGCTATAGCCTCATGGGCTTGATTTATCACAACAAAATAAACTCTAATAACAAAATATATTATTCAGAGCCACAATCTGCATTAATGGGGCCATATTCTACAACTCCCACTTAACCCTTTTTATTTTACCCAATAATCTCCCTAGAATGTTCTAGAAAGTGTAACTTTCCCTTTTGTTTTGGTGCCAAAAGTCCAGTTGTTTGATTTCTTGCCTAGGAAGATATTTTAATGAAATTCACTTTTTAGTAGGGCAAGTTCATGGGGCCATAAATTTTGATCCAGGTGTCCAATTTTCTATTACAATATATCATTGGAAATCTCTCGAAGAGATCTACAACTCCAAAACATTGAAGATCATTTCGTCCACTTTTTGAGTTGTTTCAAGGATTCTAAGGTTTTCATATTTGAATTTGAAGCTACATTGAAGAAATTTCTCAGGGTGAAAACTTTAATACCTCCCAAACCGTAAAAGGGTATTGAGATGATTCTTTCACCACCGGAAATATTTTTTCAGTTCTGCTCCTTGGGGTAAATTTTTAGGTCCATACGAGCTGGTTTAGGCCAACTTACTAAAAATAGTAAGTGATCATTTCTCACCTTTTTTGACTTCTGACTATCTTACACCCCTAAAGTGCCATCACGGGACTAAAAAAAACTAAAGAAAATAAGGAATTTTTTTTTTGGGTGATGCAAGATTTCCCTACACCACTAGATGCTCCTGTATCAGACACATAGGGTAATTTGAAAAGTGATCCTATCACTTCTTAAGAGTTAGAGGGAAACCAAGACAGTTGAACTCAACCTCAAACAACCATGATGAATCTTCAATAGGCCTTCCTTTCCATTTAACTAGATACTCTTCATACTACTTGTTTCTTGTAATTTTTCCCACATGGTTATCCAATATTTCTTTTATCTCTTCCTTCTCAAAAGCAAGTGTTGGAATTTTCCATTGTGATTCTATTATTTCTTCATCAATTCATCCTTCATGATATTCTATTAAGTATGAAATGTTAAACATAGGTGAAATGTGAATTTCATCAGGAAACTCTACCTCATATGCATTTCCCGAATCATGCTTCTTCGAGATCTTGCATGGTCCAAACTTCTTCATCTTTAACTTGTTGTATGTACCAACTAGAAACCTCTCTTTTCACAAATGAACCATGACTTCAACTCCTACCTAGTACTCCTTATACCTCCTTTTTTGATATGCCTTAGCCTTATATTGTGAGTTCATCTTATTGATATGTTTCTTCACCTCTTCATGCAAATTCTTCAAGTGCTCAGCAAAATCTTCAGCCTCAACACTACTCTTCTCCCCCTTATCCATCTTTCTCAGTTCAGAAGCAGTTCTTGGACTACTCCTATTCACAAAATTTTTGTAAGAATTTTTTTCCTATGGTATAGTCAAATCCCATCCCTTGGGCTTATCTCCTACTAAGCATCTTTGCAGGTTACCCAAACTCCTATTCACCGCCTCCATTTGTCCATCAATTTGTGGATGGTGTGTAAAACTGAACTTCAAATATTTCTTCAACTTCTTCCATAATGTCCTCCAGAAATAACCAACAAATTCAGTATCTCTATTCGAAACTATACTCTTTAGTAGACCATGTAGTTTCACCACCTCTCTGAAAAATGACTCTGCAACATGAACAACAACACTAGTTTTATGAAACATAATGAAATGTGCCATCTTTGAAAATCTATCCACCACCACAAATATGGAATCATGCCCTCTCCGTGTCCTTGGAAATCCAAGAACAAAATTCATTCTAATATTCTCCCATGGCCTCTTAGGTATAGGTAATGGCTGATACAATCCAGTATTCTGACTTGTTCCTTTCACCATTTGACATACTCTACAACTTTGTACAAACTACTTCAAATATTTTTGTAATTGTGGCCAGTAATAATTCTCACTAACAAGAGCAATGGTCTTATCTCGACTAAAATATCCAACCAATCCTCCACTATGCTTCTCCTTGATTAGATTATCTTTCATAGAACTCCTTGGAATGCACAATTGGCTTCCTCTAAACAACATCCCATATTGGATTAATAAACCCAACCATCTTGTCCTATCTAATGTAATAGGTTCCAAACAAGCCTTCAAAGCTTATGTAAAGTTTGGATATTCATGATACAAACTCCCTCTATATTCATCTCTATCAAAAAAAAATTCCTTCTAAGTTCAAGGCATCTACAACTCTGTTTGACCTTCCACTCCTATGCTTAAAAAAAAAAGTACACCTCTACAAAAACTCAACCCATTTTAAGTTCCTTTGATTTAACTTTCCTTGACTATTGAGATACTGCAAAGCTTGGTGATCAGTATATAAAACAAATTCTCTTGGCAACAAATAGTGTCTTCATTTCTTTAAAGCTTGAACTATATTATAAAACTCCTAATCGTAGATAGAATATTTCTTCTTAGCATCATTCAAATTCTCACTAAATTAGGAAACATGATTACCTTCTTGACTCAAAATAGCTCCTATGACAGTGCCACTAGCATCACAATCTACCTGAAAGACCTTATTGAAATCTAGAAGTGCCAAAACAAGTTGCTATGTGAATTTCTTCTTCAACATATCAAAAATATTTGTTGCTCCTATAGTACATTTAAAATCCTTTCTATCCCCTCTCATTGCTTCAGTTAGAGGTGCACAAATTCTACTTAAATTCTTAATAAACTTTCTATAAAAGCTTGCTAGACCATGAAATGATCATACCCCTGTAACACTCCTCAGGGTAGGCCATTCAAAGATAACTCCCACCTTCTCTGGATGCATTTTAAGACCCTCTATTGAGACAACAAATCCTAGATACACCAACTACCTCTTCACAAAAGTACATTTCTTCAAATTAATCAACAACTTCTCCTCCCTTAGCTTCTCAAAAACTCTTCGGATATGCATAAGGTGCTCCTCCAATGTCTTACTAAAAAATTAGAATATCGTCCAAATAAACAATAACAAATTTTCCTAAAAATTATTTCAATACCTCATTCATAAGTTGCATAAATGTGCTCAGTCCATTGGTTAGCCCAAAAGGCATGAATAACCACTCGCACAAGCCCTCCTTAGTTTTGAAGGCTATCTTCCATTCATCTCCTTCTCTAATCCAGATCTAGTGATATCCACTCTTCAGATCTATCTTCATGAAGTACTTAGCTCCACTTAAACAATCAATAATGTCATCCATCCTTGGCAAGGGGAATTTATACTTGATGGTGATCTTGTTGATGGATCGAGAGTCTGTACACATCCTCCATTCTCCATCCTTCTATGGTGCTAGTACTGCAAGTATTGCACATGGGATCAAACTTTCTTGAATCAATCCCTTTCGCAACAACTCTTGCACTTGTTTGTTCAACTCTTCATTCTCTATTGGAGTCATTCGATGGCCTGCCTTATTTGGGAAACTAGCTTCAAGAATCGGATCCATCTGATGGCTAATCTTCCTTACTGGAGGCAAACCTTCAGGTACATTATCAGAAACAATATCCTGAAACTCATTCAACAAATCTAAAACTTCTACTAGTACCTCATTGGTATCTTCTTTATCAACTCTAGGGATCAATGCACAACACATATGTTCATGCCGCATACCTTCTAGGAAATTTCTTCCATCAACCAAACAAATTCTTGCATTACTGCATACCTTTTCCTCTACCTCTTTCAAGGGCTTCAACTTATGACAAACTTCATCCTTTGTCAAAGAATAGGTGTTGGCATGTCCATCATGTACTACTCGCTGATCAAACTGCCACAATATGCCTAACAACATATGACAAGCATCCAAATATCACACAATACCTCACCATGGTAATTTCCAATCTTGAACTTTACCATAAATTGTTCATTTACCAAAGATTTATGGTACTTCTGCAACTAAGCAATCTAGTATGGACTTAGATGCCTTCTCTCCAACCTCAACTTACTAACCATCTCTTTTGAAACAAGGTTATTAGTACTACGTCCATCAATAATAACATTGCAAACTTTACCTTCACACTTACATCTGGTGTGGAAAAAAATATTCCTTTGAGTTTGTTCTTTCTCCTCATTCAGGAAGGCTCTTATAGTAACAAGAACCTCTCCTCTTTTGTATCCTTAGAATGTGAAGACTTAGCATCTTCATCTCCATGTGCAACTTGTGCATTATCCTCAGGTCTTCTATTTGTCCTTCCTTGATGTTGAGGACACTCATAGGCTCTATGTTCGTCTTCTCTGCATTGGAAACAGGTTCCACAAAAGCCTCCTCTTCCTCTTTGGTCTCCATTATTTTGATCATGAGGATGGTAGGTTTTATCTTCTTTCTGGTTATGGCTACTATTGGATCCTTCACCCTTCTTTTGATCCTCATTTTGACCTCCATATGACCATCCACTAGTCTTTTGTTGACAAGAGACATTGCACATGCTTTATGGTGTTGTCATTGATGGCAAACCTTGTTGGCTAGTCAATCCGCACATTGCATTTTTCTCATACCAGTAGACAAATTGAAGACCAATGTTTATTTGTTAAGTTAGAACATGTATCCGGTAACTTCGTGTTCTTCGATTCATATGTAGATTTTCTGTTACTATTTTGTGATGTGGATCTCAAGGGAGTATTTCTCAATGCATAATCTGTGTTATTTGAAAATTTTGGTGCCTTGTATCGATTTGGGTGAAAGCTAGGAAGTCTGGTTGTCTAATTTTTTGTTCGTCAGTGTTTGAAGGCCAACCTTGTGAATATGATGTGTCGCGGATATATGAGGAGTTATTGTTTAATTTTTTTTGTGGTCGTGCATCTTAATTTGGGTTGTCACTATGTTGTGGCTGACTCTTGTGGATTCACATTGAATGTTTTGATGATTTAAAGCCGATACTTCATGAATATTTCTTGTTTTGTTGAGGCCAATGTAAAGCGTTCAAATATCTTGTAGCGGATATATATAAGTGATCGATTATATAATTTTGGTGTGTGTTCAATGTGAGTTGATGTATGTTGTGAATATCAGAAGATCAGGAAAGCGATTAAGCATAGTTTCACTTGCACAATAAGGATTTTTGTGAAACGGATTAAGTCAGAGTAGAGCGAAGAGCAGAATCAGCCTGAAGGAGCATAATACGATTGTTGAGCTTAACCAAAACTGTAATCAAGCATTTGTAGATGCTACTTTCTCAATTCAAATCCTTGGAAGTATTCCTAACTTTTGTAAGGCAGTGAGCCTTTCTTATTTTGAGCAATGAGCTCTAGGAAGTGTGCCTGAATGCAAGTGCATTCCCATTTTGTAATTATTCCTTTTGAGTATACTCATATTATATATTGTGGATTGGCCATCCACCATGGTTTTTCCCCTAACAGGGTTTCCACGTAAAAATCCTTGTGTTATGGTGTTGTGGTTGCTTACTTTATGTTTATGCATATTTCTTTTGGTTGAATGTTATCAGTACTTTGTTGATCATATTAATAAAGCTAAAAATTGCACAACACTAATTCATCCCCCCTCTTAGTGTTGCTTGATTCCAACAATTGGTATCAAAGCTCTAGTCCTCAGAAGAAGTTTAACAACTTGGGGAAGATCTTGGAAAGTGTTTCAATGGATTCAAGCAGTCTTCAACAACAACTTATGGTGGCCCTAGATGATCTTGATCAGTCAAAATATGATGTCCGAGAATTGAAGGAAAATATTTTGAATGTTGAGAGATTCATTGAGTCATTGAAAGATAAAATCAATAAGTCCAAGGAGAAGAGAAGGGAACTCTATGATTAGATCAAGCAGGATGATAGTAAGCGCATTGAAGATGAACAATTGAGTTAGGCCCTAAAGGAGAAGACAAAAGAATGTGAAATTTTTTCCAGAGAGAATACAGTTCTGAAGCATGAGATGGAATCTATTATGATAAGAATGACTAAGGAGATTGAAGATAGAAAGAAGAATGAAGAAAAGCTTGCCCAATCCCTGAAAGAAAAATTTGAAGAATGCAGTCAAATTACTGATGGATTCATTTAGTTGGAACAAGAGTTAGGAAAAGCCAAACATAATGAGGAAGAACTTAAGTACATTGTTGATCTCAGAGATGAGCTTTCTACTACAAATGAGTACAAGGAGAAGTTCAAGGTTAGCTTAACTAAGCTTGATGAATTGATTAAAGGTTAGAGGACTGATGGTGACAAGCGAGGTCTTGGATATGAGGAAGGTGAAAGCTTCGGATTTGGACAAAGGAATTCTGGACAAAGGAGATTCAGACAAGGAAATCATATGAACAACACTGGAAGGTATCCGGTAAGACAACCTAATGCTCAGAGGTTCAATGGTTATTGTTTTACTTGCAATAAATTTGGTCATATGGCAGCTCAATGCAGAAGTAGAATGAATTCAAATGGTCCATCATTCTCTGGTCAGTGCTTTAACTATAACAAGTATGGTCATAAGTCAAATGAATGCAGAAATGTGATGAAAAAATTTCATAGAGATGCCAGCTTTATACATGCAATAGATTTGGCCATATTGCTAATCAATGTAGATTGAGAGAAAATCAGTGGAACAACTGGTCTAGACAAAGAAATGTGGTGTGCTACAATTGTAACAAAACCGTTCATATTGCTAGATTTTGTGGAGGAGTTCCGGTAAATCAAACAAGAAACATGTTGAAGGATGTAAAAGGAAAAGGGAAGGCTACTACAGATCAGATCAAAAAGTAGATGAAGAAAACTTGGGTAAAGAAGAGTCCCTCTATTGCAGAAAATGAGGTAGCACTAGAATCAACTTCTAGTAATTCCTCCGAGAATTGGTTTTTAGGCTTTTAGCCTAGGAGGATCTGTCAAGAAAATATTTCAAACCCCCTGTTGGTGATTGACACCGAGATGTGGATGAGTTCAGTGATTGCATTGGTGATCCAAAGATGCTATTGAACAATTGGAGAGAGTATTTATGCAAAATTAAAGGTCCGCAAAAGAATTATCTTTCACAGTGTATGAAAACAGGGTATCTGAATGAATTAGGGAAAAATAATTTATTATGTCAAAAATTTAGGTATACGAGTGATGAAAAGGTCATTTCTATCTTTCATTTGTCACTTTGCACTTTGAGAAGAAGAATTTTTTGAGATCTGGAGCAAACTTTGGCAAAATTTGGGAGAATTCAAGTGTGAAGGCGATTCAAAGCTCAAAACCTACTCTGACCAAAAGGTATTTATCGGGAAAACCTGCAAACCTGTGAATTTGTTGAAATGGCTACTCCATTGGTGGTTGAAGTAAAGGATAGACCCCGTCCAAAATTTAAATAGCACCCCTTCAAGTTTGTTGAGATCGAGCCCTTAGGTGCATTTTCGTCTGTGTCGTATGGAGGTTTACACTTTGAAGATATTAGGGCATATGTTCATGCTAATATTGAGGAGATAGGAAGCTCACAGTTGTTGAATCTATATTCCAAACACATTGTTGGAGAAGATTTATGTGTCAAGCCCGAATTCAAAATCCTAGAGGAGAATAAATTCATGCAGTTTATGAAATTACCCGTGTTCGATGAAAGAAAATGGGTCTCGTATATCTTGAGTCGATTCCATGCAGAATTTATGTGATTGAATCAACCTTTCAAGATAATGAAAGAAGCTATAAGAGTAGTTACAGGTCTAAATTCTTCCAGTGGTTTGCCTATTTTGAAGTCGGTAAAGAATTAGATAGTCACATACGTGACTGGTTCGACATTTGATAAAAGAGAAATGACAATTGATAACATCACTGATGTGAACGTCAAATTTTCCTCAATGTTCATTGGTTATAAGATATATCACTCTAGCAGAGAAAATTTTGTATCCGGTATTGCCATATATATAGCTTATTAGATGGTTAGGGAGAATGCAGAATATGACTTGTGCGAATTGCTTCGAAGTCATCTTATCGAGAATCTTGCGAAATAAAGAAAGACAAGAAGAATTCTTTTAAATATGGTAATCCGCTACTGTGTTTATTCTTTTATTTCATGAATGAAGTTTCAGGAGTTAGGAAAGTGGTTTGGCAAAGAGGTGCTAAGCCTGTTGGTGTTCAAATTAGAGACATGTTATTCAATTTTGGTGATAGTCAAGCTAGGAAAACTGCAATCTGGGGATATCTCAAGAACTTTCAGAATGAAATACAAGCAAGGGAAAGGATTCCTACTTCTATTGTTGAGAAGTACTAGGACACAATTTTTTTTATGGTGGATATTGATCAACGCTTAATGGAAGCAGTTGATCCCATAACTATTTGGATTATGCCAATGGGATATGAAGTCGAGGAAGGAATCTTGGAGCTATATGCGCAACAAATGTTGAGTAAAACTTTGGATCAATCTAAAGAAAGGTTTGGAACTTATGCAGAAAAGAGCATGCAAGTCCATGAGCAATTACAAAAGCCAAAGATAGTCAGAAGAGTAAGGAGAGAAGTGGAAGTCTTTGCAGAAAGTATGGGAATATCTGCAGAAGTAGTAAGAGAAGCCATAAGGAAGAGAGAATAAGCAGATGCTGAAAAAGGGAAAGAACCTAAAACCAAGTTTGCTAGTTTGGTAGTATCCTCTGCCTGAACTAGAACAATAAGGAGTTCTGTACCCCTATCCGGTCATGCAGAGAATTCAGCCCCTGCAAAAGCTCAAGACAAGGATTCTAGTAAGAGGAAGAAGAACAAGAGCACAAGAACCTATGAAGCCATCGTAGAAAGTGAGGAGACTGAGTCAGATGAAGTTTTGAAAGAAATAAAGGCTACTGACACTCAGGCTACAAAGGTTACCAAGAGAAAATCTTCTGGTGAAGAAGAAGAAAATGCAAAGAAGGAAAAAATTGACAAACCAGGTATGACAGTTGAAGAAGTTGATAATGTTATTGTCAAGGATGGGAACCTCAAGCCCGTCTGCAAATGGTATGAAAATTTTGATGAATTAGGACAAATAATTTTTGAGGAGGCAGCAATAAAACATTTGAATATTTTCAATAAATTTCTTGTTGAAATTATGTTTGGTTTACCTAAGAGTCTGTATGAGGTTTTGGAGATGAGGAGAGTAAATGATAGTACAAAAGAAGAGCATATGAGAAAGAGAATTCTTGCAAACTTATGTCTAGAAATGTCTATTGAGGAGATGAAGTCACTCCTGAACAAAGAAAAGAAGGAATTTAAAAGCAAAACAAGGGTGAACAAACTTATGATCGATGAAACTGATGTTGTTGCTGATGAAACCAAGAAAATCATGGAAGCATTTCTATCAAAGAACAAGATCAATGTTGAAGAAGTGAATTCTAAAGATGTTGTATCTGATCCGATAAATGAGGAGGTGAATGTAGATACTGAGGATATTCAGAATCCTCTTGATGTGGATAATACAAAAATACATATGGAGACTGAATCTCCTAAGGTTGTATTAGTTGAAGGAAAGGAGATGCCAAATGAAGAAGTTGAAGCTCCTAAAGGAAATCAATAGACAGTTACTAAGAAACTAGAAGGTGAAGAAAAGAAGGCTGAAGTCAAGGAAATTCCAGTGGAAGCAAGAGAAACTACAGAGGCAGTGAATAGATTTTTGGATGAGAAAAAAGAAGATTTTGATCTTGAGTTGGGAGATACCCCTATTCATTTATCTACTTTGTCCCCAATTCAAAAAATGAAAGTTGCATCGTTTGCACAAGCTAAGGGTAGGGAAGAAATTGTGAAATCCCATATTGAGGACAGTGAATTGCTAAAACTTGCATCTGGTATTTTGGAGAGGATCATGCCTACTCATGTCAAGGATCAATATGGCTTCTCCTCTGGTGAACTAAAGAGACTTACAAATTCAATAAGTACTCATTTTGAGTCACTTGAGAAGTCAGATTTGGTCAAAGTTCAGGAGTTTGATGTCAAAAGGTTCAGTAGTTTGAAAGCTATGGTAGCTAGAGATAAATCTTTGTTAGCTACCTATGTGAAGAATGTTCATAATGCTCTATCTGCAGGTGGAAAATTTTATAAGTCATGCTTGTCTTTGTCAAAACTTACTGAGGAAAATGAGAAGAAGGTTAAGGATCATGAGAAAGAGTTAGTTGTTATTTTTGATGGTTTTGATCCTTTAACTATTTCTGTTGGAACGCAAGAAGGTCAAATTATCTCTTTACTTGACAAAATAAAAAGTTTGAAGCATGAAAATAACAGAATTATGGGAAGAACTTGTGAACTAAGAGGTTTAATTGGTCCAAAAATGGAAACTATGTTGAGTGCTTTGAAGGAAGCATAAGATGCTTTGGCAGTGAGTAACCTTGCAAACATGGAAACTACTGAGATGCAATCTTATTTTCTTTGTGGTCATATAACTATTCTAGAGAGTCTTAAGAAGTGTTGGGACTCAAGCTTGCACTTGTTGAAAACAAATTTTGCAAACATTTTCAAATTTGTGTAATTTATTGTATTCATGCAGCCTGAAGTTTTTGTTGAGTTTTTGTATGTGGGTTCCCTATCTTTGCCATTGATTTCAAAGGGGGAGAGTAGAACATTGAAAAATGTATATTCATCTAAGGGGGAGCTGTAGTTTTGAAGATCTTTTTGGATTTTTGGTTGGCAACATATTTTTGTTGGTACTGATCCGACACTTTGTCATTTTTCACTAAGTGTTGCCATCAATGCCAAAGGGGGAGATTGTTGGAAAGAGACAATGCACATGCTTTATGGTATTTTCATTGATTCCAATCCTTGTCAGCTAGTTGATCCACACATTGCATTTTTCTTGTACCGGCAGATAAATTGAAGATTAGTGTTTATCTATTAAGTTAGAATAGGTATCTGATAACTTCGTGTTCTTCAATTCATATGCAGATTTTTTGTTACTATTTTGTGTTTTGGATCTCAAGGGAGTATTTCTCAATGCATAATCTATGTTATCTGAAAATCTTGGTTCCTTGTATTGATTTGGGTGAAAGCTAGGAGGTCCGGTTGTCTAATTTTCTGTTCGTCAGTGTTTGAAGGCCAACCTTGTGAATATTATGTGTTGTAGATATATGAGGAGTTATTGTTTAAATGTTTTTGTGGCCATGCATCTTAATTTGGGTCGTCACTATGTTGTGGCCGACTCTTGTGGATTTGCATTGAATGTTTTGATGATTTAAAGCCGACAATTCATGAATATTTCTTGTTTTGTTGAGGCCGACCTAAAGTGTTCAAATATCTTGTAGCGGATATATATAAGTGATCAATTATATCATTTTGGTGTGTGTTTGATGTGAGTTGATGTATGTTGCAAATATCAGAAGATCGGGAAAGCGATTAAGCGCGGTTTCACTTGCGTATTAAAGATTTTTGTGAAGCAGATTAAGGTAGAGCAGAGAAGAGAAAAATCGGTCTAAAGGAGCATAATACGATTGTTGAGCTTAATCAGAATTGTAATCAAGAATTTGTAGATGCTACTTTCTCAATTCAAATCCTTGGAAGTATTCCAAACTTTTAGTAAGGCAGTGAGCCTTTCTTATTTTGAGTAGTGAGCTCTAGGCAGTGTGCCTGAATGCAAGTGCATTCCCATTTTGTAATTATTCCTTTTGAGTATACTTAGATTATATATTGTGGATTGGCCATCCACCGTGGTTTTTCCCCTAACAGGGTTTCCACATAAAAATCCTTGTGTTATGGTGTTTTGGTTTCTTACTTTTTGTTTATGCATATTTCTTTTGGTTGAATGTTATTAGTAATTTGTTGATCAGATTAATAAAGCTAAAAATTGCACAACACTGATTCACCCCCCCTCTCAGTGTTGCTTGATTCCAACATCTTTCCACCATGACCCCCACCTCTTTTCTTGCTTTCAAATCTTCTATTCAAGTTTTCTTCTACCTTCAAAGAAAACTGATATGCATCTTCAATGGTAGACATTCTTATCAGACCCAACTCTTCTTGAATACTCGACTTCAACCCATTTATGTAACGAGAAACTTTTTCCTTATTGCCCTCAGAATGGCCTGTTCTAATTAGGACATGTTAGAATTCTTCTTTATACTCCTTAACAGATTTTCCCTCTTGTTTGAACCCTTACATCTTCTTCAACAAATCTAGCTCATAGTCCACAGGAATGAACTGTCTTTTTAATTTTTCTACCATCCGGTCCCATCTAGTTATTTTCTCTTTTCCTCTTCAATTTATTTCTAGTTATTCCTCTTTCCACCAAATATTCACATGGCCCTTAAGGTTGGTCTTTGCAAATTTGACCCTCTCAGGATCTTCCACCTCCTCATACTCAAAGTATTCCTCCATATCATTGATCCAATCAATCAACTCTTATGGGTTAAGATTTCCAGAAAATATAGAAACATCAATATTTGGCCTTTTCCCTATCTTGGAGATGGCCTTAAATAATCTGACTTTCTCTGGATCTATTGTATCTTGTTCTTCTTCGAATGGTTCCTCATTTTCAACTTCATCTTCATTTTCATCTCCTCTTCTCGGCTCAAACCCTTGACACAACTCCTCTTGCAGTGATTTAACTTGTCTCTGTAAGGCTCTAAAACCCTCTTCTAGTACAATAACATTTCTTCCACCAGCACAGATTCTTCTCAAAGGCATTCTGATCACTTTTCTCAGAAACCCACAACTACAAGTCCTAGTGCAAACTGCCTCATTTTCAATGATTTGTTTACACACTTAGAAAAACTCACTTTGTTACCACTTGATGAAGGAAACACCTCCTGAAACCCTCACAAATCACAATAATAGATACCAACACAAAAGATGCGAGATAGAAAATTACTCACTTTCAATTATTTTTAGAAAATGAAATTACAGAGTCAAAACTTACAATGCTACGGCCTCACGGGCTTGATTCATTACAACAAAATCGACTCTGATAACAAAATATATTATTTAGAGCCACAATATACACTAATTAAGCCACCTTCTACAACTCCGACTTAACCCTTTTTATTTTACCCAATAACTGCCCTAGAATGTTCTAGAAAGTGTAACTTTCCCTTTTGTTTTGGTGCCAAAAGTCCCGCTGTTTGAAATTCACTTTTTGGTGGGTCAAGTTCATGGGGCCATAACTTTTGATCCAGGTGTTTTATTTTCTATTATAACATATCATTGGAAATGTCTCGAAGAGATCTACAATGCCAAAACCATCGGAGACTGTTTTGTCCACTTTTCGAGTTATTTTAGGGTTTCTAAGGTTTTCATATTTGAATTTGAAGCTAGATTGGAGAAATTTCTCAGGACGAAAATTTTAATATATCCCAAACCGTAAAGGGTATTGAGATGATTCTTTCACCACCGAAAATATTTTTTAGTTTCACTCCTTGGGGTAAATTTTTAGGTCCATACGAGCCCATTTAGGCCAACTTACTAAAAATAGTAAGTGATCGTTTCTTGCCTTTTTTGACTTTTGACTTTCTTACACCCCTTAAGTGTCATCATGGGACTCAAAACAACAAAATAAAATAAGGATTTTTTTTTTGGCTGATGCAAGATTTCCCTACACCATTGGATGCTCCTGCATCAATATCAAATCCATCAATTGAAGCTTTTCCATTGTTTCCCTTGTCATTACATTAATGGTTTCTCCTAAGTCAATCAAAGTATTCTTGATGAGTGTACCATTAATTTGTACATCTAAATCATGACTCCCAAGGTCTACATACTTTGGAACAACTATGTTGCTCAACATAATGTCAATCAGTTTTCCTAAAACATGGACAGTTTGGGGGTCTTTTCTTTTCCTTCCTCGATTTTTGAGGTATAATTCCCTCACAATTTTTGTGTAGATGGAAAATTCTTTATTGAATTGGATCAAGGGTTTTTTGACACAAAAGAATTCTTAAGTTTCCTCACAAAATCAAATTAAGGTCCATAATGAAATTTTGGGATGCCAATCTCTTTGGAAATGATGGATCTTTATTCGTGATGTTTGGATGTAACTTTTTTTGTTCATGTGGTTTATTAAATTTTTGATAGTTTCTATTCTTGGTTCCACATCAGTAAGCTCTGTAATATGAGGGGATGATGGTCCAACAAGAATTTTTCCTAAATATAGGTGGACATCATTAATCTCAACCCCATAGGTTGGGTATTGGATAGGTTTG
This sequence comes from Sequoia sempervirens, assembly GCA_007258455.2. NCBI lineage: Eukaryota > Viridiplantae > Streptophyta > Pinopsida > Cupressales > Cupressaceae > Sequoia > Sequoia sempervirens. The sequence continues at coordinate 14,122,772 of VDFB02270651.1, read as the reverse complement.
TTAGTATAAGCTTGGTGACAAACTTATTGTTAGGATTTGGTGCACATTGAGAAGAAAAGTATGGTTCTCTTAGTTATACTAGGGTAGATATGGATGGGTTTAGCATTATGGTTGGTTGTTGTTGCAAATATTATTGGGGCTATGGGTAGCTGAAATTTTGGATCTACCACTGTCAGGTTCCATGCCATTGTGGTGGCCATTGGTTTTGAGAGAATTGCCACTACGGATTGTAGTTTGGGGCTCGATATAGTTTTTTTTCCATATCCCCTACTGTGGAGTTCAATTAGATAATTGGGAATTTGGCCATGGCCTTTTAGCTTGGTCTTCACAAATTTTACCCTCTTAGGATCTTCCACCTCCTCATACTCAAAGTACTCCTCCATATCATTTATCCAATCGATCAAATCTTTTCGGTTAAGATTTCTAGAAAATGTAGAAACATCAATCTTTGGCCATTTTCTAATCTTGGAAATGGCCTTAAATAATATGAATTGCTTAGGATCTACTGCATCATATTCTTCTTTTATTTTTTCTTCTTCTTCAACTTAATCTTCACTTTCATCTCCTATTCTCAGCTCAAACCCTCTACACAACTCCTCTTGCAATGCTTGAACTTCTCTCTGCATGGCTCTAAAACCTTCTTCTAATATAACAATATTTCTTCCACTACCATGGTTTCTTTGTAGAGGAATTTTGATAACTTCTCTCATAAACCCACAACCACAAGTCCTAGTGCAAACTACCTCATGTTTGGCGATTTGTTTACACATTCAAGAAATCCTACTCTAATACTACTTAATGAAGGGCTACTCCACCCAACACCCACACATAACACAACAAAAAATATCAACATAGAAAATGCATTACAAATAAATTGACTTTTGATTACTTTTAGAAAATGAAATTATAGATTCAAAAATTAGAATACTATAGCCACATGGGCTTGATTCACTACAAGTAATGTCAACTTTTTAAGAAAAATCTATTATTTGAAGCCACAATCTACACTAATGGAGCCACCTTCTATAACCTCAGTTCGACCATTTATTTGATGCCAACAACCACCTTAAAATATTCTGGAAAGTGTAATTCCTTTTGTTTTGGTACCAAAAGTCCAACCATTCAATTTCTTGCCCAGGAAGATTTTTATTGAAATTCACTTTTTGGTGGAACATCTTCCAGGAGCCATAACATTGACTTAGGTGTTTGATTTTCTATTATAATATATCGTTAGAAATATCTCAAAGAGATATACATCACCAAAATTATTTAAATATCATTTCATCTATTTTTCAATATTTTCTAAGGCTTCTAAGGGTTTCAAATTTGAGTTTGAAGTTGTATTGAAGAAATTTCTCAAGATGAAAACTTTAATTCTCCCAAATGGAACATGATATTGAGATGACTCTTCTTCTATCATATATACATTTTTCAATTCTACATCTAGAGGTAAATTTTTAGGTCCATAATGTTGGCACTACTGGTCATTGTGGATTGTTGACACTAGTTGTCATTGTGATTGTCATTTATGTCAACACTTGGTGAGATTGTTGCATTGGTTGTATTATTGGAATTGGTTATCTTTGATGTCAAAATCTGGTGATTTTGTTGGCATTGGTTGTCAACACACTTGGGAGATTGATGGACATATTTGTAAGACTATTGTTGATTTCCATTGGTGTTTCTATCATTGGTGTCTACAGTTGTAAGTTGTTGATACTCTATGATGATAAGTTCATGGGTGGATGTCATGCCTTGTTTGATGTCAAGTAAATATGTATTGAGTTTAGTTGATGATGTTATCATGATGATGTATTAAGATGAGGATCATAAGTAAATATAATGGTGGAGTGTTGTTGCAGATGGTCTCTAGTATGTTGTATTCTCTCTTCTATTGTTCCTGAGGAAGTATGTGTTGTTGCAAGGAAGTTATGGTCTCTACAACTTGGTGAAAACTTGTATTCTAGGAAGTTGTGTTGAAGGTCATTTGGGAGAATGCTCTACATTTCTCCATTGTTGGAGATATGTTCTTGTGGTTTGGGATTCAAAGTTTGTATTTTGTGGATGTTGTACTCCTATATTTTTAGGTCACCAGTGTTGTCGAGGAGGTTTCTGTTAATTGCAGAAGGTTAGAAGTGATGTTGATTGTCTGGATTGGTTCGAAAAATGCTCTACATTTATTTGTATTGATGTTTCTACTCTTGTGGCTTGGTGAATTTTCTCTCAGTGTTTTTGTAGTGTCTCAGTTAAGTTTTCATGTGTTGAAATGGTCCACAAGATGTTTTGATGTTATATATATTGATTATGTCTTTTGTGCTTTTGGGATGAAGTATTTTGTTCCTATTTGGTCTGTGGTGGTTGTTGGTGGCATGCCAGTATGAAATAATTATCTGGAAGTATTACTGGTTGTTCATGGAATATCCCTTTATGATCCACACATTAGTGGTTGATCTCTTTTGGTGTTGCATTGTGTTTGATTTGGTTCTCTGGCTTATTTGTGTATCTTTGGCTAATAGGGCTTGGTATCTTACTTGCACTATGTGCTTGAGGGTCTGTGCTAGCATATGAAATTGTGTTAAGATGTATTTAGGTCTTGACTTATCTTGTTGAGGACCGCACTAAGTAAATTCAATTGGAAGTATGTTTTTGGGCTGACTGGTTGTGTTTGACACTTCATCTACATGTTTCCTTGTTTCTAACTTTAGTTGATGTGTGGTAGCGTGTGAATTGTTTAGGATCACATTGGAAGATGTAATAAGATTTTTTTTTGTTCTCTCTATCTTCTAGATAGGACCACTTTTCACTGCTTTGATGTTTTGTGGATGACTTGTTGAGATTATTGTTTATCTTCTTTCTAGCTGACCTAATTGATGTTTTGGGATCTTGTAGAAGATATAAATGGAAGATCAAACCATTTGCAAGTTGAGAAGGGTGTGGAATGTATTGAAGTTCTCACAAATGTAGTGAAATATTTTTTGGAAGATAGATCAGATGTACCTTAATGCCTTAGTCAACAGAGTGTATTGTTGACATATGTTATAAATTCTAAATCTTCATGTATATTACTATGAGATAGTAAGTCTCATCAGGTCCTTTGTATCTTACCTTGGATCTGTGCACTTTAGTTTTCAAGTCCTTTGTATCTTTCCTTAAAGTTGTTTGCCTTAGTTTGTAGGTCTTTTGGCTATGATCCTTGTTGTAATTTTTTTTGTAAGTAGTGAGCTTCATATATTGTGAGTTAAATCTCACCATGGTTTTTCTCTCATTGGGTTTTCCATGTAAATCTAGTGTTATCTTGTGGATGTGTGTTCCTTGTTTAAGTTTTCATTGTTGTTAATCTGATTTAGGGTTGAATTGTTGTATCCTTCATTATTGAGGGTTGTTGACCTTGTTAAGGAACTAAATTGTTATATCTTTCTTTGTTGTTGAACTTTTTAATAGTTTTTGATCTAATAAAAAGTTTGAGTTTGCTGAAGGGTTTATGTTTTCAAAAGATTGGTTCACCCCCCTCTTAGTCTCCAGGTGTGTTCAAAAATTGGTATCATAGCCAAGTTCCTCTAAATAAGATTAATCACTTGAGGAAAGGTCCAAAATGTCACATGATGGAGCTTACAAAGGTCCTAGGTTTGATGGGGCAAATTACACCTTTTAGAAGTTGAGGATGGAAGTCCATCTAAACTCTCTAGGTTTTGGTGTTTTGCAATATTTGAAGGATGGTTATACCGCTCCTACTACTCCTCCTACATATCCAATTGAGATCAGGTTGTATGAGAACAATGCCAAGGCTAAGAATGTTATCTTGTGTGGGTTAGCCGATTTAGAGCTTCTAAAGGTAAAGAGTTGTAATTCTACTAAGGATGTATGGGAAAAGATGAGCAACATCTATGATGGATATAATAAAGTAAAGCAAGCCAAGATGCAAATATTCAAGATCAGATTTGAAAATTTGAGGATGATAGAGGAAGAAGACATTGCTAGTTATATGCTTTAGGTGGATGAAGTTGTTACTGGCATCAAAGGTCTTGGTGGAGAAGTGAAAGAAGATGAGATTGTGAAGAAAGTTCTGAGATCTCTCCCTAAAGCTTATAGTCATAAAGTATTTTCTATTGAAAAGTCTAAGGACTTGGAAAAGTACTTAGTAGATGAAATTTTTGGTGCTCTCAAAAACTTTGAAATGAGAAAATTTGATAAATATTTTCCAAAGGAAGTTGCATTCAAAACTAGTAAAAAGGATAGAAGATGAAGCAGTTGATCAGGATGATGAATTTGATGAGATTGAAGCAAAATTTGTGAGAAGATTGAAGAACAAAACCGTAAAATACAAAGGTAAATTACCTTTCAAGTGTTTCAATTGTGGAAGGATTGGTCATTTTACATCCAAGTTTCCTTATAAAAAACCAGATGACAGTAACAAAAAGGATTAGTTCAAAAGAGATTTCTATTCCAAGGAAAGTAGTTTTTCTTCAGAATATGAGGATAATGATTCAAATGATGAAACCCTATTCATGGCTCTAAAAGAAAAAAATGGAGATATTGGAAAATGTAAGAAGTCTGATACTTTATAGGCTAACAAAAATAATGAGATATCTATTGTTGTGTGGACTTCTATTCATGCAAAGGAAGAAGCAAATGCTTGGGTGACTGACAATTGATGAAAACAAAAGAACTGAGGATGTACTCTATGTCAAATTTTTGAAGCATAATCTTCTCAATGTCAATTAGATGTACAACAAAGGATACAATCTTACATTTCATGCCAATGGTTGTGAAATTGGGAAGGTAGGGTCTAAAATATTAGTTGTAGAAGGTATAGGAAAAATGGAAATATCTATCATCTAAAGGAGGAAAATGGAAGAATCTATTTATTGGCTCAGTCCGGTGAGTGTTGGTTGTGACAAAAAAGAATGGGACAAATCAACTTTGAAAATATGGTAAAAATAAGTACTACTCATGTAGTGAGAGACGTGCCTAATATAATTAAGCTTGCAAACACTTTATGCAAAGAGTTTCAAATGGGAAAGTAAACAAAGACAAGTTTCAAGAGCACTACCATGCCATTGGAGCTGATTCACACAAACTTGTATGGACCTAAAAGAACAAAGAGTGAACAAGGTGAAAGGTATTTCATGTTACTTATTGATGACTATACTAGAATGACTTGGGTGAAATTTATAAGAGATAAATCAAAAGCTTTGGATAAGTTTATTATTTTAAAGAAAAAGTTGAGAATGAAATGGATGCTAAGATCAAATTCTTAAGGTCTAATAGAGGAGGCAAGTTTACTTCAAATGAATTTGATTTTTTTTGTGAATATCATGGTATTAGGAGACATTTGTCTACTCCTAGAACCCCTCAAAAAAATGGTGTAGTAGAGAGGAAGAATAGGACTATCTAAGAGATGGATAGGACTATGTTGAAAGATGTTGATATGCCCGATATGTATTGGAAGGAAGTAGTTCACACTGTTGTCTATTTTCTTAACACAGTATGATTGAGGGTTAATAGCACTAAGACCCCCTATGTGTTTTGGTATGGTAGGCATCCCACTATTAGATACTTCAAAAAAATTGGCAGCAAATGTTACACTAGGAGAGACGAAGAAGACCTTGGAAATTTTGATTCAAAGTGTGATGAAGGAATATTTCTTGGTTACTCCACTAGAAGCAACACCTGCAAATTCTACAACAAGAGATTGGGAAAGATGATTGAAAGAACAAATGTTAAGGTAGATTAATATTTGTGTTAGATCTCATAAGAACTAGAGGGTTATAGATCTAATATGTCTCCCTACATTGAAGAAGAAGAAGAGAGAAAGAATATAAGGAACCAAGACCAGTGAAGGCTCCCAAGACTCCAGAAAAATATGTTAAGAAGAATCATTCTATAGATCAGATTATTGGAGACAAGAATGAAGGTGTGCTAATTAGGAGAAGGTTTTCAAAAGAAAGTGAGCAAGTAAATTTGTGTTTACTGTCAAAGGTAGAGACTAAGAAATTTGTTTATGCTAGCAAAGATGATGGTTGGATAAGGGGAATGGAAGAGGAATTGGATCACATAGAAAAGAACTAAACATGGGAATTGGTTCCCATACTAGTTGATAAGAATGTTATAGGAATAGAGTGGGTGTTCTAGAACAAGTTGATTGAAGATGGTGAAGTTGTAAGGAACAAAGCAAGATTCGTATGTAAGATTTATTCACACAAGTTGAAGGTATTTATTTTGACGGGACTTTTGCTCTAGTATCTAGAATGGAGGCAATAAGGATGCTTCTTTATTTTTCTACTCATAAGCTCACTTCAAAGTATATCAAATGGATGTCAATTCAGCCTTCTTGAATGGTGATCTAGAGGAAGAGGTATATATTTAGCAACCAAATGGTTTCTAGTTACCAAAATATCTAAACATGGTGTGCAGACTCAAGAAAATTTTGTATGGTCTCAAGCAACCTCCTAGAGCTTGCTATGCTCGATTGGATAAGTACTTACTTTAGAAAGGATTCAAGAAAGGTATTGTAGATAGTAATATTTACATTAAGGTTCATGAAGATAAGTTATTTATTATGGTTGTATATGTTGAGGACATCATCTTTGGTGGAGATGATATGTTTAAGAAGTTTGCAGAAGAGATACATAAAGAGTTTGAGATGTCTATGATTGGCGAGTTGTTTTTCTTCCTTGGGCTTCAAAGTGTTCAGCTAGATGATGGTATCTTTATTTCTTAGGCTAAGTATGTAAGAGAGATGTTGAAATTTTTTGGCATGGAGGATTCCAAACTAGTAGGTACTCCTATGGTTATTGGTTGTCATTTGAGAAAGATTGATGTCTCTAGAGGTTGATCAGACTCATTATAGGTCTATGATTGGAGATTTGTTGTATTTGACTACCTCTAAACCTAATATTATGCATGTAGTATGTTTGGTTTCCATATTTCAAGCTAATCCTAAGAAAACTCATAAGAAAGCAGCGAAAATAATATTCAAATACTTGAAGGGAACTCTATTTTATGGTTTATGGTACAAGAAGGATGATAATTTTTCTTTGAATGCTTATACTGATGCTGATTGGGTAAGATGTGTGGATGACCAGAGAAGTACTAGTGGAAGTGCATTTTTATTGGGAGACAAATTGGTCTCTTGGTTCAATAAGAAGTAGGACTTAGTGTCCCTGTCCACAACAAAATATGAATATATTTTTGCAGCATCTTGCTACACCCAAGTGCTTTAGATGAAGCAAACTTTGAAGGATATAAAGGTAGTTTATGATGAACCTTTTCCTGTATTGTGTAATAATACTAGTGCAATCAAAATTTCCAAGAATTTGGTGATGCATTCAAGAACCAAACACATTTCTGTCTGATCACTTTTTAAGGGATAAGGTTGCAAAGAAAGAAGTCGGAATGGAGTATGTGCCTACTAAGGATCAAATTGTAGATATCTTGACTAAGGCACTTTCAAAGGATACTTTTGAGTATCTCTGACAGAAGTTAGGGGTTATTTCTCCTCCTTTTTCTAACTAGATGCATAATTGGTATGTCTATCCAAGGGGAGTAATTCAATATATATCCTTATGCCTTGACTGATGGTTCCTTCCTCTCAGGGGGAGTTTGTAATGGTTGTTGTTGACAAGGGGAGATTGTTAGTTGTTTGAAGAAGTGTTGTTGGTCAAAGGGGGATAATGTGCTGATATTTTTAATGTGTAGCTGTGTTTGTCCATTTTTCCTTGATGTCAAAGGGGGAGAATGAGTAGGTGTGTGTTGCCATCAACACCAAAGGGGGAGATTTTTGGCACTAGTTATCATTGATGTCAACAGTTGAAGAGATTTTTGTGATGTCAACACTTGGTGAGTTTGTTGGCATTGGTTGTCAACACTTGGGAGATTGATGCACATGTTTGTGAGACTATTGTTGATTGTCATTGGTGCTATTATCTATAATGTTGTAAAATTGCACCCTTTGCAATTTCACATATATCTTTGCATTTTCTTTTGTGTACACTCCCTTAGAACTTGTGTAGGATTATTTTAGCACTTACATAAGCCTTTTCCATTCTCAAGATGCTCAAGACCCCTTTTCAGCAGCTACCCTTTATGCATCACCTTTGTGTCGAACCTTGTGATTTTCCTGTTCTCGTTGTTTTGTAGCATGATGTGTTTGGACACTAGCACACCACACTAGCATACCGTGACATTTCAACATTCAAACGATCATTTTTGAGTGCCTTTCCACTCATCAGCTACTTTTTTCGGTTGTAATGACTTAGGATGCCTTGTAACAGCTTGAGAAGCTTTTTTTCCTTCTTCTTCTCTCTTTAAATCCATTCTTTCAATTCATTTGGCCTCTCTTGGGTATTTCTCTCTTGGATACACTCTCTTTTCTCTTTTCTCTCTTGCTTGTTACAGAAGCCTCAAGCACTCTCACATTCTAACAACACTCTTTGCAACTCTCTTGGTTCTCACAACTATTGCTCTCTCTTTGGCTTCCTTAAGCCTTGCAGGTGATATCTTGCTTATCTTGTATCTTTGAGCATCTTGGGATTTCTCACATCCCCTATCTATTGCATCTTTATTTTGTGATACGGGTTCTCCTCCTTGAGTGGGGATTTATTTTATCACTCTTGCGTTCATTTCATTTCTTCTTATTATTCCTCTCTATCTATTTGATTTTCCATGGAGGTGGGAACACAGAAATGGGGGTTTGACTGAGGCAAGCCCCTAAACAACCTCAATATTTTTCCTTGGAATTATATGTGTAGGTATTGAAGATATTCATTTGTTGGAGGCTTCATTACTTGGTATATAGTGAGCATTTTATTTCTCTAATTCTCTTGCTTTATCATCTATATTTTATTTACTTTACTTTAGTTCTGTTATATTCTATTATTTCCTTGCATTCTAGAAGTTCTTAGTAATCAGATTGTTAGTAGTCACTTTTTTTTTATGTGATATTCTCGGTTTCTGGTCCATGTGATATGCTAACATGTGTCTTTTGGACTACAATGTGCCATGTTGTCATCCTTGTTCCACGCTTTCGTACTTTGGCCGAGAGCCTGTCAATCTATCCATAAAACCTTTGTGATCTACTCTTTCTGATTTTGAAACTCTTGCTCTATTCCTTTAGGTAATTTAGGGTAGTTCACTCTTTGGTATTCTCTTGAGAATAAAGACTGTTGAGTAGAGAATCCCCCTTCTCTACACTATCATTGGTGTCTATAGTTGTATGTTATTGATACTCTATGATGATAATTTCATGGTTGGATTTCATGCCATGTTTGATGTCAATTAAAGATGTATTGAGTATAGTTTTTGATGTTATCATGATGATGTGCATTGAGATGAGGATTAGAAGTAAAGATTATGGTGGAGTGTTTTTGTGGATGGTCTCCAATATGTTTTATTCTCTCTTCTACTGTTCCTAAGGAAGTATGTGTTGCTGCAAGGAAGTTCTAGTCTTCGCAAGTTGGTGAAATACTTGTTCACTACAACAAATCCATGTGATTAGCTCCCTTTTTTGCTTCACCCATTGTTTTAATGTATTTTTCTCCATTTTTTGGAAAAAATTGGCACGATTTTTTGGGATGGCACTATTTCTAGCATTTTTACACCAACTAGAACAAGGCGACACTAAATCTGGCACAAATTTACGCCGCAATTAGTGCCGCAATTAGTGCCGCTATTAGCGTCCACTCTAATGCCTAGATTAACACCAAGATTAGCACCAAAAAACTATCCCTATTGTAATTCCCATATTAGCACCTAAATTAGCAACTAGATTAGCATCTACGTTAGTGCCCATATTAGCACCTTAAGTAGCACCTATTTTAGCTCTTGCTTTAGAGCCATTTTTGGTGCCTAATTTAGCACCTAATGTGGCACTTAATTTAGCACCTAATTGTTCTAATCTAGCAGGGATTAAGGGTGTTAGAACAAAAAATCCTTCCCCAATATTCACTAGCCTTCAGTTGCTTGCCTACATTTCACTTGCATCAAAATATCTATTGCCTTTGATTTTTCATTGTATTTAACATGAAATGCAACAATTTTTGTGACAAGATCCATACTGTCACCAAAATTCCCCATTTATTCCTCCAGATAATCATAAACAAAGAAATTTTTTCCTTTACCACAGTACTTTATGCAAATTAAGGGTTGAGGGTTGAGGGATTAAGGGTTGAGGGTTGAGAATTGAGGGTTAAGGGCGGTTTAATGTATAGGGTAGAGGGTTGAGGGACGTATATGGTTCAATGATTAGGGTTCAAGGTCCAATGTATAGGGTAGAGGGTATAGGGGTTAATGAGGGATTAGGGTTTAAGTACTTGAGGGTTGAGGGTTGAGGGTTGAGGGTTAAGGGTAGAGGGTAGAGGGTACTTGAGGGTTTTTAGGGTTGAGGGATTCGTTAGGTCTCAAAAGTGCAGGTTTTAAACCATAAGGGGGTGTTAATCCATTAATACACCTTTGGCCCACGAACAAGGTAAAAAGGACTGATTACCTTATACTCTTCAGGTTATGCCAAAGCTAGGCAGGTATACTTGAACAATAAGGCAAATTTATAGGTAAATATGGTTCTTGAATTGAGCAATCTACTCACTAAGGCACATGAAAGTGAAGTAGATACAAAGTTTTAGTGACTAATTTCTAATGAGAGTAATTGAGAATTCAAGTTTGTGAGTTGTATTTTGTATGCAATATCTAATTATGACTAGTGCCTACTTCTATTGGTGGACGAAGTGGAGGGGTGAATGATGGTTTTGGAGATGGGATTCTATAAGATGGGTAGATTCACTCTTCAGCTTAACTCGAATAGTTGAGCACTCTAAATGTTTGCACCTTGTGCAAACATGCAAGTATGTCAATTACTTGGGCTCTTCTTAGTAATCCTAGTGGCATCCCCTCATGCTACTGTGAAGTTGTGAAAGGATTTAATTCATATGTGAAAGGAAACCAATTAAGACAATATATTCAAAAGGATTTTAATCCAAACAGGAACCTATCAAATTTGATTTCTTAAAAGGAACTTTAATTCTTCTGCACACCGAAACCAGTCAACAACATCACACAATTACAAAAAATGTGTATTGACAAATTAAATGTATTTTTACACACTCAATTTGAATAACATAAGCAACCACTTCAGAGACAACCAAATAGCATATAATAAATCCACACAACAGTTGAACACTTGAAAGAAAATTAACAATTATGCATAACCTTCTCCATTATATTTATCTTTGAATAATATGCATTATAATAATAGTTTCTTATATGAGATGGATGGGAAAATTGGTGTAATCTATCTTCTTACTAATTCCTACCCTGAATGGAAATGATGTGATGATCTATTCTGGTCTTGGTCTCTCTTATATATATATATATGAGAGGCAACAAGCTACAGACCTGTTACAAAAAGTCATGTCATTTGATAACTAAACATAATTAAGAAAAAAAAATATTGCAGCAAATGAATGCACCAATCCGTTAATCTCCAAGCATAAGCCTGTGACCACCTAAGATCTGTTCAAAGCTTCTAGTTCATGATAGGGTGCTCATGTTGTCAGTTGACTCCTTTCATCCTGATGGTTGTCCCGTTGTGTCTGGTATATCCATAGTTTGGTTAAGGAACAAATTAAATGAAAAGAGGTGATGAATGTACTCTTGTTGAGCACAAGTATCTATATTGGAGATCACTTCCCTCATATCATATTCCCTATACATCATCTTCTCGAGCTGCTTGTGAGTATTTTGCAAAATTATGTCCTCATCATTGATTTCATGTAGTGCAGCAGTCAGAAGCACATCAAACTCTTCTTTCCAATCATCATACTCTCGAGGATTTCCCATATCATCATAAAGTGTTGGAGTTGAATTGAAGTAGTTGAGATCTTCCATGAGCCTGTTATGATATCCATTGTGTGATTCTACCAATTTTTTATGTGTCTACATTATTTATCCTTTTAGGATTTGCTTGTCTCAAAGCTCCTCTCTCTTTTCAATTATTCTCCCCTATAGTTGTTCATTCTCCTCTATTGCTAAGTATACCTGCTTAAATTGTCTCCAATGTTCATCAACACATTTCATCATCTTATTGAATCTCCCCTTGATCATTTCAGATGTAATATTATACTTGATGGTTTTGAATTCTTTCTCCAATTGTTTACATTTTTCTTGATATTTCAAGTGGAAATTTTTCCAATAAGTTGTATCAACCATTGCATCCAATACTCTCTTATCCTTTTCAAGCCATGAGGAATAAAAATCTGGTGTGGAAGAGAAAGATGATCTATCTCTTTGATGTGTTAATTCCTTCTTGAACCTATCATTTTCTTTAACCAGCTTATCAATCTATGCTTTGGTGAATTTCACCACAGTGACAATCAATTATGTTGTCTCCATGGGATTGGTATCCCCTACTCTTTGGACCAAGAGATTTCCAAACATTTGGTTTGGATTATCAATCACAACTGGTCTTTTGTCATGGGGGTACAATGACCAAATAAGCAAGGTGGCCTCATTTGGATTGTATCCAGGTCCTGAATACATCTTATCACTTGCTTCCTCTGTTAAGTTCATTGTGTTGTCCCCTCTTTCTGAAACTATCAAACAAAATTTTAGAGCTTATATCCCACCTGGGGAAAAGCAATACTCCAGCTTCCTTAAGTAACTCTCTCCCTCTCTTAGGAGTGATGGACTCCATCTCTTTGTCTATTTCTTTTTTCAATTCTTCCAAAGCAGAAACCTCTCATTCATGAGTGACATCTTGCATCCTTTGTCTCATTTTCTTGCATTTATATTCATAAAAAAATGATTTAAACTCGGAAGACTTAACAAAATCTTCGTCAGAAATGAAATCTTGTCTAGCCTTGACCCTAAAATCATCAGATAATTCATCTGATGCTTCAAATCTTAGAAAATTGTGTTCCTGAGGAGGCTCATATTGTGCAATTATATTTGAACTTATTTTTTGTACTTTCTCATCTTCCTCATCACTCTCCCCATCTTCACTTATATTAGTATCTACAAAAAAACTCACCTCAGGAGTTGGTTGTGAAGGAATATAATCTAAGGGCCCTATATCTTCAACGTACACTCTTGAATAGGTTGCATCAGTGGAAACAAAGACAAATGAAGGCACATCGTTTACCAATTCATTCACATGAGAAATGAGTTGCTCAATCCTTGCTAGAGGATTCTACATTTCACCAAATTTCCTTGAATAAGATGGGACATTTCTTCTTTTCCATTCCTCTGCGAGCATAACCCTATTATATGCAGTCATTTTGTCAGTGATAGAGGCTTCATCATGGTTTCTAATCATATCTTCATCTAAGAACACATGCTCATATTTTGATAACCCATGTGATAGCCTCACTTTGTGAATAAAGCCTTCTGCATCAAAATTTTCCCTTTTATTTCCTAGAGGGAGGTTATATTGTGCTAATTTAGGATTAGTTTCCTCATATCCCTCATTTGCAACCACTGTAAAGTCTCCAAAACATAAAGTGTTGGGCATAATTAATTGTTTGTTGTGTCCTTTGAGGTTTTTGGCATCATATTTTTCCAACTGCCTCACAATTTCTAAGTAGGCAATTCTATTAGAAACTACTTGTGGTAGCAAGTGTGGAGTTCCTCCAAACCCATAAACCCTGATCATTGTGCAATCAAGAAAAGCATACTAGTCTCCCCAGTTATGATTCACCTTCTTCCTTGGGTCATTTTCCTTTGGTCTTAGAAAATTTTGTACTTCTAGGGATAAGTTACAATCACACAGATATCCCAACAACTTCATCAATGGTTTCACCAAAAACTCCTCAAAATAAAGATAATGAGATATACCAAATTGACTATCCCACAATGAAGTCCACATCTATATAGGTTTTAGGTTTCCATTTTCATTTGTATCTCTTATTCTTAATTCTTCACTCCAGATGCTTCTAACATGTCCCTCGTGCATGAGCAAATGTATGAATAGAGAATCATGTTTGAAATGAATATATTCACTATTTTTTTTAATCTTTTCAAGCTCTTGGTTTAGGTCTTTGGCCAAGTATCTAGCATAATTGAATGATCTGGCATCAGTGCTTTGTAAGTCTATAGCTAAGACCATTGGGGAAATAAACATGAAAGGTGGGACCTCTATCCCCAAGACCTGACCAATTGAATAATAAGTGTATTATAAATATTCTTCAAACAAGTCCTCATGAAAAGGAGAGTTTTCATTGCTCGAAAACCTCTTGAGTTGGCCTCCTTCATTCTTGGACCTATGCAAGGTTAGTTTCCATTGTTTGTAGTTGGTATCCATATGGTGATACTCTATCAAGATGACTCTAACCATGAATGGAAAGTTCATAGGACACTCCAACTAAAACACATTAGAAATTAAATCCTCAGAAATAACAAGCATGTCAACCCCATTATGTGATTAAATAGTTCTCCTTTTGGGGTCGTATCTACTAGCCAGAGCTTTAATTAGTTCTACATTTATGAACACATTGGGCACCACGAGTTTTCCCAAGTTCAACCTCCACAGGTTGTAGACTGGCTAAAACCTAATTTTTTTTCTGTAATGATACATGAAAATTTCATACATGTGTCGTGGTGTCCAAATATCTTCGAAGCCCTTATGTTTATCTAATAATCTATCCATTGAAGGATTCATTAGAGCACTCCTCTTGGGTATTGGCCCCGACCAAGGGCATTGATCTATCAGGTCTTGATTCAAGGGTCTCTTCACAGTTTTTTGTTTCTTAGCTTTGGGTTTTGCTGTGTTTTCCTCCATTATTTGAATTCTTAATCTTTTGAAAAAATACAAATTCACAACTAGGATTGGTGTACTTACTTGGGTCTCGCCTCCACTGGTTTTTGCTACATAAGAAATCCTAGCTTTTCCTTTCTGCTTATGTCCTCAACGAAATCTTCCAGACTATGTGAAAATTATGTGATCAACTTGTGCTTCAATTCTGGCTCATAAATACACCACCCATTTCAGTCTTGTCATCGGAGGGAAGCAATTATTTTTAAATATCTCGATGATTCCTTGAGATTTCACATCAGTTAGTACAATCATTATCGTCGTATTGGTGAGACTATGATCCTTATTTCATCGATATCCACCTTCTCCACCGATGAACAACTTTCCTTTGGTCTACTGGCGAGATGCCAGAATATATTACCTCGATACACATTAATTCCCCTGATATATTTTAATTATTGATAATCTGTGATTATATCTGACCATCGGGGGAAAGAAAACATTCGTTCCACCAATGTTCATGAGTTACAACGATGTGCTTACTTTTTTTGACTCTATCGATCTATCGGGGAGAACACCTTAGGAGTCAGCCTGATAGGGTATTGTTACACCAATACTAGGTTATGGACTACTTTCATCGAGCCATCGGTGAGGCTATGATGGGGGCTCTGCTGATGAGGCATTGTTAGGCCGATAGTGCTAATTTTTATTTAGGAACAAAGAAAAATTATGGAGTCTCAAACTCATTTATGGGTGAGTCAATTTGGCAATGTGGGATACAAAATGGATCTTGTCACACAAATTTCAACAATTTTTGTTAATCATAAAATTAAAATGTGATGAATTTTTGTGAAATGTGGAGGATAGGTGGGTGGAGGCTATTGAAAAATGTGAGATTTTTCAGCTCTAACAAGATTAAGGGTTGAGAGTAATTTACTTGGGTTTAAGGGTTTAAGGGTTGAGGGATTAGGGTCGATGGTACAAGAGGGTACATATTGGCCGATTGAGGGTAGAGGGATGTAGAGAGTTTAATGGTTTAGGGTTTAGGGAATTGGGTTAAGGGTATAGGCCGGTTGAGGGATTGGGGTTGAGGGTAGAGGGTAGAAGGTTTAAGGTCGTTCTAGGGTTTAAGGGTTTAGGTTTGAGGGATGTTAAGGGTTGAGGGTAGAGGGTTTAGTGTATAGCTAGGATGTTTGAGGGTATATGGTTGAAGGTCAATTAGGGTTGAGGTTCCAATGTAGAGGGTAGAGGGTATAGGGGTTTACTAGGGTTTAGGGTTTAAGGGTTGAGGGTTGAGGGTTGAGGGATTAAGGGTTGAGGCTTAAGGCTTGAGGGTTTAAGTTTGATGGTAGAGGGTTGAGGCTGGTATATGGTTGAGGGATTAGGGTTGAGGGTCCAATCATGTATAGGGTGGAGGGTGTAGCAATAGGGTTGAGGGTACATATATGGTATGTATGTTGAGGGATTAGAGTTGAGGGTCCAATATTGTATAGGGTAGAGGGTATAGGGGTTGAGGGATTAGGGTTTGACTAGGGTTGAGGGTAGAGGGTAGAGGGTTAATTAAGGGTTGAGGGATTAAGGGTTGAGGGTTGAGCAATTAGAGTAGAGAGTTTAGTAATTGGGTTTAAGGGTTTAACTAGGATTGAGGGATTAGGGTTGAGGGTACTAGAGGGTATATGATTCAAGGATTAGGGTTTAGGGTCCAAAGTATATATAGGGTTTAAGGGTTTAGGGTTGAGGGACGTTAAGGGTTGAGGGTATAGCCAGGAAATTTGAGGGTATAATATGGTTGAAGGTTGAATATTAGGGACGTTGAGGTTCCAATGTAGAGGGTAGAGGGTATAAGGGTTGAGGGTACTTGAGGGTTTAAGGGTTGAGGGTTGAGGGATTAACTAGGGTTGAGGTTTTAATGTATAGGGTAGATAAGAGGGACGCAAAGGGTATAAGAGGGTTCAAGGGTTGAGGCTTGAGGGGTTAAGGTTGAGGGTAGAGGGTTGAGGGTATATATATGTAGGTTGACAGATTACTAGGGTTGAGGGTCCAATGTATAGGGTAGAGGTTATAGGGGTTGAGGGTTGAGGGTAGAGGTAGAGGGTTGAGGGTTGAGGGATTAGGGTAGAGAGTTTAGTAATTGGGTTTAAGGGTTTAACTAGGGTTTAGGGATTAGGGTTGAGGGTACTAGAGGGTATAAGGTTAAAGGATTAGGGTTTAGATTCCAAAGTATATATAGGGTTTAAGGGTTTAGGGTTGAGGGACGTTAAGGGTTGAGGTAGAGGGTTTATGGTATAGCTAGGATGTTTGAGGGTATAATATGGTTGAAGGTCGAATATTAGGGACGTTGAGGTTCTAATGTAGAGGGTAGAGGGCATAGGGGTTGAGGTTACTTGAGGGTTTAAGGGTTGAGGGTTGAGATATTAATAAGGGTTAAGGGTTTAATGTATAGGGTAGATCAGAGGGACATAGAGGGTATAATAGGGTTTAAGGGTTGAGGCTTGAGGGTTTAAGGTTGAGGGTAGGGGGTTGAGGGTATATATATGCAGGTTGAGGGATTACTACAGTTGAAGGTCCAATGTATAGGGTAGAGGGTATAGGGGTTGAAGCTATATTATGGTTAAACTAGGGTTGAGGGTTGAGGGTAGAGGGTTAATTAAGGGTTGAGGGATTAAGGGTTGAGGGTTGAGGGATTAGGGTAGAGAGTTTAGTAATTGGGTTTAAGGGTTTAACTAGGGTTGAGGGTACTAGAAGGTATATGGTTCAAGGATTAAGGTTTAGGGTCCAAAGTATAAATAGGGTTTAAGGGTTGAGGGTAGAGGGTTAAGGGTATCGATAGGACATTTGAGCGTATAATATTGTTGAAGGTCGAATATTATGGACGTTGAGGTTCCAATATACAGGGTAGAGGGTACTTGACGGTTTAAGGGTTGAGGGTTGAGGGATTAACAAGGGTTGAGGGTTGAGGGTTTAATGTATATGGTAGATCAGAGGGACGTAGAGGGTATAAGAGGGTTTAAGGTTGAGGGTAGAGGGTTGGGGGTATATATATGCAAGTTGAGGGATTACTAGGGTTGAGGGTCTAATGTATAGGGTAGAGGGTATAGGGGTTGAGGCCAGATTGGGGTTTAACTAGGGTTGAGGGTTGAGGGTTGAGGGTAGAGGGTGGAGGGTTCATTAAGACTTGAGGGATTAAGGGTTAAGGGTTGAGGGATTAGGGTAGAGAGTTTAGTAGAGGGTTGAGGGATTAACTAGGGTTGAGGGCTTAGGGTCAAGGGTACTATAGGGTACTATAGGGTATATGGTTCAAGGATTAGGGTTTAGGGTCCAAAGTATATATAAGGTTTAAGGGTTTAGGGTTAAGGGTAGAGGTTTTAGGGTATAGCTAGGATGTTTGAGGGTATAATATGGTTGAAGGTTGAATATTAGGGGCATTCAGGTTCCAATCTAGAGGGTAGAGGGTATAGGGGTTGAGGGTACTTGAGGATTGAGGGATTAACTAGGGTTGAGGGTTGAGGGTTGAGGGTTTAATGTGTAGGGTAGATCAGAGGGATGTAGAGGGTATAAGGGTTGAGGCTTGAGGGTTTAAGGTTGAGGGTAGAGTATTAAGGGTATATATATGCAAGTTGAGGGATTACTAGGGTTGAGAGTCCAATGTATAGGGTAGAGGGTATAGGGGTTGAGGCCGGATTAGGGTTTAACTAGGGCTGAGGGTAGAGGGTAGAGGGTTGAGGGTTAATTAAGGGTTGAGGGTTGAGGGATTAGGGTAAAGAGTTTAGTAGAGGGTTGAGGGATTAACTAGGGTTGAGGGATTAGGGTTGAGGGTACTAGAGGGTATATGGTTCAAGGATTAGGGTTTAGGGTCCAAAGTATATATAGGGTTCAAGGGTTTAGGGTTGAGGGATGTTAAGGGTTGAGGGTAGAGGGTTTAGGGTATAGCTAGGACGTTTGAGGGTATAATATGGTTGAAGGTTGAATAGTAGGTACGTTGAGGTTCCAATGTAGAGGGTAGAGGGTATAGGGGTTGAGGGTACTGGAGGGTTTAAGGGTTGAGGGTTGAGAATTGAGGGTTGAGGCTTGAGGGTTTAAGGATGAGGGTAGAGGGTAGAGGGTATATATATAGGTTAAGGGATTACTAAGGTTGAGGGTCCAATGTATAGGGTAGAGGGTATAGGGGATGAGGTCAGATTAGGGTTTAACTAGGGCTGAAGGTAGAGGGTAGAGGGTAGAGGGTTTAGGGATTAACTAGGGTTGAGGGATTAGGGTCGAGGGTAATAGAGGGTATATGGTTTAAGGATTAGGGTTTAGGGTCCAAAGTATATATAGGGTTTAAGGGTTTAGGGTTGACGGACGTTAAGGGTTGAGGGTAGAGGGTATAATATGGTTGAAGGTTGAATATTAGGGACATTGAGGTTCCAATGTAGAGGGTAGAGGGTATAGGGGTTAAGGGTACTTGAGGGTTTAAGGGTTGAGGGTTGAGGGTTGAGAATTGAGGGTTGAGGGTTTAATGTATAGGATATATAAGAGGGATGTATAGGGTATAAGAAGGTTTAAGGGTTGAGGTTTGAGGGTTTAAGGTTGAGGGTAGAGGGTTGAGGGTATATATATGTAGGTTGAGGGATTACTAGAGTTGAGGGTCCAATGTATAGGGTAGAGGTATAGGGGTTAAGGTCGAATTAGGGTTTAACTAGGGTTGAGGGTTGATGGTAGAGGATAGAGGGTAGAGGGTAGAGGGTTGAGGGTTGAGGGATTAGGGTAGAGAGCTTAGTAGAGGGTTGAGGGATTAACTAGGGTTGATGGATTAAGGTCAAGGGTACTAGAGGGTATATGGTTCACGGATTAGGGTTTAGGGTCCAAAGTATATATAGGGTTTAAAGGTTTAGGGTAGAGTGTTTAGGGTATAGATAGGACATTGGAGGGTATAATATGGTTGAAGGTTGAATATTAGGGATGTTGAGCTTCCAATGTAGAGGGTAGATCAAAGGGACATAGAGGGTATAGGAGGGTTTAAGGTTTGAGACTTAAGGGTTTAAGGTTGAGGGTTGAGGGTATGTATATGCAGGTTGAGGGATTACTAGGGTTGAGGGTCGAATGTATAGGGTAGAGGGTATAGGGGTTGAGGTCGGATTAGGGTTTAACTAGGGCCGAGGGTTGAGGGTAGAGGGTAGAGGGTTGACGGTTAATTAAGGGTTGAGGGATTAAGGGTTGAGGGTTGAGGGATTAGGGTGGAGAGTTTAGTAATTGGGTTTAAGGGTTTAACTAGGGTTGAGGGATTAAGGTCGAGGGTACTAGAGGGTATATCATTCAAGGATTAGGGTTTAGGGTCCAAAGTATATATAGGTTTTAAGGGTTTAGGGTTGAGGGACATTAAGGGTTGAGGGTAGAGGTTTTAGGGTATAGATAGGATGTTTGAGGGTATAATATGGTTGAAGGTCAAATATTGGGGACATTGAGGTTCCAATGTAAAGGGTAGAGGGTATAGGGGTTGAGGGTACTTGAGGGTTTAAGGGTTGAGGGTTGAGGGATTAACTAGGGTTGAGGGTTGAGAATTGAGGGTTGAGGGTTTAATGTATAGGGTAGATCAGAGGGATGTAGAGGGTATAAAAGGGTTTAGGGGTTGAGGCTTGAGTTTTTAAGGTTGAGGGTTGAGGGTTAATTAAGGGTTGAGGGTTGAGCGATTAGGGTAGAGAGTTTAGTAATTGGGTTTAAGGGTTTAACTAGGGTTGAGGGATTAGGGTCGAGGGTACTAGAGGGTATATGGTTCAAGGATGAGGGTTTAGGGTCCATAGTATATATAGGGTTTAAGGATTTAGGGTTGAGGGACGTTAAGGGTTTAGGGTAGAGGGTTTAGGGTATAGCTGGGATGTTTGAGGGTATAATATGGTTGAAGGTCGAATATTAGGGACATTGAGGTTCTAATGTAGATTGTAGAGGGTATAGGGGTTTAGGGTACTTGAGCGTTTAAGGGTTGAGGGTTTAGGGATTAACTAGGGTTGAGTGTTGAGAATTGAGGGTTGAGGGTTTAATGTATATGGTAGATTAGAGGGGTGTAGAGGGTATAAGAGGGTTTAAGGGTTGAGGGTTGAGGGTATATATATGTAGGTTGAGGGATTACTAAGGTTGAGGGTCCAATGTATAGGGTAGAGGGTATAGGGGTTGAGGTTGGATTAGGGTTTAACAAGGGCTGAGGGTTTAGGGTAGAGGGTAGAGGGTTGAGGGATTAAGGGTTGAGGGTTGAGGGTCCAATGTATAGAGTAGAGGGTATAGGGGTTGAGGTTGGATTAGGGTTTAACAAGGGCTGAGGGTTTAGGGTAGAGGGTAGAGGGTTGAGGGATTAAGGGTTGAGGGTTGAGGGATTAGGGTAGAGAGTTTAGTAATTGGGTTTAAGTTTTTAACTAGGGTTTAGGGATTATGGTTGAGGGTACTGGAGGGTATATGGTTCAAGGATTAGTGTTTAGGGTCCAAAGTATATATAGAGTTTAAGGGTTTAGGGTTGAGAGACATTAAGGGTTGAGGGTAAAGGTTTTAGGGTATAGCTAGGATGTTTGAGGGTACAATATGGTTGAAGCTTGAATATTAGGGATGTTGAGGTTCCAATGTAGAGGGTATAGGGGTTGAGGGTACTTGAGGGTTTAAGGGTTGAGGGTTGAGGATTTAATGTATAGGTAGATCAGAGGGAAGTAGAGGGTACAAGAGGGTTTAAGGGTTGAGGCTTGAGGGTTTAAGGTTGAGGGTAGAGGGTTTATGGTATATATATGTAGGTTGAGGAATTACTACGGTTTAGGGTCCAATGTATAGGGTAGAGGGTATAGAGGTTGAGGCCAAATTGGGGTTTAACTAGGGTTGAGGGTTGAGGGTAGAGGGTAGAGGGTAGAGGGTTAATTAAGGGTTGAGGGTTGAGGGATTAGGGTAGAGAGTTTAGTAATTGGGTTTAAGGGTTTAACTAGGGTTGAGGGATTAGTGTCAAGAGTACTAGAGGTTATATGGTTCAAGGATTAGGGTTTAGGTCCAAAGTATATATAGGGTTTAAGGGTTTAGGGTTGAGGGACATTAAGAGTTGAGTGTAGAGGGTTTAGGGTATAACTAGGATGTTTGAGGGTATAATATGGTTGAAGGTTGAGTATTAGGGACGTTGAGGTTCCAATGTAGAGAGTAGAGGGTATAGGGATTGAGGGTACTTGAGGGTTTAAGGGTTGAGGGTTGAGGGATTAACTAGGGTTGAGGGTTTAATGTATAGGGTAGATCAGAGGGACGTAGAGGGTATAAGAGGGTTTAGGGTTGAGGCTTGAGGGTAGAGGGTATATATATGCAGGTTGATGGATTAATAGGGTTGAGGGCCCAATGTATAGGGTAGAGGGTATAGAGGTTTAGGCTGGATTAGGGTTTAACTAGGGCTAAGGGTAGAGGGTAGAGGGTAGAGGGTTTATTAAGGGTTGAGGGATTAAGTGTTGAGGGTTGAGGCATTAAGGTAGAGATTTTAGTGGAGGGTTTAGGGATTAACTAGGGTTGAGGGATTAGGGTCAAGGGTACTAGAGGGTATATGGTTCAAGGATTAGGGTTTAGGGTCCAAAGTATATATAGGGTTTTAAGGGTTTAGGTTTGAGGGACGTTAAGGATTGAGGGTAGAGGGTTTAGGGTATAGCTAGGATGTTTGAGGGTATAATATGGTTGAAGGTCAAATATTAGGGACATTGAGGTTCCAATGTATAGGGTAGAGGGTATAAGGATTTAGGGTACTTGAGGGTTTAAGGGTTGAGGGTTTAGAGATTAACTAGGGTTGAGGGTTGAGGGTTTAATGTATAGGGTAGATAAGAGGGATGTAGAGCGTATAAGAGGGTTTAAGGGTTGAGGCTTGAGTGTTTAAGGTTGAGGGTTTAGCGATTAGGGTGGAGAGTTTAGTAATTGGGTTTAAGGGTTTAACTAGGGTTGAGGGATTAGGTTCGAGGGTAATAGAGGCTATATGTTTCAAGGATTAGGGTTTAGGGTCCATAGTATATATAGGCTTGAAGGATTTAGGGTTGAGGGACGTTAAGTGTTGAGGATAGAGGGTTTAGGGTATAGCTAGGATGTTTGAGAGTATAATATGGTTGAAGGTCGAATATCATGGATTTTGAGGTTCCAATGTAGAGGGTAGAGGGTATAGGGGTTGAGGGTACTTAAGGGTTTAAGGGTTGAGGGTTGAGGATTTAATGTATAGGGTAGATCAGAGGGAGGTAGAGGGTATAAGAGGGTTTAATGGTTGAGGCTTGAGGGTTTAAGGTTGAGGGTAGAGTGTAGAGGGTATATATATGCAGGTTGAGGGACTACTAGGGTTGAGGTTCCAATGTATAGGGTAGAGAGTATAGGGGTTTAGGCTGGATTAGGGTTTAACTAGGGCTGACGGTTGAGGGTAGAGGGTAGAGGGTTAATTAAGGGTTGAGGGTTGAGGGATTAGGGTAGAGAGTTTAGTAATTGGGTTTAAGGGTTTAACTAGGGTTGAGGGATTAGGGTCAAGGGTACTAGAGGGTAGATGGTTCAAGGATTAGGGTTTAGGGTCCAAAGTATATATAGGGTTTAAGGGTTTAGGGTTGAGGATAGAGGGTTTAGGGTATAGCTAGGATGTTTGAGGGTATAATATGGTTGAAGGTCGAATATTGTTGAGGTTCCAAGGGAGGGTATAGGGGTTTAGTATAGGGTAGATTAGAGGGACCTAGAGGGTATAAGAGGGTTTAAGGCTTGAGGCTTGAGGGTTTAACGTTGAGGGTAGAGGGTTGAGGGTATATATATGCAGGTTGAGGGATTACTAGGGTGTAGGGTCCCATGTATAGGGTAGACGGTATAGGGGTCAAGGCTAGATTAGGGTTTAACTGGGGTTGAGGGTTGAGGGTAGAGGGTTGAGGGTTAATTAAGGGTTGAGGTATTAATGGTTGAGGGTTGAGGGATTATGGTAGAGAGTTTAGTAATTGGGTTTAAGGGTTTAACTAGGGTTGAGGGATTAGGGTCAAGGGTAGAGGTTATAATATGGTTCAAGGATTAGGTTTTAAGGTTGTGGGTTGAGGGTTGAGGGCATATGGGGCATAGATTAGGGTTGAGGGTCCAATATTGTATAGGTCGATAGAGGGTATAGCGTTGAGGGTACATATATGGTTGAGGGATTAGGGTTGAGAGTGTAATGTATAGGGTAGAGGGTATAGGGGTTATGATGGATTAGGGTTTAACTAGGGTAGAGGGTAGAGGGTTAATGAAGGGTTTAATGTATTTTTCTCCATTTTTTAAAAAAAGTTGGTGCTATTTATCGGGATGGCACTATATATTTTACGTTGAAGGTGTATCCTATTTGAAGAAGAGAAACATGAAACTTTCAATCGATGGTTTATATCAGATTTCCAACCCTTGAAACTGTTTGGTCCATTGATACCCTTTTCTTGATTTTATCACATTATAATAATACTTTACCTGTAAAAATCTGCCCCACGCTACATAATATCTCATACGGATTGCATATAATTTATTTTTGCGTGTGGATAAATTATTTTTTATTCTACTTTTTTACAAGCATGTAAATATTTTTTGTTTTGCGAGCCCTAAATTACCAAGCGCTAGACGAAATCACTTTTTATTCTACTAAATTGACTATTCTATCATTTTACTCCTTGCTTGGTATAAATTTACAAACCACTTGGTTAACAAAATACTCTATGCATATACATATTGTTTTTTTTAAGTATTTAATTATAAGGATTGTACTATTTTTTTTATAATTTAATTATAAGGATTTGTCTTCTTTTTATTTTCTTTTCCATTTTAAAATTTTGAATAGGTAAACTGAACATTTAGTAATTATATATTTTTTTAGATAATATTAGTTGAGTTTTTAAAAAAATTTAAAATTGTTTAAATACCTAATATAAATATAAATTATACTTACTAATTCTAAAGTTTAAAATAGAAAAGAAAATAAAAATAATTCAAATCCTTATAATTAATTAAATACTAAACAAAAACACATCGAACGTCACCCTCATTTATACTAGGGGGTACGACATTCCTAGTTGGTAGTCTCAACAAGACTTTTCGACAGCTCAAAGGGTGGCACATACACATTAAAATGAATGTCATGAAAGGATGGCATTAAAATAAATGCCATGAAAGGGTGGCATTCATTTTAATCCAGCGAAGGTGGTGATCTCTGCATTCTGCATTTGCTAGAGTTTTCATTCCAGAGGCTTCACTTGGGTGAGAAAGAATAATGGAGGACATGAAGTATGCAGTGTTTAAATTGGTTGAGGAGCTATCCACCTTTGGGCATGACACTCTGATTTTCCTGGATTATTGTGTGAGTTAGCAAGGTTTCAAAAAACTCACGGACCAGAGGCTCAAACAGATTCTTCTAAAGTTTGATCCCTTGAAGGTGGTCGTGATGAAAATGGTTATGGACCGAGAGCATGTGGCCTACAGTGAAACGATTCGAGTTAATTACCACATAGTCTCTCATTTTATGGCATCTTTTCTTGATGAAAGCACCCCCAAAAACTTGGTTTGGACAATGATGAGGAAGCTATTCAATCATAATCTCCTGGTTGGCATTGATGAGGTTATTTTTGCCTCTATTCTCGACTTTGGGGTGCCGCGTTCAAAAGACTTAGAAATGCTCAAAACTCCTATTGTGGTGGTCCAATTTTTTCTGCTTCTATTGGAGCTGAAAGGAATGGCGTTGGTCAGGCATCAGATGGTGGCTATGGTTGGGGTGGATTATTTGAAAAAAGCTCTTGAGCTAGTGGAGATTGAGGGTGTGGAGTGGGTGTTGGATTTCAATGACTTCGCCCATCTCAATGGCTTCCTGTGACCTTGGGCTCATGGTGGGATGGTGCCAGTTTTTTTGGCTTATGTGATCGTCGGTGGCTCCTGGTGGTGGTTCGACGGCTCTTGGTGGTGGTGGCTAAAAATTTGGTTTGTCTTGGTGCTAGGTTCTTTTAGTTTTTTGGTGATGTTTTGGTGGATGTCTTGGCCTCTGGTGAGGCTCAAAATTAGGGTTTCCTGAATATTCCTGGATTGGCAAACGATTTGTAATTTTTTGCATTTTGATTAATACAATCTCTTGTTGTTTTTGGTGGCTGTAAGTGACTATATTGCTTGTTGTTAGCCTGGTTGTAATCTTTTTCTCTTTTGACAACCTTTGTTGCCTCCTTTTTGTATTATTTTCATTGTTTCAATTAAAAAATAAATAAATACTAAACAAAAACAATATGTATATGCAAAAAGAATGTACATTATAATTCTCATTCTCAGTATATTAGTTGAGTTTTTAATTTTATTTTTAAATTATTTAATTATGAGAATTATTTTTCCCGTAATTGGGAATTATATGTACATTATTTATTTTATATTATAATTTTATTTGAAAATAATATATATGAGATTATTTGAAATCATTTTTTACAAATTACAAATGAATAAAATAAAATAAAATAAGGGTTTTTTTTATAAGTATGAGCATTAATGAAGGGTAGTTTGAGCTCAAATTTCAAAGATGGCCTAGCATAAAAAGCCAGGTATGTAGGAAGACATCACTATAGCCTTAGGAGATAAAATTTCCATAGCAATTAAAATGAAATGAAGTCCCTACAATAATTTTGTGTTGACCTACTACATCCGGTTATCGGTCATTTAAGTCATGAGTTGAGCCATTAAAATCGTTCTTTGTACCGGCCCCGAGTTCTAAGTTAATCGGCCATCACGTATGGTTAATCGTTTAAATGCTCCCTATAGTTGGGCCATAATATTTTTCAATTGATTTACGTTTAAGCCATCTCACATAAGGCAATTCAAAGGAGTTTGGTAAGGCAGTAAACAACATGAAGATAAAGTATACACCGCTATACCGCAAGGAGGGTGAGCAACATATGTGGTAGAGTGGTGTACACCGCAACCCTGCAACAAGAAGTCTTGAGCAAGGCAATAGAGCAGTAAGCATGGAAGATAAGTGGACACCGCAGTACCACATAAGGCAATTCAAAGGAGTGCAGTAAGGCGGTAAACAACAAGAAGATAAAGCATACACCGCTATACCGTCAAGAGGGTGAGCAACATATGTGGTAGAGCGGTGTACATCGCAACCCTATAACTTAAAGTCTTGAGCAAGGTGATAGTGCGGTATACATCAGAATGGAAGGGAAAAACACCACCATACCATAGTGGGTATAATAAGAGATGGCGGTAGTACAGTAATCATGGAATTATTACAATTTACAACAATAAATGCCCTCACACATGCTTCAAAATTAATTTCAAGGATTTGAGCTTGCTGGGAAACTATCTAGTGAAGAATTGGCATTAATACTGATACGACTAAATACCACACCCTCAAAAGCAAGTGAATTTTCCTAAGACTGTGCTTAGTTGAAGGAAACATATGTCTAAAGTGTCTTAATCCTTGTTATTTCTTCAATTATGCAAATTAATTAGTTGTTAGTAAAAGAAGTAGTTTTGAAGGGTCATCTCTTTTTGTAAAAGGCTTGAAGCTTGTTGCTT
Source organism: Sequoia sempervirens (assembly GCA_007258455.2). Taxonomy (NCBI): domain Eukaryota; kingdom Viridiplantae; phylum Streptophyta; class Pinopsida; order Cupressales; family Cupressaceae; genus Sequoia; species Sequoia sempervirens. The sequence goes on along the minus strand of VDFB02270651.1, from coordinate 14,095,531 downwards.
CCTATATAAATAGGAAACCAAGGCCAATTTTGAGAGGATCATCATATCATATTCCATTTTCATTTTCGTTATAGTAGGCATTAGTAAGAAGATAGATTGCACATTCCACCCATCCATATCATATCAAAGACTTCTATAAATGTATATATATTTGAAACAACATAATGGAGAAGATTTCTCATAATTGGTAATCTATTTTGGTGTTCAATTGTTGTGTTAAATTTCATGCTTATCTGTTACTGTGCTATCTCCAAAGTGGTTTCTTCAAGTTATTTAAATTCATAAGATTTATTAGGGAACATTTGTTGTTACTGTGTGATTATTTTGAGCTTATGAATGGAATAAAACATCTTATTATCATAGATTCTCCATGACTGTGTTATCATTATGTATTTTTTGTTATGTTTTCCATACTTATTTCTTCTTATATTTGAATGAATAGGAAACCAAGGCCAATTTTGAGAGGATCATCATATCATATTCCATTTTCATTTCCATTATAGTAGGCATTAGTAAGAAGATAGATTGCACATTCCACCCATCCATATCATATCAAATACTTCTACTATAAATGTATGTATATTTGAAACAACATAATGGAGGATATTTCTCATAATTGGTAATCTATTTTGGTGTTAAAATTTTGTGTTAAATTTCATGCTTATCTGTTTCTGTGTTGTCTCCAAAGTGGTTTCTTCAAGTTATTTAAATTCATAAGATTTATTAGGGCACATTTGATGTTATCATGTGATTATTTTGAGCTTATGAATGAAATAGAACATCTTATTATCAGAGATTCTCCATGACTGTGTTATCATTATGTATTTTTTCTTATGTTTTACATATTTGAATGAATATCAGTTATTGAGCCTCAATACTATGCTTATGTGAATGAATATGCTGATTCAATAAAGCATTTACTGTGGATGTGTTCAGTTACATGTTCAAAATTATGTTCAACATAAAAATGGAAACTATTTAAAAATAATAAAGTTAACAAAGTTGCTTATTTAAATAATTGTGAGTTATGTGCATTAATATTTTATTAACTTTTGTGTCGTCATGAACATATGTTGATACAAAATGAATGGAAGAAGCATCCAAGTAATCATAATTTTTTCTGCCAACAATTCATACCAAAGATTGAACAATTTAAGGATATTTCAATAGGTAATTTGTATCGACACAAATAATATTACTGAAGCATTTTGAAGTTTGGGCCATAAGAATCATCCTTTTTTAAACATGGATTACAAATAATTCTAAAAATTTAGAAGTCTTGGTCATTAACATTATTGTCTACTACAATGTAATCTAGTGTATCATTTTCAATGTTCATATGTTCTTTCAAGTATTTAATATTATCATCATCCTCATCTTGACCTGCATCATCTTCATCATCATTGAAATTTTACTGTACACCATCTATATTGTTAGCAGATGTAGTTGGATCATCATTTTCTATACCATCCATATTGTTGTCTTCCATATCATCATCTAACTTTGGATTGTTGTCTTTTTGTGCTTGAACATAACCATCATCATGGATGTCAATTTCTTCAATGTCCTCAAATCCCTCTCTCTCATTTTGTTCACCATCATTGTTTTGCTCAGTATCCACTAATGTTTCGTCAAATACATGCCTTAATCTTGGATCATAATGTATGACAAACATCCATTTAGGATCCAAAATATCTTCATAGAAAAATATCTACACATGAATGAAATACATATATTAGAAGTATGTTATAACAATTTTATTGATTAATAAATGCATGTATATATTTGCAATAAACTATGAATTAATAGATTAATGATCACTACCGCTTCTTGTTTGAGTTAAAGAAATACCTGCTCACAATGAATTGGTAGAACATTTAAGGCTCCTTATCCTCTGGTAAGAAGCATGGGGAATCTAAAGAAAACAATCCACTATGGGTATAATGTCTTTGTGTCCTCTCAAATGCTTCATACCATCAACATTTAAAAGAGCGATAATCCAACTCAATAACTTCTTGTATTTTCCCAACATATTGTAGATTCCCTTCAACTATATTCTTATCTTTTGAGCTTGATTGAATAGATTGCTTGAAGTCAACCATGATGCCACAATTGAACGATTGTCTCTTTACATCTACACTTTCTATACGATAATGTCAACCATATGCGCACATTGTTGGATATTTCTTCACCTGTGAAAGACCATTTATTTTAGTGAAAACAAATATAATGACGAATATTAAAATAGTTAATAGTGTCAAAACTATAAGTAAACAAAATTTTGTAAAATTCCAAAGATACCTTTCTTTCACATCCTCTAGACATGTTGATTTCATCTTCTGTTATGTTTGAATCTGTACCTGCATCTTCTATTTTATTTTGAATTTGTTCAGTAACCCATTCTAGTGTGAAGTCTTTGCCCCATTTCCCAAGAAGATGAGTGGGAAGTGGATTATTCTTTGGGTTCGATCTCCTAAACTGTCTCCTTTCTTCTAACACTTCTTCTCTCTTTTTATTATATAGATCAATCCATTTGTTCATAAAGTCCATGTGGTACAGAATGAACTTGTCAAGTATAGAGATTTTGTCTACACCTATTACATGTCAACATGTTTATTTCAAACTCCGAATGTCATGTTGTTAATTTTACAAATAAATTACAGAGGAAATTAATGATTGCAAGAAAAACAACCACACTGATCGTGAATTTACTTACTAATTTCTACTTCAACACCATTAGATTGTGGTTTTTCTCCATCAATAATATTTGATGCTCTGTCTTCATCCCAGACACGTGGACCATCTTCAAAATCCTTACCAAGGAATTCACCTAGGAAGAAAAATGATTCATTCAATACATACCCTTCAGCCATGCAACCCTATGGATGTGCCTTTTGTCAGACATATCTTTTAATATTTTTCATATACCTCTCAAAGAAAAACATCCACCTCATTGATACAACACCCAACAATTCAATTTCATTGACTAGGTGTATAAGTAAATGGACTTGTAGGTCCATGAAACTTGTAGGGAGCTCCTTCTCAAATACACATAGAATTTTTGCAATTTCCTTTTTCCACTTTAGCACTTCAGATTCGTGGATCTCCTTGGAGGACACCCACCTAATATAAGAATAGTAAATTAGTATGAACCTTTAGTCATAAATTAAAATGCAATATAATATCTCTATGTCTCTCACACATGAATATTTCATATAACCACATACCTTGTAGATGTTGACAATCGACTTATGGCATTCCTTAAGTCAACTGTAAGATAGGAATCCCCCCTAATTTCCAATGGCATGATATGCTAGCAAACACATTTATGAAAAGGTCATTAGTAATTTTTTCTCACACAACAAAATATTCAAATAGATTTAGTACTTAATCAATGTTACCAGTAAATGTTAAATGATGATATATAATACCTTCATTAAATTATGAAAATCATGTGTTTCAAATCCTATGATATGTCCATCAACTGTAAAAGCTTTAGCCAATGATGACCCATAGCCAGTAGGTGTCCTTATTGAATGAATGACATTTTTTAGTTGGTCTAGCTCTTTTTTTTTTCAAAATCCATGGAGCTTCTACATATGTTTCATTTTCTCTACTTGGCCACAAATTTTTTCTATCAAATTTGGTACACGAAAGAGAAATATCTCTCCTCGAAGACAAGGTGTCCTTCTCTTTTCCTGATATATGTTGAAATATAGAATCTGGGACATTTTTGAAGATGTACATATGATCTAATAGGTGAGATATTAATAGATCCTTCCAGTAAGGGAGCTCATAAAATATGGAATTCCTTTTCATTCCTTTTGGCATATGAACTACAACTTGTTCTAGTTCTTCAATTGAATCACCCCGATCAAAAAAATCCTCCCAAGCTTTCAATTCAACATCTTCATACTTCTTAATCCAATGACTTGGACCCATAATCATGGGAGGGCCTCTATTTTCAACTTTTCCATCAAATTGATTCTTCTGGCGATTTCTAAACCTATGATCTAGTGGTAGAAAAACCCTGTTGTTTGTGTAAATAAATTTATGTAGATCTTTAGAATATTATCCTTGAAATTTTTTTGCACATCTTGGACATGCAAATATCCCCTTTGTTTGAAGCCCTATGATTCAACAAGTAATGTTAATAACATCAAAAAAATAGTATAAAACTAAGTATGAAAGTTGGGATGAAAATAAATTGAGTGTAAATACGTAAATATTTTATCTTACCAGAACAAACACCAAGTCTTGGGAAATCATGAATAGTCCAACATAGCACACCATACAACATGAAGGACCTATTTGATGGAGGATGTTGTATGTCATACATTCTTATGCCTTTCCATAGCAGTTGCATCTCATCAATAAAAGGTGCAAGATAAACATCCATGTTTTTATCTTGATGTTTTCCTAGAACAATGAGAGTTAGCATAAGGTGCTCCTTTCTAACACTCATCCATGGGGGAATATTGTATACTATTATTCCAACTGGCCAAACACTATAATTTGAGCTCAAGAAAGAGAATGGGAACACTCCGCCAATTGCAAGACCAAACCTAATACTATAGGGTTCATCTTTGAATTTTCATGGCCATTTTTCCTCTATATGTTTCATTGCTTTGGAGTCGGCCAAAATTCACATGAATCCATCTTTACTCTGTTCTTTGCATGCTAGTCCATCAATTGTGCAAGTGACTTGCAATGAAACATTCGTTGAATTCTAGGTATAATTGGCATGTGACGTAAAACCTTCTTTGGAACTGTAGGACCTTGTACATCTATAGGATATCTCTTCTCTTTGCATACATGGAATTCTACCTTGTTCTAATATTCATCTCTATATAAAATGCAATCATTTTTACATGAATGAATTTTCTCATATTCAATCCCCAACTCAACCAACAACAAACACACCTCTCTGCAAGTTGATGGCAACACATTCTCTTTAGGGAATATTTTAGTTTTTAGTGCCCTATAAGATTTCCAGAGATTAAATCAATTGAATGTTTGACTTATGATGAACATGTTTGATATGTCAATCTATACTAGGACTGTTTATATACAATATATGGTTTTAAAATCCCCTTAAAGAAATATAAACAAAGTCGATGAATGTTTACGAATTGTGTACACCAATTGACAATGCAAAGTAAGAAATATATTTCAACTCACTTCAGTAGGGTAGTGAATTCTTTGTCTGACCAACCAAATAGTGACTTGATTTCTAATAATATTAATGTGCATGTCAGTTGTGAGGTTCTACTTGCACCCGATTTGAACACAGGTGTCTTCGCTACTTGCTTGATGGAGTCTTTCAGGTTGTTATCATCAACATTACATTAGTGGTAATTACCCCTACTATCATCATTACTTTCATCCATATGATCATTATTGGCATCATCGTTTCCATCCCCAAAGAAACCTGTAAGCATTTCATTCAATCCTTCTTCATGCACTACATTTTCCCTATCATGATCATCATCATTAAGGCTAGGTGGCATCTCTAGTGTTGCATATCTCATCAGCTCTTCAAATTTCTCAGGTGGGAGAAATCTCTTCAAACTTTCTCTTTTCGCCCTGGTATTGTTTAAAGGATGGTTTGGATCATCCTGTCCAAATCTTAATAACCAGTTGGATCATGGGTATTAGTATATGTTTCATCAACATCTTCTACCTATCAACAAACACAAGCATTATTTAATGTTTTCCAACAATTGGATAAATCATAAATGTATCAATTTCAAAGAAATATAATCAAATATGGCTTAAAAAATATAAATATAAATTGTATGAACATATATACATCAATTTTGAATAATGGGAAATTATTTATAGACTAATTTTTTTATACAATAATTTAAATAAAACAAAATTTTGACAACATAGTTTATTAAACATCAGTCCACACTCATTTATTATTCTTTGGTTTTCTACTCTTAAGAACATCCTTAGGGAGATCTTGTTCCTCCCTTTTCTTTCATGCAAGATTGTGTTTTAAGAAGGGGTAATCAATCAATAACTCATCCCCAATGGTAAGGTCCTTAATAGCCTCAACCATTATCAATCTATCAACCTCTCTTTCCATATCTCCATCTTTATCATTTATAACCTCAAAAAATTGACAATTTGGTCTTACATTAGGGCCCCTTCCTTTACTACTATTTATAAATCTTGCAATATTTTTGTGTGTGTATGCACGCCCATCTATATACATAAGATGACCTCTATAAATTTATTTTCCACTTTCCAATTGGAGACGATGTGTATACATATTTGTATTTAGACCATATGCTGACATGCTAGGCTTATATTCTACTAAACTTCTCCATTCACCACTTTAATATGATGGACCATAATATGGCATTAATATCCTAGTGGTTTGTTCTGAATTGTTTCTATGTTTAGATCCCACATGTAAATTTTAGACAATAAAGAGGCCTAGATTCACTCCATGAATATTAGAGGGTTGTATCATGTAGCTGTATCCCCAAAATTGAAACACCTCATACACTCTAGGTAGTTGTTGATCACTAGGCCAAGCGCAATATAGTTGGCGATCAAATGTCTCTTTGTAAATTGATCTCAAACTCGGGGTAAAGTCATCATCTCCATCACATTCATTCTCATAGGGTATGTAGTCCACCTTCCCCCTTTCTTTAAGTAAATTATTTATCTTTAAACTAGTTCTTATTTTGTGACTTGTTTTCATCAATTCCTCATCTTCCAAGCTAGTATATTGGCACATATTTTTGTTATATGTGGCATCTGATAAATGGTCATTGCCTCTAGGTTGGAAGCCGGTGATCCAAGAAACTTTAAACCAAGAACTTTATCTTAAAAGTATCCATTGAGAAAAAAAATTAGTTATTTAAATAATATAAAACAATGTTTAAATGAAGTATACATGTTATTTATATCAAATTGTAAAATTCCTTACCATAATTCCTATTGGATTTGAATTGATTATAGGAGGCATACTACCGATTGGAAGCTCATCATATATGTAATGTCTTTGTACAATTTCTCATTTGAATTGTTTCTTTGCACAACATACAGAACATCCACAAACAACAATTTTCTCAAAGTATTCATCCCATGTACTATAGTCCTGACCAACCTCTTGTTCAGTGCAATCATCTATTGTGTCTGGAAGATCCATTGTCATATCCTCTTCCACCCACTGTCGTCTACATGATTTAACAGTTTTAGGTCCATGTCCACATACATATCTTCTTCTTTTAGTAGTTGAACGCTCAGGCTCTTAATTTTCTCCAATCTCCATCTAAAATAATCAACAACATGCATTAATGTATGTCAAGATTGGATAATACATTATAAATTTCAATAATACTGTGAAAAGAGATGGACATATCACAAAATGCCATCAGATCATTTTTTCCTAAGTTAAGTCAAAATTTGAGTACCTGATGTCTTGCTTCATCTGTTATGTCCTCATTTGATATGACACGATCTCTTTCCATGGCCTCGTCTTGCCCCTATAATACACAACATAGTAAATAATGTTTACTACACCAATTATATCATTTCAACGAATATGCTATCCAACACAAAACCTCACTTTAGTCATATATTTTCTTAAAATATTCATCCCATGTACTATAGTCCTAACCAACCTCTTGTTTAGTGCAATCATTTGTTGTTTCTGCATGATCTGTCATATCCTCGAACACCCACTATTTTCTACGTGATTTAATAGTTTTAGGTCCATGTCCACATCCTCTTTTGCTAGTTGAACGCTCAGGATCTACATTTGCTCCAATCTCCATCTAAAATAATCAACAACATGCATTAATTTATGTCAAGATTGGATCATACATTGTAAATTTCAATAATACTAAGAAAAAAGATGGACGTATCATAAAACGCCATCAAATCATTTTTTCCTAAGTTAAGTCAAAATTTGAGTACCTAATGTCCCGCTTCAGCCGTTGTGTCCTTATTTGACATGACACGATCTATTGCCATGGCCTCGTCTCGCCCCTATAATACCCAACATAGTAAATAATGTTTAATACACCAATTATATCATTTCAACGAATATGCTATCCAACACAAAACCTCACTTTAGACATATATTTGACATATATTTCACACTTTAGATGACTCATCTAGTTGTATAGGGGTCATTTCTAAGTTCACAAATCTAACCTCTATTAGTTTTTCTCCCACAAAATTGGCATAGGATAAGGAATAGATAAAATAGGGAACCATGATTGCTCCCTTCATACATATGAAGATGAAGTCAATTTAGGATCAATTTATTTATCTACTTCCAAGAAAAATACATCATTTTGCATTGCTAGGCACTAAATTAGGCGCACTTTGTGCCGTCTTTTGCATCCAAAATAGATTACATTTTTTCAGTTGGAAGGCGGTGCTAAATTAGGCACACTTTGCGTCACCTTTTGCATCCCAAACAGATTACATTTTTTTGGCTAGAAGGTGGCGCTAAATTAGGTGCACTTTGCTACACTGACTATAGCACCAACTACTGAATCAAGAACAAAAATTTAAAACTTCCCACATTAAGAAGGAAGAGATGACAAGAGAAAAAATTCATGCGAAGGAAGAGAGGAGAAAAAAGGGAAAAACGGTGTGAAGGAGGGCTACAAGCAAGTAGATCAGAAATTTGATTTAGTTTGTGACACCATAGGTGAGGTTACAATTTATTTTTTTCATTCCCACAAATATATTTTTTTGGATTAAATGGAGAGATTGTGAAGAAAGGTTTGTGAATATTATTTTGTTTACATGTGAATCATTCAAGTCTCATGTGGTTGCAAAGGAGGAGGGTAAAATTGTAGACATTTCATTATTTCCTCCACATTCGGGAGCAGTGAACACATTTTTGAAACCCCAATGCCCCGGTTTGCTTATCATTCCCATCCCAAGCTTTCGGTTTCCAGTTCGATTTCTTGGACGACCTTCCATAAAAAAAGTAGGTGAGTGCTTTTAAGAAAAGTCGTTAAACTGCATCCACCCCATTGTAGCCAGGTCCCATGGGAACAAAGGGTGGTGGAGACAATACGAGGAGATAGCGCTTTGAGACGACAATTGAATAATAGATCATTTCCTCAAATTTGTGAGACCTTCAGGCTTAAATTAGCTATTACTAATTTTCACTTATTCTTTTATAGAACAATGAGCTCGTGGTTTCGAATTGATTGTGTACATACATTCATTTTATTTCTAATCAATGCATGTGACTCGAACATGGGACCTATATGTGTTAACTCTCAATAAATCCACACTCCACACCCTTTTTTATCCCCCAAAGATTACCATTCTATACAGTTGCGCAAGCGTTGATTTTTTTATAATACATTTGTTTCATTTTGCATATATTTATATCCTTTCAAATATATTTATATTCTATACATGTGCACAAACAATTGATTCATAGGTGTTTAAATCTAGAAAAAGAGTCATTCAAGGTAAAACTTTCATACCACAAACTTGACAAAAAATTTCATACCTGACAGTGTGTACTTCGTTTTCCTCCATAGACTAGACGAAAATAATTTTCCCTAGGTCGCCTCAAAATGTCAAGTGATAGAGGGAAGAGAAGAAAGGGAGCAAACTTTGGCCACAATGAGGTAATTCATTGTCAATTTATAGATTTGTAAATGTTTCCCTTGTTTCTTTCATTTTTACTTTTTACATTTTACTTTTTTTATTTTTAAATTTAAAAGAAGAAATTAATTATATATATAGGGACATGTGACTGAAAAAGATAAAGAGGCATTGGCTTCCATATTGGGGGAAGAGGTAGTGAATAATTTGGATGATGTGTGTTGGACAATGCTTTCCAGATACATAGAAAACCAATCTAGTGTAGCCCCTCAAACATTACAACCAAATCAATCATGTCAAAGGGAATCAATTGATTCTCCAAGCAGTCCTAGATTAAGCAAAAGATCTAGGAGGAAATCAGTAACAGTAAACTCTAGGAGTGTATAACATGGAGCAGAGGCTTCCACTATCCCACCCACTCCTAGGACATAAACTTCATCCACCACACCAAGTTTTCATTCTTGCATTGGTGCCTGCAATAAGAAGATAGAATACGATGTGGTTTCAGGGGAAGTCTAAATGACAGATGCTCAAAAAAGGTTTGTGAATAGGTTGAAGGAATCATACCTTTAATGGTTCAAAGACCATATACATTTTCCATTCTCAAAGATGCATGTACACCTGCAAAAAATAGTTATCAATGACATGGAGACTAAATTTGGCATAGGTTGGTCTGTGAAGAAGGTAAAGCTACGAATGTCTCAAAATTGCAAGATATTTTGGTGCAACCAAACAAAGAAGATAAAAAAATCCCTCCCAAGCTAAGGCTCAAAAAAAGGCCAATTGATGTAAGTGTCAAAGTATGGAAAGAGCTTGTAAAAACATATGAGAAGTCTGAAGCACGGAGGAAGTCTGGTAAGGAGATTACGCAGGTATTTGAATTTTCTCATAAGATTATATAAAATTTATTAAATGATTTTTAAATTTTATTTGTGCATAGTTAAATTGAACTAGTATATGTTTCAGGAGAAGGTGTCCAAGGCTAGGCTTCAAAAACTTCGTGCCATGCATCACAGTGGCCAGAAAGGTTTACATGCCTTGATCTGTAATTTTGTAAGTATATTTAATATGTTAAATGATTTTTTTTTAATTCCCTAGGAAAAAGTAAATGATTGCATATTAATTAGTTTAACTAGTCCATGTGCCATGTTTTGACAAGAGTAGAAATATGGCCGGCATCCAAAGCAATTTGAAAAGGAAAAGTTACAAAGCAAAAAGTGGGCCAATTTTTCATTCTGGATGGAGAACGAGGTATCAATAGTTGACTTTCAATAACTTAGTTGGATATTGTTGTGTTAAAATGTTCATTTGAATTTCTTGTGTTGAGTTGTTTATTGATGTGTAGGATGAGTTCTAAAGTGCTTCTCTGATGGCCCTAGATCCCACTCAATTGTCCCATTATTTCATGTTGAGGAAAAAAATATTATTTTCCTAAAAGGGTAATGGGTGACATTCATGCCTTATTTTCATTGCATCTTTTAATTAATGACCATTGTCTTTTAATAGCTCTTAAGTGTCCTCATTTAAGTTATGAGTTGTATCATTTGAGTAACTTAGTCCCATGTTGATTTGATTTATCTTCTTTTCTCTCAAACATGGTATCTCAAGGAGTGCTTCCTTGAATTCATGTTGTCATTCTACTAAGTGCTCCACATGCATCTTTTCCATCCTTCCTCGTGATGTTGCCATTCTTTTAACATGTAAGAATGTTTGGATGCATCTTGGTAGGCATCCTATAGATCTAACACATCCTTCTAATCTACATCACTTGGCATAGCTAACCAACCACTTAAGTTGTCCATCTAAATTTAAAAAAGGCAGTAAATTCCTATCTTCCAAGTTAAAAAAACTCCATAAATAAAGAAATCAGTAGTAAAAAACCTGTAACCTGATTTGATCAATATAGAGAAGTGTGTAATACTAGACTTCTTAACATTCAAAAGATAAATGGAATGTCCTTAACACCAAGTAGAGATATCCAAAAAAGCTAACTAAAAACACAAACATGCTCTTGAGTAGAATGGCCTAATGGCTGATTGTCATAGAAGTCAAACTACCGAAGTAACAACACTGATCAAGTTAACATATATGCATCATTTGCATAAATAGCTGAACCATTTATGTGCATGAATAAATAGTAGAAGGATGTAGATGAACTCAATTCATCTGAATTTATGCCTCTTGGTAGGCATTCCTCTTGAATCTCTAATATCAGGTGCCCGAGACTTCCCTGTAGCTTTTACCTTTTGTCGTCGCCTTTCCTCTTCACTGTCAGACTCATCTCCTTTTTCCTTATCTACATTTTTGGCTTTGGCTTCTAATTCATCCCATGTTTTACCTTCCCCCCTTCATAATCTTCTTCTTCTTCTTTGTCCTAATCTAACTCCTCAAGAGATTCATTTTATGAACCTTCCTCATCTGATTTTGATTCCTCTTCTACATCAGAGGGTTCATATCCTTGATCTGACTCTTCTGAATTGTCATAATCAGAATCACTAGCTTCCATATTCAAAAATTCCCAACCGCCATCTTCAATAAATTTGTCTAGATCATCAGTAATAGTCTTCAAAATTGGCCGCCAGTTCAAGTTCATTTCGCTTTCATAATACTTTATATCCATGGATTTCAGCCATTCCTTGATGCCATCAAGTGAAGATTGAGGAATGAAATCAATGTGGAGTACATCCCACTTGAAGTCTTTGAAAACAATAGCCATATCAAATGCCTTTTTCCCAAGTCCTACTCTCTCAAGGTAAACAATCTTAATCTCACCAATAGTGATTACTAAGAAATGTAATTCCATCAACTCTACCAAACAATTTACTGTAGGAACAATAAAAGTAGAGGATTTGAAAGGAACTCCATGAGAACCAAGCTCTCTAAATGGTACATCAAACTCTAGTTCAAAATATTTTAGATGAGGCTACTCCCATAGCTCTCTTACTGGCTTGAAAAATCCTTGAAACTCTGTATTGATATTATTATTTTGTCCCTCTCTTGTTGTTCTTCAATTTCATCATGATCATACATTGACCTTCTTTACCCTCCTAAAGTTTGGATCACATCCATTACCTCCACATAAAACTGGACATCCTTGGTCTTCTTGGTTCCCATGCCATGATATGGTTATGCAAATGAAAATGAAGCAAAGTAATCATCTTCTTCTCCACTGGTTGGAGGAATGCATGCTTAATATTTTGATACATGATATCAGATCTCTCTTTTTCTCTCATGGTTGAATACTGAAATCCATTATGGTGGGCCTCTATAGTTCTAGTCATCTTTGTTCCTCTTCCACCAAATGTTGGCTTGATCCACAAGTCTGCCAGCCTAATTGCCTTTATTTTTGAAAGTTGAAGTTTCTCCTGAGTCACTAATGTAGCTCTCTTTGCCTTTTCAAACTCATTCATTGCTACAAGAAATTAGTGCCTAATTGATTAACAATATCAATCTCACTAATAGTGATTACTAAGAAAGGTAATTCCATCAACTCTACCAAACAGTTTACCATAAGAACAATAAAAGTAGGGGCTTTGAAGGGAACTCCTTGAAAACCAAGCTCTCTAAATGGTATATCAAACTCTAGTTCAAAATATTTTAGATGAGGTTGATCCCATAGCTCTCTTACTCACTTGAAAAATCCTTGAAGCTCTACATTGATTTTATTTTTCTAGTCCCTCTCTTGTTGTTCTTCCTCAATTTCATCAAGATCATACATTGACCTTCTTGCCCCTCCTAAAGTTTGGACCACATCCATTACCTCCACATAAAATTGGACATCCTTGGTCTTCTTGGTTCCCATGCCATGATATGGTTTGCAAATGAAAATAAAGCAAAGTAATCATCTCCTTCTCCACTAGCTGGAAGAATGCATGCTTAATTTTTTGATACATGATATCAGCTCTCTCTTCTACTCTCATCATTGAATACCAAAATCCATTATGGTGGGCCTCCAGAGTTATAGTCATCTTTCTTCCTCTTCCACCAAATGTTGCCTGATCCACAAGTCTACCAACCTAATTGCCTTTGTTTTTGAAAGCTGAAGTTTCTCCCAAGTCACCAATGTAGCTCTCTCTTCCTTTTCAAACTCTTTCATTGCTACAGGAAATTAGTGCCTAATTGATTAACAATCTCAATCTCACTAATAGTGATTACTAAGAAAAGTAATTCCACAAAATTTACCAAAAAATTTATTGTAGGAACAATAAAAGAAGAGGATTTGAAAGGAACTCCATGAAAAAAAATCTCTCTAAATGGTACATCAAACTCTAGTTCAAAATCTTTTAGATGAGGCTGCTCCCATAGCTATCTTACTCACTTGAAAAATCCTTGAAACTCTACATTGATTTTATTTTTTCTATCCCTCTCTTGATGTTCTTCCTCAATTTTTTCAGGATCATACATTGGCCTTCTTTCCCCTCCTAAATTTTGGACCACATCCATTACCTCCACATAAAACTAGACACATCCTTGGGCTTCTTGGTTCCCATGCCATGATAAGGTTATGCAAATGAAAATGAAGAAAAGTAATCATCTCGTTCTCCTCTGGCTGGAAGAATGCATGCGTAATGTTTTGATACATGATATCAGATCTCTCTTTTGCTCTCATGGTTGAATACCAAAATCCATTATGGTGGGCCTTTAGAGTTCCAGTCATCTTTCGTCCTCTTCCACTAAATGTTGGCTTGATCCACAAATATGCCAGCCTAATTGCCTTTGTTTTTTAAAGCTGAAGTTTCTCTTGAGTCACCAATGCAGCTCTCTTCGCCTTTTTAGACTCTTTCATTGCTACAAGAAATTAGTGCCTAATTGATTAACAATCTCAATCTCACTAATAGTGATTACTAAGAAAGGTAATTCCATCAACTCTACCAAACAATTTACCATAGGAACAATAAAATCAGGGGCTTTGAAAGGAACTCCATGAAAACCAACCTCTCTAAATGGTACATCAAACTCTAGTTCAAATTTTTTTAGATGAGGCTACTCCCATAGCTATCTTACTGGCTTGAAAAATCCTTTAAACTCTGCATTGATATTATTTTCTTGTCCCTCTCTTGTTGTTCTTCCTCAATTTCATCAGGATCATACATTGAACTTCTTTCCCCTCCTAAAGTTTGGACCACATCCATTACCTCCACATAAAAATGGACATCCTTGGTCTTATTGGTTCCCACACCATGATATGCTTATGCAAATGAAAATGAAGTAAAGTAATCATCTCCTTCTCCATTGGCTAGAAGAATGCATGCTTAATGTTTTGATACATGATATTAGATCTCTCTTTTTCTCTCATGGTTGAATACCGAAATCCATTATGGTGGGCCTCCAGAGTTCCAGTCATCTTTGTTCCTCTTCCACCAAATGTTGGCTTGATCCACAAGTCTGCCAGCCTAATTTCCTTTGTTTTTGAAAGCTAAAGTTTCTCCTAGGTCACTAGTGTAGCTCTCTCTGCCTTTTCAGACTCTTTCATTACTACAGATCATTTGTGGTATTTAATCATTTGTACCACATGGTTGATGTGCTTTGAATCCTTGGATCTAAAGGAAATTTCCTTAACATAAATATTGTTGGAAACAAGCTACACTGAAAGGGGGGGTGAATCAGTGTTCTGCAAAAATTGAATTTATTATTCTAATTATTAACCCACTTAAAATATTCAACCATGAGAAATATACAGAAGCAGAAAGAAAATAACCACAACACCATAACACAAGAATTTTTACGTGGAAACCCTGTTAGGGGAAAAACCATGGTGGATGGCCAATCCACAATATAATCTGAGTATACTCAAAAAGTTTACAATATGGGAATGAACTTGCATTCAGGCACACTACCTTACATAGATTTTTATTAGATCCAAAAGAATGAACTAAATGAATAGAATCTACAAATGCTTGATTACAGTTCCGATTAGGCTCAAATGTCAATCTTTTGTCCTTCTAACTGATACTGAACTTTTGCTCTACTTTTCTCTAACTCACTTCACAAAATCTTTATGCGCAAGTGAAATTGTGCTTAAAATCACTCTAACACTCTTCTAATATTCGCAATACACATCGACACACCACGCACACACACAAAATGATATAAGAGATCATACATATATATCTGTGACTAGCAATTTAATCACATGTCAACTCCAAACAAAACTTGAAAATATTAGCAACTATCGGTTCAAATCTTAAGAGTTATCCGATGCACATCCACAAAAATTGGCCACAACTTAGCTCGGACCCAAATCAAGATGAGAAAACACAAAAATATTCAAATAAAAATTTCTTGAATATCCACAACACATTTTATTGACTAAGTTGCCCCAAAATACTAATAAACAGAAAATTAACCAACCGAATCTCCAAACTCACACAAGACTTAATACGAGGCCATGATATTTCTAGACAACACATTAGATGTATTGATAGACCTCCCATGAGATCCACAACTCAAAATAACAACTGGAAATATGTAAATGAATCGATGATCACCAAACTGTCGGATGCTCTGTTCTTCCTGACTGTCTTCAATCTGACTACTAGTATAAGCAAATTATGTCATGCAGATTTGTCACTAACTAGGGTTGCCAACAATGACAACACCAAAAATCATTTGCAATGTCTCTTTCCAGCAATCTCCCCCTTTGGCATTGATGGCAACACTTAGTGAAAAATGACTAAGTGTTAGATCAAAACCAACATGAGTTACATTGCCATTTCAAAACTCCAAAAAGAAACTTCAATCTTGGAAAAACAACTCCCCCTATGATGAATATACATTTTTCACTTGTACACTTCTACCCCTTTGACATCAATGGAAAAAATTGGGGAAATAGAAACAAAATTCTAAAACTGTACAGACATGAACTTGTAACTTACAAAAGTTTGAAAATATCTACAAAATTTTTCTTTAGCACTCTTAAATTGTCATCACAAACCTTTTTGAGACTTTCTAAAAATTTTATGTGACCACACATTAAATAAGATTAAGCCTCTATAGTTTTAAGATTCTCCAGGTCACTAACTGCTACAACAACTTTTGCTTCCTTCAAAGCAGTCACCATTATCTCAATCTTCGAAATTTTTTTTCCCTTGAGTTCACATACTCTCCCAACAATTCTATCATTTTCATTCTTTAAACATCTTATTTTTCAAGTAGGGTTATTACTTGACCTTCTTGCTGAACCACATCACCAGCTAAAGGATCAAAAGTAGCATAAATGGTAGCTAATTGATTTTCTAGATCCTTCACCTTTTTCTCATTACCTTTAGTAAACTTGGACAGAGCTAAATAAGACTTATAGGATTTTCCAGCTTTAGATACAGAGCCTCGAGTGTTCTTCATGTAAGTAGCTAATAGAATCTTATCCTTTACAATCATTTCCTTCAACTAACTAAGTCTTTTTGTATTAAAATCCTTTTGCACTTTATCCTTAGCAGATTTCTCAAGAGACTCAAATTGAGTACTTACAACATTTATGAGCTTCTTTAGCTCACCGGAAGAGGAACCTGATGGATCCATGACATGAGTAGGCATTATTTTTTGTAGAACTCCAGATGCAAGGCTTAGCAATTCACTATCATCTATGTGAGACTTCAGAATCTTCTTAGTGGCCTTAGCTTGAGCAATTGATGCAACCTTCATCATCTGAATTGGGGACAGAGTAAATAGATTGATTGAACTTTCATCCAATTCAGGATCAAAATCTTCCTATTGCTCCATCAGAGATCTCTTCACTGCCTTGGTAGTGTCTCTTGCCTCCAATCTAATTTCTTGAACTTTTTCATCTTCAGCCTTGGGTTCTTTAGAGACTGTTTCCGGATTGATTTTAGGCACTTCAAACTCTTAATTTTTCACCTCCTCCTCAGCTAATATCACCTTAGGAACTTCAGTTTCCATAGGTGTCACTGTATTTTCCATATTAGGAGAAATCAAAATATCCTCAACTTTTGGAGGATCAAATACATTCATATTCTCCTCATTCACATTCTCTTCTTCATTTACATTTACCTCCTCATTCACTTCCTCATTTTCTAGAGCATTTTCAGTATTTATTTCCTCAATGTTAATCGTATTCTTTGACAAAAACTCTTCCAGAATTTCCTTAGTTTCACCAACAACAACATCAGTTTCACCAATCATGAGTTTATTTTCCCTTGTCTTGCTCTTAAATTCCTTTTTAGCTTTTTCAAGGAGTGAATCCATCTCTTCAATTGACATTTATGAACACAAATTTGCAAGAACTCTCTTCCTCAGATTCTCTTCTTCTGTTCTAGCACTTAACCTTCTCGACTCCAAAATATCATACTGATTGTTGGGTAAGCTAGACATAATCTCAATAGGAAATTTATTAAAAATGTTCATATGTTTTATTGTAGCTTCTTCTAGAATTATTTGACTTGATTCATCAAAAGTTTCATACAATTCATAGAGGGGCTTGAGATTGCAGTCATTGACAACTACATTCACAACTTCATCAATTGACATACCAAATTTATCAACTTTAGCCTTCTTTTCCAGAAGATTTGCTTTTGTTTAACTTAGCAGCCTGAGTTCTGGTAACTTTTACTTCTCTCAAGACTTCTTCTAATTATGTTTCCTCATCTTCTGAAATAGGCTTATATTTTCTTGTACTTTTATTCTTCTTCCTTTTTCTAGAAGGTTTGTCTTTAGCTGGCTTTGCTATAAGGGAATTCCTTATAGATCTAGTGTGGGCAGAGGATGCACTAGGCTTAGCAGACTCTATTTTTTCTTTCACTTCTGTTGCTTTTTCCTCTTCTCTCCTCCTTTCTTTTCTCAAGGCTTCTACAAGTAAGCTCATCCTTTCTACAAAAAATTATGTCTCTTTTCTTACTTTCCTGACTATCACCAGTTTTCTCAATTCCTCATGAACTTGCATCTTTTCTCTGCATATGTTCCAAACCTCTCTTCTCCCAGATCCAGAGGTGAATTCAGCAAGTGTTCTACATACATCTTCAGAACATTTTCCTCTACTTCGTATCCCATTGGCATGATCCAAATTGTTCTGGGATCAGTAGCTTCACTATGACATTGGTCAATATCCATCATGAAGCAGATAGTATCTTTGTACTATTCCACAATTGAAGTAGGAATTATTTCCTTGGCATACATCATATCCTAGAAATTTTTGAAGTACCCCCAAAGGGTAGTATTCTTGACCTGATGGTCACCCATTCCAAACAAATTGTTCCTTATTTGAACAACTACAGGCTCATCATTTTTCCAATGTACTTTTCCAATGCCCAGAAATTCATTCATGAAATAGAAAAATAAGCACAATAGCAGATTGCCATATTTGAAAGTATTCTTCTTGTCTTTCTTGATTTTACTCAAATTTTCCAACAACTAATTTCTGAGCAACTCGCACAAGTCATATTCTGCATTCTACTTTACCATTTCATAAGTTGCATAGATGGTCATACCGGATACAAAATTGTCTCGGCTAGAATGGTATATCTTGTAACCAATGACCATTGATGTGAATTTCACATCTACTTCAGCAATGTCTTCTATTTTCATTGCCCTTCTATCCCATTTCATGCCCGTTGCCTTAGTAACCTTATCATTCTTCATGGATTTCAAGACTAGAAGTCCACTGGTGGAATTCAGACCTGTTACTACACATATAGCCTATTTTGTGATTTTGAAGGGTATATTCAGCCACATGAATTCGTCATGAACACAGCTCAGAATGTATCTCACCCATTTATTTTCCTCAAATACAGGAAATCTCGCAAATTGTGCAAACTTCTTCTCTTCTAGGGTTTGAAATTAAGGTTTTATAATAAAATCTTCTCCAATTATACGATGGGAATACAAATTCATTATTTGAGAGGTGCCTAACTCTTTAATGTTCACATGAATATATGCCGTAATATCCTCAGTGTGCAAAAATCTGTACAACATAGATGAAAACGCTCTTAAGGGTTCGATCTCAACAAACTTATAAGGGTGCCATTTAAACTTAGGATGGGGTCTATCCTTGACCTCTACTACCAATAGAATGGCCATGATTGAAAATTCACAAATTCACAGGCTTTTCAAAAAATACCTTTTTGTCAGATTGGAGCTAGTTTGTAGATTCTTCTCCATGCTTTGAATCTCTTGACAATTCACAAAGGTTCACTCTAGTGCTCTTCAAACTGCTTTCCTTCAAAATGCAAAGTGACAAATGAAGGATAAAAATGGCTTTTTATCACTCGCACAACTAACCCCTTTTGTTGCAATAAATGCCTTAACCTTAGTTCATCTGGTTACTTTGATTTCAAGCACTGAGACAGATAATTCTCCTGCGGTTCTCCAAAGCTTTACAATACTAGCTCCAATTTAGTTAAACAACATGTAAAAAGCATTGATCCACTTACTGGATTGGTCCACATTCTAGTATCACTTGCCTGCAGAAGGTGAAGAATTTTCCTGACAACTCCCCCTAGGCCAAAGGTCTAAAAACTAATTCCCGAAGGAATTACTAGAAGCAGATTCTGGTGCTAGAACATTTCTTTCGACAAAGGGACTCTTTTCCACCCATTTCTTCTGAATTTTCCTTCTGATCACATCTGTAGTGACTTTCCCTTTTCCTTTGACATCTTGTTGTGTATTTTGTCTTACCAGACCTCTTTTGTTCCAACAGAATCTAGCGATATGCCCAAATTTTTTGCAGTTGTAGTGCACAACATTTCTCTGATCAGACTAGCTGTTCCACTAATTTTGCCTTGATCTGCATTGGTTAGAAATATGCCCAAATCTATTGCATGCATAGCATCTGACATCTCTATGAAAGTTATTCATCACAACTCTGCATTCACTTGACTTATGACCATACTTATAGCAATTAAAGCACTAACCTGAGAATGATGGTCCACTTGGATTCATCCTGCTTCTACACTAAGAAGCCATATGACCAAATTTTTTGCAAGAAAAACAATAACCATTGAATCTCTAAGCATTTGGTTGTCTCACCAGATTTCTTCTAGCTCCATTCATCTGATTTCCTTATCATAATCTCCCTTGTCTAGATTTATTTTGTCCAAATCTGGAACTTTCTCCTTCTTCATATCCAAGACCTCTCCTGTCACCATCAGTCCTCTGACTTTTAATCAGTTCATCAAGCTTGGCTGAACTGGCTTTGAATTTCTCCTTGTACTCATTTTCAGTAGTAAGTTCATTTCTGAGATCATCAAGTTGTTTTCAAGCACTTCCTCATTGTTTTTAGATTGTTCCAATTCATTGTCCAATTGGCTGCATTGTTCAATTTTTTTTTTTCAAGGATTGAGCAAGCTTTTCTTCATTCTTCTTTCCATCTTTGATTTCCTTGTTCATTTTCATCATGATGGACTCCATCTCACGCTTTAGGGTAGCATTTTCTTTGGAAAAATTTTCACACTCTTCTATTTTCTCCTTTAAGGCATGACTGAGTTGTTCATCTTCTATGCTTTTTTTCTTCTGCTTGAGCTGATCACATAATTCATTTCTTTTCTCCCTTGATTCATTGATTTTGTCTTTCAATGACTATATGAATTTTTGTACATTTTCAAGATTTTCCTGCAGTTCCTGGTTCTCATATTTTGAATGGTCAAGATCATCCAGGGCCACCATAAGTTGTTGTCGAAGACTGCTTGTATCCATTGAAAACGCTTTCCAAGATCTCCCCAAGCTTTTAGACTTCTTTCGAGGAACTAGCTCTAATACCAATTTTTGGAAACAAGCTACACTGAGAGGGGGGTGAATCAGTGTTATGCAAAAATTGACTTTATTATTTTGATTATTAACCCACTTAAAATATTCAACTAGGAGAAATATACAGAAACATAAAGCAAATAACCACAACACCATAACACAAGAATTTTTACATGGAAACCCTGTTAGGGGAAAACCACGGTGGATGGCCAATCCACAATATAATCAAGATGAGCAAACACAAAAATATTCAAATAAACATTTCTTGAATATCTGTAACACATTTTATCAACTAAGTCGGCCCCAAAATACTGATAAATAGAAAAGTAACCAACCGAATCTCCAAACTCGCACAAGACTAAATACAAGGCACTGAGATTTTCTGAAAACACATTAGATGTACTAATAGACCTCCCATGAGATCCACAACTCAAAATAATAACTGGAAATCTGTAAATGAATCGATGATCACCAAACTGTCAGATGCTCTGCTCTTCCTGACTGTCTTCAATTTGACTATTGGTATAAGAAAATGACGTCATGTGGATCTGTCACCGACTAGGGTTTCCATCAATGACAACACCAAAAAGCATTCGCAGTGTCTCTTGCCAACAAATACTGCTAGGGAATTTCAATGTTGGTATGTAGTTGGCATTAAAGCTGGTACTTGGAATATTGAAAATTATCCTTATATAAGAATTCCCTCCATCTTGTTGGCTACATGAAATGGAACCATGATGCCATATATGGGTACCAAAACATCATCATTTTTTGTATCAACTGAATCATGAGCTCTCTAGAAACGAGGATATCTTCCACATTTTTGTATGAAACCATCTCAGTGGATGGCTTAGAAGAGCCATGTCCATCTCCTGTACCAATGCTCCCTGCAGCCAATCTTCTTGCAATCTCCTCATTCTTTTGTAGAGGATTGGCACTTAAGGTTATGTAATAGAATTTATAGTTGACGGTTAAATTATATAATTTTTTTTTTTATGATCTTTACTAACGTTTATTAGAATTTTTGCATGTTTTACATCATTGGAATCACATATTAGCTGTAATTTTTTTGAAATTTTATTATGGTATGTGCACTTTGATATGATGTAATATGATTATGGTTCTATCTCATATGTTTCAATATTAGATATATAACAGAAAAATAAATTATTGCATGAAATAAATAATAAATTTTCATTTTAAATGTTTTTTTGTAGAACACGAGTCTTCCAGAAGATCAAGATGATCCTCATCATGATATAGATCCAAAAAATATTGGTTTTTCTGATACAGATCACATGGCAGAGGATGATGATACAGATATGGAAGACACTGAGGCTGATGACAACGATGATGATGAGGATGAGGACGATGATGATGAGGTAGTTGCTGGTAGTACCCAGTGACATTCATGATCATATAGACTGTGTCATGGATCATTGTTGATATATCATTATGATGATGATGATCGCAATGGTGGTGATGATGATGAGGTAGTTGTTGGTAGTACCCAGTGACGTTCATGATCATATAGACTGCATCATGGATCATTGTTGATATATCGTTATGATGCCTCTTTTCATGGTTACTATCATATGTATCATTTTCACGGCCTATAGTACCATATTATTGAGTTGTATCATATTGAAATTTATCATTTTCACTTATATCATTTGGACATGTATCATCTTGACTTGTATCAATTTGAGTTAAATAATATATCATTTTGACTTATGTCGACTGTTGGACATGTATCGTTTTCACATGTTATTGATCTACTGGCATATTTGACTTTCACTTGTTTTAGTTATATATGATGATGATCTTATCAATATTGACTTGTCAATTTATATATATTAAAAGTGGCCGATGATTTTTGGATGGATATTTATTACATTTGATGATTTTAATTTACTGCTTAGGATGGATGTTGTCAAATTCAATTAAATTATATATATTTGACTCACTTGTTTTAATTATAGATGATGATCATGTTATAATAATTATTATCTTGTTATTTAATCATATGAGTTAAATAATTAAATTACATACTCTATAATCATATGGGTTGTTTAAGAGGCATCATATATTTAACTAATTAAATTGAATTAAAATATATTAAATTAATAAATGAAGCAAAACAAGAAGCATTTTTATAAGCAAAAAAGGAAGCAAAAATGGAAGCCAAACTAGAAACAAACCATAAGCAATATTGGAAGCAAAATTGGTAGCAAAACCGAAAGCAAACCTGGAAGCAAAACTGAAAGAAAAATGGGAAGCAAAACTAGAAGGAACACAAGAATCAAAATTGGAAGCAAAATCAGAAGCAAAATTGGAAGAAAATCTGGAAGGAAAACTGGAAGCAAAAGTGGAAGCAAATCTGGAAGCACAAATGGAAGCAAAACCAGAAGTAAAATTGGAAGAAAAACAAGAAGCAAAAGTGGAAGAAAAACTGGAAGGAACGTAGGAAGCAAAACTAGAAGAAAATTTGGAAGCAAAATCATAAGCAAACTTGGAAGCAAAATCGGAAGCAAAATTGGAAGCAAAACCAGAAGCAAAACTGGAAACAAAACTTGAAGCAAAACTGGAAGCAAAACTGGAAGTAAATCTAGAAGAAAAACTAGAAGCAAAACTGGAAGCAAATCCGAAAGCAAAATTGGAAGCAAAACTGGAAGCAAAATTGGAAGCAACATTGGATACAAAAGTGGAAGCAAAATTGGAAGCAAAATTGGAAGCAAAACTAGGAGCAAAACTGGGAGAAAAACTAGAAGCAAACATGGGAGTAGAAATGGAAGCAAAGATGGGAGAAAAAATTGAAGCAAAACCAGAAGCAAAATTGGAAGCAATATTGGAAGAAAAACTGGACATTACATTGAAAGCAAAAGTGGAAGATAAACAGGAAGCAAACCTGGAAGCAAAACTGGGAACAAAACTAGAAGCCAAAATGGGAGTAGACATGGAAGTAAAACTGGAAGCCAACTTGGGCACCAATTTAGGCACTATTTTCAATGCCAATTTTTGGTGCTATTCCAAGTGTTAAAGGAGACACTATTACCGACACCAAATTTTCGACGCTAAATCTAATGCTAAAGTAGGCGCTAAAGACAGTGCTAAATTTGACGCAAAATCCAACGATGAACTGAAGAAACTAGTTTTTGCCAACTTTTGTGCTGTCAGATGACTCCAAAATGGCAGACTCAAATACACTAAAATCTAGCACTAAAGTCGACACTAATTTCTTGTTGTGTTGAAGACTGTTTGGGAGAATGCTCCACATTTATCCACTGTTGGAGATATGGTCTTGTAGTTTGGGATTTGGATTTTGTGTTTTGCATATTTTTCACTCCTATATTTTCAGGTCACCAGTGTTGCCAATGAGGTTTTTGTTAATTGTAGAAGGTTGGCAATGATGTTGGTTATCTAGATTGGTCTGAAAAAAGCTCAGCATTTCTATCACATTGATGTTTCTACTCCTACGGCTTGGTGAATGTTCTCTCAATGTTTGTTCAGTATCTTAGTTTAGTTTTCATGTGTTGAAGTGGTCCACAAGATGTTTTGATAATGTTATATCTCTTGATTATGTCTTTTGTGCTTCTAGGATGAAGCATTTTGTTCTTGTTTGGTCTATGATGGTTTTTCGTGGCATGGTAGTATAAAATAAATATCTTGAAGTGTCGTTGGATGTTCATGGAACATCCCTTTGTGATCTACACATCAGTGGTTGATCTCTTTTTTTGTTGCGTTGTGTTTGAGTTGGTTCTCTGGTATTTGTGGAATATGTCTGGCTGACAGAGCTTGGTATCTTTCTTGCACTATGTGCTTGAGGGTTTGGGATAGCATATGAAGTTGTGTTAAGATGTATTTGGGTCCTGACTTATCTTGTTGAGGACCGCACTAAGTAAATTCAATTGGAAGTATGTTTATGGGTCGACTGGTTATGTGCTTCTCGCTTCACCTACATGTTTTCCTATTCTCGACTTGAGTTGATGTGCGCTAGCATGTGAATTGTTTTGGATCACATTAGAATATGTAATAGGATTTTTTTTGGTACTCTTTATCTTCTGGATAGGACCACTTTGCACCACATTGATGTTTTGTGGCCAACTTGTTGAGATTATTATTTATCTTCTTTCTAGCCAACCTAATTAATATTTTGTGATCTTGCAGAAGATATAAATGGAAGATCAAATCAATTGCAAGTTGATAAGGGTGTGGAATGTATTGAAGATCTTGTAGATGTAGTGTGAAAGTGTGGAAGATGTTGGAAGAATGAAGAAGAAACCCTCTGGTGTGTTGTCATTGATGCCAACATTGTTTGGTGACAATTTTGCCTAATTTGGTAAACAATGTTTGTATTACCTTGATTCGATAATTTGGTTTGCAATTGCTCATAGTATAATATCAGCCTATGTGTCTTCAGTATGCTATTCAATACTGTTAAATGCATCTGTGACCAAGTTTTTCAATAATTATGGTTGAATGGGCTAAAAGATATAAATGACAGAAGTTTGACATACAATTTTCTGCTCAAGTATTCCTCTAGCCAACATAAATAAAGTAGTATGAAGTCTAATATGTTGTTCAAATGTTAAAGAGATCCCTTTTAGGTTTGTGTCGACCTAAATCATGCCTTGTACATTTTGGTTTAAGCGTGAAAGGAACTTTGTTTTTAGTTTTTGGGTCCACAAGATATTTTTGAATTAAGCGTGTGTACATCTAATTAAGCTGACCTAATTGATGTGTAAGGATGCAATAGTGCATATATATGAAATATTTTTGTATTGAAGATAGGATATATGTGTGTGATGTGTGATAGTGTCTGAATTTATATGTATGAGTTATGTATCAAGACATAATTGTAGTATGTGTTGTAAGCCAACAAACCAGTGCAAGATTTTGTATTTCAGGGCTTAATTGGAACTAAATTCAACACATGAAAGTTGTATTCCATCAGTTCAATTTTTGGTAGTGAGCCACACTCCATTTTGTAATCATTTCAAATTGTGAGCCTTTTAAGAACAATGTGTCTTGGCAGTGTTCCCTTGTAATATCTTATAACCAATTATAATATATTGTGAGCTAATCCTCACTACGGTTTTTCCCATTTTTGGTTTTCCATGTAAAAATCCTAGTGTTTATGTGTTATGTGTTGTTATGATCTCTTTCATATCTTTACTTAAAATTGTAGTTATATTTTCTTTAATAATTGGATGGATTATAGTTGAATTTATTAATAGAATACTGATTCAAACCCCCCTCTCAGTATTCTAGGTGTTCAACAATTGGTATCAAAGCTTGGTTCCTCTAGAAAAGCCTAACAACTTAAGGAAGATATTGGAGTTTGAACACATAGCTGACAAAAGGTATCCTAATCCTCTAGAAGAAATCTCTACAATTGAACACACTAGAGATGAATGCACAATTGAAAAAGAACTCAATATTGCTCTTGAAGATCTTGATAGAGTTGAAAGTGAGCAGAAATTCTGAAGGCGAGCCTGAAAGAAGCAAATGAATGCATCCAAAAATTAAGAGAGAAAATAAAAAAGTTCAAGGAAAGGAATAGAGAAGTCAGTGATCAGTTGAAGAAAGCAAATGAGGACATTACTGGACTAAAATTGCAAGTAGAAGAAAATAAGAGAATTGAGGACTGTCAGAAAGCTAAAGTTTAGAGCAAGACTGATGAATGCATTAAGCTTGAACAAGAAGTGGTAACCCTAAGATCATATTTGGAGAAAACAAGAGCTTATGAAGAAAAATTCAAAACAAGTTCTACAATGCTTGATGAGTTGATTTCAATTTAGAAACCTTCTAAGGATAAAGGTGGTTTAGGACTTGAAGAAGGACAAAGTTCAAAGACAGATCAAACATCTAACAAGGCTGACATTCAAAAGAAGACTCCAGAAATGGTAGATAGAACAAGAACCAAACAAGCAATACTAGAAGGACTTCTATTAGACAACCTAATGCTCAAAGGTACTCATCTTTCAATGGAATTTGTTTTTCATGCAATAAATTTGTTCATAGGGCAACAAAATGTAGAAGTAGAATGAATTAGAATACTGGATTCTTTTCTAGACAATGCTTTGCATGCAAGAAATTTGGACATAGAGCTTCTAAGTGCAGAAGTTAGATGATGATGATGATGCATAGATTTAACACTGGTAGAATGATTTAATCTTTTCAAGGTTATTGCTACACATATTATGCATTTGGTCATAAGGCTAACCAATTTAGATCAAGGATGAATTCAAATCAGTTTGGTTAGAAATATATAATGTGCTACAACTGTAACAGACCATGACATATTTCATGATTTTGCAGAAGCAAAAATGGAAGAAAATCTAATTCAGAAAAAAGGAACAAGCCTATGAATAAAGTTGATACTACTGAAGTAAAGAAGAAAATGGAGAATATATAGAAGAAGAAGGAAGAATTTGAAGACAAGAATGAACCTAACACATTTGTACCTCCATCTAGTGCAGATAATTCTTTTAAAAACTAAATCCAATACTAAGTTTAGGGGGAACGATTACAAAGAAAACTAACAAACCCCTGATATATGAGGTATCAAGCGATGGCATGAAGATATGTGATGTAAAATGATAATATAAAGATGTTGAAAAAGATCTTGGTAGAAAATATGCAAATTTGAAGATTTGCGGAGCATTTTAGAGTTTACAGGGTATTCATAAGGTGTTTATCAGCTTTTTGAAGTTCAAATGTAATAAATGTGAAATTAGAGCAGATCGATAAAATATAAAGTGAAATTTTGAGTCGATTTAAATAATTTGTGTGCATTTGGAGAGAGCAAAGTGAGTTAAAGGACTGTTAAAATTGATTCAAAGCATTTGGAATCAAACCCTAGTTTTCATTGAAGTGTGAAAAAGGTATTTACAACTATCTATACTTTGTGGGTTTGCATTAGCATTTATAAAAGAATTGAGGTAGAAATGGCCACACCAACCATGGTTGAGACTTCTGAGAGACCCAAACTAAAATTTAGAAGGTTTTCATGAAAGGTTTTTGACATTGACCCTATCGGTGTGCTTTCACAAATTCCAAACCATGTCTTTCCCATCAAGGACACTAGGACCTACATTCATGGGAAAGTGGAAGAATTTGACCATCAAGTACTTAAGAATCAATGGATAAAAGAGTTAACTAGAGATAATTTCTTAGTGAATCCTGAGTATGAAAACCTTGTATGAAAGAAGCTAGATGTGTGGAATTGGTTCCCCAAATTTTGTAGTGAAATGGATGCGAAGTTTGTAAGGATAGCCCTAAGTAGGGTGCATCATAAGTTTGCATGGACAAGTGTGCCTGGACTAACCACTAAAGATGTGATCAAAGCTGTGATTGGACTATGTGATAGTGGAACGGTACCAGTGTTAAAGTCTATGAAAAAATGATGTGGTTATGAAGTTAACTGGTGCCACATATGATGGGAGAGAATTGACTACCAAACCTATTACCAACCCTATTGTGAGGTATTTGACAATCATGATAGGTCACAAGATCTATTTCACCAACAGAGGAAATTTGGTGTTTGCAACTGCAATTTATATTGCACATGATAAGGTGGTAAATGAAAAAGACTATGATTTATGTGAGTTGCTTTGGCAACAACTTATGGAGAACTTGAGCCAGACGAAGAAAAAGAAATATCCATTCAAGTTTGGAACATTGATAGTTTTTTTGCTATTTTACTTTCTAAGAGAGCTACCTGGGAAGAAAAACATAATATGGGATACTAGCAGATCGGTAGCACATCAAATATTTGAATACCTGAGTAACATTGGACATTTCAAGGCACAGGGTAATGCTCTAACTACATTTTTTCAGATTTCCATAATGACATACATGAAAGAGAGAATTCCAAAGATTCTAGTAGCAAAGTATGCAAATGATATAACTTTCCTAGTATCCACTGATGAGTGCATTACAAAGGCATTAGAACCTAGGACTCTATGGATAGAGCCTCTAGGATATGAGATTGATGAGAAAATGGTTGAGGGTCTCATTGAAATATTGCTAAACAGTCCCAAGGATCCCTCTCAGCCTCGACATGGTACATATGCAGAAAATTCAATTGAAGTGTTTCTAGAAACTTCAACACCTCAAAGAGCTAAAAGGGTAAGTAAGAATGTTGAGGCATATTTCAAATTGCATACAATTTCTAAGGATTATGTTGATAGGCTAAGGGAAGTTACAACATAAAGAGGGCCAAAACAGTTGAAGTTCCTTCTAAACCTAGAAAATCAGGAAGATCATCTTCCACTACTACCTCTACTACACCTAGTGCAATTGCAGTAGCAAAAGAAAAGAAGGTAGATCATCATGCTCCAACAAAAGTTAATGTAATTTCTTCCTCTATACCCAACACCAAAGATTCTAAGAGGAAGAATGTACCTCCTATTGCACCCTCTGTCACCTCCAAAAAAAGAATAAAACAAAAGGAAAGCAAAAAAAGGAACCTGGGTGATGTTGTGTAGGAGGAGATTGACCTTGGCATGCAAGAAGAAAGATAGTTGAAAAGAAATAGAAGAAACAATGTTTCCACCAACAATGAAGATATCTCACAAGTGACTAAAACAAAAAAATGCAATGGACTCTTCTGATGAAGAAGAGACATAGGAAGAAAATAATGCCTTCACAATTCATGTGTATGAGGAAAAGGGTGAAGAAGGCACATCAGAGCCTACGGAGGAAAATACCAACTCTCCTCCGATAAGAGACCACTCACCTCTGAAATTGGAGCCTTTAGTAAATAACATGATAAAATCTAAGGATTTTCTAGCTACTGCTAAATTTTTTGATGAAGCTAATGAAGAGGATAAGGAAACTATTGTAAATGCTTTTTATTCAATACATGGTTATTTTTTATAAGAGTATGGAAGATATAAGAAAGAAGGTGACCAACAATGTATGGGAAGCTCTAATACAAAGAAGGCATGAAGTTGTAAATATTGATGAGAAGATCAAGTCTAATGTCTGTGACACATACAGATCCTCCTTATTTGAGGATGATACTACTACTCTGTTATCAGAATATTCTAAGAGGTTCAGGGTTAAACAAAGAGTCACCATTCTCATGACAAGAGTGAAAGTCAGTGCAAAAATTTTGACGCTAGATACCTTTGCCACAGTAATAGATATGGTAGAGATAATTGGGTTGAGTGATGTTTCTTCATCTCATATAGCTAAAGTATATGAGCCTAATAAAGACAAAAACATCGACACAAAAGTAGTGATTCCTCCTAGTACTAGTTTACCTATTTTCAAAGAAGTAAAGGATCATGTGAATAAGATTGATGATATACATGCTTCTTCGAAAACATATGCTCCTCTAGATGACATAGAGAATTCAACCAGAGAGGATACTGTAAATCAGTATAACAATGATATCGATGACAATCCACAAGAACATCACAAGAATACCGAAAATAATAATGAAGAAGATAAAAATGATGGAGAAGGAAGCAAAGATGAAAAGAGTGGTGATAGAAAGGATGATGAGGATAAGGAGAAAGAAAATAAAGAAAAACCATCAGAGAACCCCTCCGAAGAGGAAGAACAGAAAAAAAAATAAAAAAAAATAAGGAAGTTGGAAGAAGTGAAGAAGAATCTGAAAGACCATTGAGTCATCAAAGCCATCTGGAGAATTATTCAAAAATACTCTCAAGGGTCATTTGTCAAAGCAAATAAGGATTCAACCTGTGATTCCACATCAGCTGATTCAGCTCCCATCACATCCAGGCTTTGTGGACCTGAGTAAGATCGCACTGGTTCAAAGGATAAAGCTTTGTAGTACTTTTCTTGACTTTGGTAAAAAGGAAATTATTGAAACTCATCATAAAAGGGACTAAACTAATAAATGATGTCATCAAGGCTTTGCAAGATACAACTCTTGATGCTACAATTGATGAATCCTTAACTCCTATTGAGAATTTAAAGCTCTTAGTTGATTCACTTAAAGAATATACCTCTAGTCTGAAGAAGAAAATCGAAAAAGAGGTTGAAACAAGGTTATTGGTATTGTAGGAAAAATGTGCAACCACACATAGCATGGTGTTGCAAGGTTTAAAAGAGGTGAATGAATGTGAAGAGGAAGCTCAAATGTTGTTTGTGTATTGCATGTGGTGGTCGGATTCCACTCGAGGTATTAAATACTTAATGGACTCAATAGAGTCACAACTTGAAACTACCTCCAAAGCCTACAACATTGCATACGATAGAGATTATGCCTCCTAGACTTCCATTTCAGACCTGTAGAACAAGTTTTTCACTTTACAAAGGAAAAAAGAGGGCACAATAAGGCAGTTTGGACAACTTGGAGATCTGGTGAAGTCCAAACA
This sequence comes from Sequoia sempervirens, assembly GCA_007258455.2. Lineage (NCBI taxonomy): Eukaryota > Viridiplantae > Streptophyta > Pinopsida > Cupressales > Cupressaceae > Sequoia > Sequoia sempervirens. Next base: position 14,063,879 of record VDFB02270651.1, on the reverse strand, counting down.
TATTCCAGTTTCAAGTTCCTTGGCGGATGTAGAGAAACTTGACAAGATAAATCTTAATCCATCCACTCTAGAAGAAGATGAACAAAGATTAGTAGAACTGGAATCTTTGCACAAAGCACTTGTTAGAGTGAAGGGGATTTGGGATGATGAAAACTTGCTTGGCAATCCATTCTCAAGGAATTAGAATGTGCTCCAAGCTCTAGTTAATAGTTTTTTTTCTCTTTTGTTATTTCAGTTTGTTTTTGCAAATTTATCTCTGGTACACCCTTTGTCCTTGATGTCAAAGGGGGAGAAGTTTTGGAGTGGGATAAATCTTAAGAAGTTTTGGAACCCTAAGGGGGAGGTTTTGAAGTTTTGAAGAAGTTATGATGTATATTTGAAAGGTGGAGCTCACACAGTTGAGGTTTACAATTTTGAACATAGTTTTTGTAGACTCATTTTTGGCACATGTTTCCATCAATGAAAAGTGGGAGATTGTTGGAAGAATGAAGAAGAAACCCTCCAGTGTGTTGTCATTGGTGCCAACATTGTTTGGTGACAATTTTGCCTAATTCGGTAAATAATGTTTGTGTTAACTTGATCTGGTAATTTGGTTTGGAATTGCTCATAGTAGAATATCGACCTATGTGGTTCTAGTATGTTATTAGGATTGTTAAATGCACATGTGAACAATTTTTCAATGATTTTGGTTGAATGGGCTGAAAGATATAAATGACAGAAGTTTGACATACAGTTTTTTGCTCAAGTCTTCCTTTGGCCGACATGAATAAAGTGTATGAAGTCTAATATGTTGTGCATATGTTAAAGAGATCCTTTTTAGGTTTGTGTTGACATACCTTGCACATTTTAGTTTAAGCGCGAAAGGAACTTTGTTTTAATTTTTTCGGCCGACAAGCTATTTTTGAATTAAGTGTGTGTACATCTAATTAGGCCGACTTAATTGATGTGTAAGGATGTAATAGCGCATATATATGAATTTTTTTTGTATTGAAGATAGGATATATGTGTGTGATGTGCGAAAAGTGATGTGTGATAGTGTGCGAATTTATATGTATAAGTTTTGTATCAAGAAAAAATTGTAGTATATATTGTAAGACTACAAACCAGTGCAGGATTTTGTATTTCAGAGCTTAATTGGAACTGAATTCAGCAATGAAAGGTGTATTCCATTAGTTCAATTTTTTGCAGTGAGCCACACTTCATTTTGTAATCATTTCAGGCTATGAGCCTTTCAAGGACAATGTTTCCTTGTAGTGTCCCCCGATAATATCTTATAATCAGTTATAATATATTGTTAGCTAATCCTCACCATGGTTTTTCCCATTTTGGGTTTTCCATGTAAAAACCTTGGTGTTTATGTATTATGTGTTGTTATGGTATCTTTCATATCTTTACTTACAATTGCAGTTAGATGTGCTTTAATGTTTGGATGGATTATAGCTGAATTGTGTAGTAGAATATTGATTCACCCTCCCCCCTCTTAGTATTCTGGGTGCTTAACAGAAGATAGATCAGATGTGCCTTAACCCCTCAGTTAGTAGAGTGTATTGTTGACATATGTTGTAAATTCTAAATCTTCATGTATTCTAATTTGAGATAGTGAGTCTCATCAAGTCCTTTATATCTTTCCTTGGAGTTTTACACTTCATTTTGCAAGTCCTTTGTATCTTGCCCTAAGGCTATGCACCTTAGTTTGCAAGTCTTTTGGTAGTGAGCCTTGTTGTAATTTTTTTGTAAGCAGTGAGCTTCATATATTGTGAGTTAACTCTCACCATGATTTTTCCTCATTGGGTTTTCCATGTAAATCTGGTGATATCTTGTGGATGTGTGTTCATTGTTTAAGTTTTCATTGTTGTTGATCCGATTAAGGGTTGAATTATTGTATCCTTCATTGCTAAGGGTTGTTGACCTTGTTAAGGAACTAAATTGCTATATCTTTCTTTGTTGTTGATTTGTTTGATAGTTTCTTATCTGATAAAGAAGTTTGAGTTTGTTGAAGAGTTTATGTTTTCAAAAGATTGGTTCACCTCCCCCTCTTAGTCTTCGAGTGCATTCAACACATACATGCTTGTTTAGAATGACTTAATAAAAATAGTAAGTGATTATTTTTTACCTTTCCATGTTTGGTAATTGTCTTACACCCCTTAAGTGTCATCATGGGGCTCAAAACCATAAAATTAAATAAGGAAAAACATTTTTTTGGGGTGATGCAAGATTTCCCCTACACCACTGGATGCTCCTGCATCACGAACCTGCCATGAAATCGTTAGGGGTGATAATTTATGACACTACACATTATACTAGTCTTAATGTGATAGGACTTATAAACACTTTTATTGTGGTGACTATTCCTATGCATCTCCATGAAATTATGACACTCATACACCCTTGCCAACAATAATAGACAACTTTCCATCATTTTTTAGATAAAATATTTTATTGTAAGGGATTACTTAAAATACAACACCAATGACATAAATTATTGAATTTAGTGACATATTCCTAATTTCACTTATTAAAGTATTTTTCCCAAATAGAATGGATAAATTATCACTAGATAAAATATCTATATTGGTGGTGTTGTTTAGTGTTGTCTCATAATCACTTATATGTTATTGAACCTTTTATCCACCAAAATTAATTTTCCATTTTATATAGTATAAATGTTAGGAAAACGGTATTGTACACCTTGCACAAGAAAATAATTATTAAATTATGTAAAATACATATTTATTTGTGGTGCATATTTAGGAGATGTGTTTCGTCACATTAAATATTTAATTGGGTCCACTTGTAAAGTTGTATGTGACATCGGTTAGATATTTTATGTGTGGGTTGCACATGGGAAAAATATTTAATAATGGGAAAACTTTGTACCAAAAGGTAAATGTTGGGGTCAATAGTTTTGTGCAGGCATATTTTTATCTATACCACTTGGTTGGCTTGTGTCAGCTTTAATCTATTAAAAACAATAGGTTTAGTGGTTGAGGTTGGTTAGTTGGTTATTTGGCTTGGCTATCATTTTTATTGAGCCCCCTTGTTGAGTGCATATGTGAAACATGGCATGGGATGTGTGGTTAAATGATTGAACACATGGAGGATGCATTGGGGGAGTTTGATGTTTTAGAAGTATTCATTGAGACTTTGTAAGTGTATTGTAATGTTTCCTTGTTGAATAATATATTATGTGTAAATATTTTTGGAGGTTGGATTTTTCCCTCTTTAGGGTTTACCTAAGGTATATCTTGTGTAATATTGTGGTATGTCTTTGATATTTACATTATGAATATTTTTTAATATTGTATACATGATTTTATCTCATTGGATTATGCATGAAATGGTTTGATCAACTTAGTAATTTTCTAACAAGTGATATTAGAGCCATAGTTGTGGTTGAGGGAGGTGAGAGATCTCTAAATTTTTTAACCCATGTTTGCGTAGATCTGATATAAAATTGAAGCCGTGTAAAGTCTAGAGAGATTTTAATCATTTTAAGGCATGATATATGTTATGCAGGTTATGAGAATGCAAATTTGGGATTCTAGGGTTTGTAGATTTGTGGTTATTTTTATACATTTGGGGTTTGAAAAAGTTTAGAAAAAAGTTTTTTGGGTGTTCATTATGAAGTTTTTATGGGGGGAGTTTTAGAAATGACCCCCTATGATTAAAAAACCTCACCATTGGATCCAAGAGGCCTAAGAGATGAAGACTAACATAAAACTTGACCTATTTTGGCCACCAAGGCTTGAGGGAAAAAACAACCCCTGCTTATTTAGTCATATGATTAGCTACACTGTATTAACAAACTAAATACTAAAAAATAAACTTGTGAATGATTTTAAAAATTAAAAAAAATGAAATGATGAGGGGTATGTGAGGTTCACAAACCCCATTACCCCCATGCCAGTTGTAGTATTGTTGATAGGGGTACCCATAGGGTATATCTTGTATAATCTTGTGGTGTGTTTGATCTTTACATTATGGTTATTTTGTAAGATTCAATATGTGTTTTTCTCTCATTAGGTTATGTAGTAATTTTTTTTATCAACCTAGTAATTTCTTATCAATAAATAGACTTTTATTACTTCACAATTTTTTTCAATAAGTTCATTAAAAAATGTGTATCTATCCACCATATTTGTCAATAATATCAAAAATAGATACCTTTCCCTATCCTATAACATTACTAAAGTGTTTAAAAACCACCTTATTTGTCACTCTACATTTGATAGTTCATCTTTCATGAAAAGGTGTCAACATAGTTATTGGAACGAAATGGATCACCTTATTTACCATGTACACTGAACCCATGTTCAAAGAGCAACGGTTATACATATTACTCAATCCAATAATATTTAAGGATGGAAATGCAACATCATAGTAATGTAAGGATAAAGAGGTATCACTTCCAAGTAAGATTGCGAAAAATCTATGATATGCTTGAATGATATAATTTGAGCATCTAGTTCAACTATATCCATGAGAATGGTCATATGAATGTAAAAAAAAATTAAAAATTATGTTTTTTTTGGTAATACACATTACATGTTTGAATACTTAATGTAATTAAACAATATTACATGTGACCATGTATATTCTTATATGCATAGTCATTGAATTGTAATTCCATGTCTTTTGAAAATGCCAAAAAAAATTATTTCAACCAACTAGTAATAAACTTAAGTGTGTTTCAAATCCATCTAATAGTAGTGCACAAAATCTATCTTTCAAATTCTCTTTAATTATTATCTAATTCATGTCTAATATTTAAATTAAAGTATGTTTTTGTGACTAGGAACCCTTCAAATTGGAAATAGCTCCTTGGGAAATAGTAGACTACATGTTTTTGATTAAGGAGCAAACAGGTTTTAGAGGGATCCTGAAACCCTTAACATTAAGACAACGTAAGATAAAGCATTAATAGAGCATAGACAAAAAATAGGACACTGCCCACAAAGAAGAATACACAGTAACACCAGGGCAGTAAAGACAAAAAAATGACAAAAATCCACAAGACAACCAGCCTCTAGGCTAGGTTCCGAAGGATCTATGCCGCTTCCTGCTCCAAATTGTTCATGTTGAGAGCAGACTTCTTGATCTCCTAGATGTTGACTAACTCTTGGTCTACCTTCCTTTTCAAGTTTTCTCTAGTCCTGCTGCTCGACCCCCCACTATCCGGCTGCCCATCCTCATTATCCAAGTCCAAAAACATAGGATTTTTTACCTAGTGAGCTTTTTCCAGGTTTTCTACCATGGTATTCATGGTCTGTGTAGTGGATTTTAAAATTTTGTGGTTCATAATCAACACTTTGTGGAGAGAGCTTTGAATGTTCCTCAATTGCTCCTCCATGTCTGCCTACTTGCCATCATGATTGCCTTTGAAGTCCTGTAATTCCTCCACCATTTTCTTGAGGCATTCAACCATATACTTCTTCTCCTCTTTCATCCATAAATCAGTAGCCCGACCACTTCCACTACCTCTGTTATTGTCATCAGTGGCTTTCTCCAGTTTTCTATTCATGGCTCTTTGATTTAACTTAATTTCCTTAATTTCAAAGAACACCCATCTCATAAGCCTAAAATTATCCACCGCCCCATTATAGGCAATTGCAAGCACATCAGTGGGAAATTCTTGTTCCTCCTTAAAATAATGATCCCCTACCTTGAGGTCCATAGGGAATCAAGGTCTCTCTTCTCTATTAGTCACAGGATGGCTGGAATACTCAGATAACGATTTTGACTGCAACTCCTCTTCATTCACATCATAGGAGGGGTCCTCTGACATTTTTCTCTTTCCCTTTTTTAGAGTAGAATCCCTAGGTTTACCCTTGTCCTTGTCATCAACCCTGACCTTAGGTGACGGAGGCTAGTGAGGCAGAGCTGACATGGCTTTGAAATGATTGTAAATAAGGGCAAGTAGTCCTTCATGAAGAATAGAATACCTAATGGGGTTCTGTCTATGGTTTTTCAGACTGGTATTTAGAGAAGAAGCCAAATAAAAAGGAAAAGAAATCCTGACCTGGTGCTTGAAATGATTCAGCAAAACTGAGTGATACCCAAAAAATCTGGTATAACAGTCGTCCAAAGTGACATACTCAATCAGCACATTCAAAACCCTCCTCCAATGCGGCACAATTGTGTCTGTGTCGTAGTAGCTTCTAGAGGTCTTGCGTAACTCCTTCTCAGCTTCTGACTTGGGGAACTTGTTGACTACTTCATCATATTGCTTCTTGTCCCTATAGAATTTTATGCCCTCCATTGAAAGGCCAGTAACCTCATCAATCAACTGTTCATTGATAACATGTCTACCAAACAGGTTTATCTCACCATTTTTCCAATCCTTCTCAAAAACCCTAGTTACCTCTGGGTCCCAGCCATGGAGATTTTCAATAAAAATAGTAATGCCACCATTCTCCATCTTCTTCCATAGCTTTGGATTACTCTTCAACTGTGCACTGCTTATCAGCTCCACTCTATAACTTTTGCCACCCATCGTTTCGCTAGCAGGAATAGAAGTCCAGAACCTTGTAGAAACAAATTCCTAAAATGCTCAGAAAGCATCTGATAATAATCACATGCAACCGGGGGATGAGGTAATTACCCCTTGGCCAACTCAAAATAATCATTATAACGCAATCCCGAGACTGCAGGGGAGGACACTCAGCCATCATACTATGGAATGGGAAATTGCACCTTCCCGTGAGCACGATCATACGTCAACAGGGCTTTGATGTCAGCCTCCAACTCATCCTGCCCCTACCACATCACCTTCTTCAGAGCTTTGACACCTTTGTTAGCGAAGAAGTCTGCCACCATGTTTATTTCCCGATAGGCATGCATAATATAATTTTTATCAAAGGTATTGATAATTTCTTTAGAGAGATCTATCCAATTTTGTATTGACCATGATGGTTTCTGGCGGCCCTTTAGACATTGGATAATATTGTTCAAATCCCCTTCGATCCACACATATTTATACTTTAATTGGCTAGCCAAATTTAGGGTCTAGAAAACACCAAAGGCTTCAGCCACATGGTTGGTCTGCATGCCTAAAGGAACCGCAACAACCGCAATGAAAAAACCATTCTCATCCCTTATCACCCCTCCACTCCCAGCAGGCCCAGGGTTTTCCTTGGCCGCGCCATCAAAGTTGATTTTGACCTAGCCAGGGGGAGGAAGACTCCAGAATATTCCATCTCTAGGATCCTTGATGCTTTTAGACATATTAAACATATCCACATTAATCTTCCAGACTCCCACAATTCTACAATCATATTCCTGCATACTAACCTTACCTTTACCTTTTTAACTTGTTGTTAAGAAGATTAAAATTTTCAACCACAGCTCTAGTGATCTTACCAAAAACCACTTCCTCTGAGAGAGAAACATCCCTGAAGATTCTGTTATTGCGTTCTTTCTAGATACCCCAGGAAAAGTGAGGAAAGATATAGTTCTAGAGTAGATTAAGGGCCCAATTCTTTGAGGGGGCCTTCCATTGGTTATAAAAATCCACAATAGTTCTAGGAAAAACCCAACTAAGATCCCACATTTGCAGAATCCTACACCATATGGCATAAGCAAACAGACAAGGGAGAAACAGATGTGAAGAAGTCTCAGCCTCAGCACAACACAAATAGCACCTGTTAGGAAAAGAGAACCCCCTCTTATAAAGATTGTCATTAGTCAGCTGCTTATTCTGAAGAAGGATCTAGACAAACAAGTTAACTTTCATAATAAGGTTGTTCACCCACACCTTATCCCAAGCATGGACGTCAATGCCATAGTAACAAGAGGCCACAACAGAGGAGACAGAGTAGGTTCCAGAGGACGATAGCTTCCAAATCAAAGTGTCCTCCCTCCCTTGAGAGATGATCTTAATTGAATTAAGAAGAACCTGCAGAGGTTGAAGATCCTGACTGATAGAAGGGATCTCAACCCACTAATCATTCCTCCAATAATCCCTAACCAACCGACCAAACCTAGAATTGCAATCCTCCATATAAATACTATAGATTGGATTATTGCACAGACACTCCTTGCCAATCCACTTGTCTTCCCAGAACCGAATTTTATGCCCATCGCCCACCTTCCAAAAAGCTTCTTTTCCAGCCAAGTCTCTAGCTTTAATGGTATTATTCCATAGAAAAGAACCTGAGGGGAGGTTCTGAGAGTTGAGAAAATCTTGAAGGGAATCAACCTCCCTCAAGTATTTGCTCCGCCAAATAGAATTCCATTACCGAATGTCCGCAAAAGTTCTCCACACCTGCTTAGCCCAGAGTGCTTTATTAAACACTCTGATATTTCTCAGACCAAGGCCTCCAGACTTCCTGGGTCTACACACTCTCTCCCAAGCTACCAACGGAATCCTCTTCTTCTCCTCAACCCCCGACCAGAGGAACCATATTTGTGAATGTTTTTAGATAAACATATTCCACAATCAAACAATTAAATACTTATAAATTATGCTTAAGAAAATATTTATAGACATGTGATAATTCAAGAGATTTATAATAATTCTATAAGAAAAATCGATTTCAAGTTATTATAATGTAATAAGATTGTATAATCTTATTTTTTTACAAAAAAAACTACTAAATATTTATAGATGTGGGCTATCTTATATAATTTACACATTTGACCAAAGTTCTTGTCAACTAGCACTACAAAAGTCCCCTTTCCATAATGCTTTATTGGATGCCCATATTTTTTTCTAAATCTCCCATTTTTAGATTTGGCTCTACACCTATCCATTGCATTTGCTCAAAAGTTTCAAATTCCTTTCAACAAACTCATTTTGTGTATACCTTGCAATTATTCTAGTCCATGAGACCACATCTCTTTAAGGCATATTGTCACAAACATTTCAATTGCCTTTTGTATTCTTTAAAATTTTGAATACAAATCTACGAGACCATTTGTAACTATAACATCTAACAAAAAATTCCTCTTAGTTATGCTCTAATGAGTATTGATACCCTCTATTATTATTAGCTAGTCTTCAAATCATTTGCATTATTTCTTTGGGATTGTATATTACAAAACATCGTATATAAACTACTAAAATGAGATTTGTTTTTTTATGGGAAAAACAAGATCACATTTTATTTTCGTATTATGTTATGATAGCAATTAGCTTATTGTCTAAAAGAGTATTTGTTACTCACTAAAACAAGCAGAGATTGTAGTTGTAATGTAATAAGAGTTGCACATAACATTGAATTATTTACATCTACCATCCACTAAACCTTTTGGTTACATGGTAATAAAACACGAGTAAATCTTACATAGCTAAGTTGGCTTCAAGAGTGTTTCAGTAGTTCAAATAGCTTGGAAGCATCCTTGCAAAAACTATTTTGGGCATACATTTTGATTAGAGTGTTACATGTGATCACATTTCTTTGAGACATATTGTAAAAGAGTTCACAAGTCTTGTGTATGCTTCCATGTTTTATATACATGTCCATTAGGATAATATATTCCAACAGACAAGTATGCTAAATGTGAGATATGTGCGTAATTTGAGTTTTTATAGGATTAAGGATAGTATAATAGAAAATGATTATGTTTAAGATTATTTCTTTCCATTCACAAGGTAGACATATGCTACATGCATCATATCATTATTACTTGAATAAAATTTAAATACTATATTGTATATGGTTGTAGTATTGAATACATTCATTATAAATGCTTTAAATAGTAGCTACAAATAAAATTATATTTAAACAAATCCACTTTCTATTGTGCATGTACACTTGAAAACACTAATTCACATAATAGTATGTCATTTGTTAATTCACTTCCTAAAAATGAAGACAAAACTAAATAAGGAATTCAACAAATGACTAAGGAACATAACGTTAATAGAATCGTAAAACCAAGCAACATATTTAAAAAGTATTTTTAGTTATATCTTAATTTTGTTTCAAAGGAAAGTACGTTGATGAGATGAATAAATATTCCTTTATCATAATTTGATTCAGCATTACAATAACAATAATAGAAATTAGCTCCAACTACAAAATACATGTTTTATTGATTAAAAATAAAAGGCTCCATCTAATGAAGGACTTCATAATATTGTACAAACAACCATTTAAGATAGAGATGATTTATTTAAACCAAAAACTATTGTTACATTATAAACAAAGATATGCCCTAACAATAAATCGCTTGATAAAAAATTAGTCATTGACAACCATTAATATCATCAAACCCTAATAAAATAGAATAGAAACCTAAATTCAATATAAAGGGAAAAAAATCAAGCATTGGTAAATTTGGTACAACCTTTGAATCCTCAAAGACCACATGTAGTATGACCAGTAGCTCTCATAGGACATGCGAGCACAGCCTACGGACATGATGTGGTTTGGTATTGTTTTGTATAGGTTTTGGGAAATTTTTTTACCAATACCATCTGTTATCAGGGATCAGAAAGGAAGGAAAAGCAGAGTATTTGGTTTGATTTAGACTGATACTGTCCTTCGAAATAGATACTTCATAACTGAGTGACTTTTACAGGCTTTAGACTGTACAATAGTCTGAGACTGCAGTTACTCTTAAATTTTTGAACTTTTAATAGTCTGAAACTGCAGTTGCTCTTAAATTTTTAAACTTTTAATAGTCTGAAACTACAGTGACTTTGAATTTTATTTTGGGGGGATGAGTTTGGACAACCTTAGGGTTGTCTTGTATCAAATCAGGGATTAGATTCAATTCAATAATAATTAGATGGATACAAGTGCATGAAAGAGTGTGATAATCATGCAGACATGTTAAATGTATGGGGATATGTGTACTTGAGGATACTTATGATTGTAAGCAAAGAGATGTGTGTGACAAGAGTGGATAATGATTAAGTAAATAGGTCTGATTTCACACAAGATTGAATGTCATTTGTCTATCACATATAGCCTATATACACATATCTAGACATTTTCAAAATTGACACAAAACTAGAGGGAAAATGCCATGAGATGCAAATTTCACCATTACAATATAATATTATATCATAATTTATTCTATACCACATGTTATTCAAGCAGTTGTGTTAAAAAGACATTTATTTTAGCTATACATTTTTAGATATTTTACTATGAAGTTATGTCCTATGCACTTAACGTAGAGGAATGATTGGTTCAATCTATAAATGGTCTAATTTGATCCTAAAACGACTATATCAATCATAAAATGTTATAACTCAATGTAAACTTAGTACCAAAAAGCAATGAAAGAAATAAGTCTAATATGATTTCAAGGTAAATCTAATCTCCAAATAGATAAATTAAATTCCAATATAGAAAAAAAAGTGCCTAAAAATAATGCAAGATGGAAGCTTAATACCACAAAACTAAATACACAAATATTTATATAAAAGCTATCAATTAAGTGTGGTTATGATAGTGTTGATGTTTATGACTTGATGACCTAGGATTGGTGTCACGAAGCCTTCAATAGTTATGGGACGTGAAGTTAGACATTGAAATTCTTCTTCGAAAGGGATTTCTATTGACAATGAGGAGATGGATAAGATGTTTGATCTAACGATATTGAGAAGTACTATTAAAGAATGCTCGTGGAAAATCTTATAAATTCTCCCATTGAAAACCATAGATTTGGAAGCAAAATAATGTAAAATTTTGAAAAAAGCCTACACTCAAACCACCTTGTTTTCTTGCTCATCTCTCACAAAAGAAAATGCGCTTTTAAGCAATATTTGTGTGGGTTAAATCATAGGAAATATCCTAGTCTTATAGATTTGAAAATTAATTTTCCAGTGCTTGTATTATGCAAATACATTGCAATAGTATAATAGTGGATTGTGATAATAAATATACATTAAACTTTCAAATGCATTTAAGAAGTGATATATCTAACAGCATGTGTAAGAGATAAAAATAAACAACTCTATTATTTCTTTTAATTTGTAAAAATTATACATTTTAATATAATTTTTCACAATTGTTACTCTAAATACAAATACCTCACAAAAAAACTATGAATTTGTCTTTCTTATAACCAATATTTTAAATCATTGATAAAGACAAACAATTATAATAATAATAATAAATACTACACAAAACAACTCTATAAAAACCATATTATATAATATTTCCAAACGAAATTATAAATATTTATACTTATCAAACATTTAATAATATATAATTTAAATACTATTACTAGTTCCAATCATATGTTTTTACTCATTAACCTTTTCTAAAGGTTAAATTTATTCCCTTTTGAAAAGCCCGGGGTGTAATAGACATGGGTCCCATCACAAATAACTTTCAAAGAGTTTAATATGATATACTTGGAAGAAAAGTAAAATAAATTTGAAATTTAGTGCTTTTGTCTTGTATAATGAGTATATTCTCTATAATTAAGACTTTACGCTGTAACGGCTATTCTTTTGAAAAGTGGAAGTACGACTTATCTTTTGGAAAAGTTAATGTCAAAATCATAATCATTTGGCTTTTAACTTTTTGCAGTCAACATTTTTAAAAGCTTACAAAAGTGGTAAGTAGTTAGTCAAATATTTGTAAAAGACATTCTCTTTTTCTAATACTCAGCTTTAACGTACATGCATTTTATAACCAATATCATTTGTTGGTACATCATTTTTTTATATTCATTTACTCTTAAGGAGGATCTTTATAAGAATATAAGAATAGTAACTTTGTATGATAGATACATAATGAAATTGTATTATGATGGTTTGTAGTACTAATTAAATTAAAACTTAGGATAATAAAGTATGAAAGACAAGAATAATTATAGTTTGAATTTTTTTTTGGCATTATATCTATTTTAATAAAGTTGATAATGTAGTTTGTGGTGGTTTGAATATTATGAAGGTAATGATAATTGGTTCTTTTGATCTATTTTTTATTGGTTGAGGGGAGACCATATGTTAGAATATTTTGTTATTTTGTTGATATTTTCGGCTATCTCTATATTTACCTTTAAGAAACTTAAGTTGTTTATGCAATTTATTGACTTGTTTTTCAAGTTCTCTATTCGCTTTAAGTTGCTCCCACATAATTGTTGGAAGATTTACAACCTAAAGAGAACCATTAGAGTAATAGATTACAACTTCATTAGACTAAAGTAAATTAGAGAAAACAACTATGTATCTATTTTTTTATATGAATGTGATAATTACTTGTCTACAAGACTTAGGGACCATATTATGAGACATAGAGAGACCTAATAGTGCAACTTTTTGAGGTCATTTGTACAAAAAGATGGTGGGAAGAAAGGTTATGATGGTTTGTCAGATCCCATGGGAGTGGGGATAGTACCAAAAGGCATGTTTAATAGATTCATGAATGGGGTAGAAGGGGCAAGTGGGTAGGAGTTGGAGAACTTAAGGTGGTTTCCAATTAATAGTTTGGCATGTAGAAGTTTCTAAGAAGTTGGGATTGGGTATCATATTTAGACTTCCACAATTACACTTGTTGAGTTTTCACCATTTGGAGTAGGAGAACTTAAATATCCATTTGGCAATGAGTGTAGGGGTGATAGGAAGGTACAAGAGTAACCTTTAGTAGATGGATTTAGGGGGAATGAAATGTATGTTGTAGGATTGGGGAAAATGTTGTCCCTTCAAGAAGTTGGGCTTGTAAAAAGAAAAAAAGTTTGAGAGAAAGGAAGGGGGGAATAGCTCTTCATTCTCAATGACAATAAACTTATCATTATTGTTGAGGTGATATTCATGCTTAAGGTGGTTCCATTAATTCAATTGTAGCTTGGGAATGTCCCATAGTAATAACCCCAATTTCGAGGGTAATGAAAAAGAATAATATAGCTATAATTTTTATAATTAATTTCATTATGATCTTAGGCTTGACCATAAATTATTATTATAGAATTTAATACTACTATATAATATCCTAGTACAAAACACATCCATTTTCTTGCCATTTTTGCATAGTTGCTAAGGTTCAATAAGTTAACACATTGTTCTGAACTTAGTTTGATTTCTTATTTACTATAATGCTTCCTCAATTTTATTTTTATTTCCATTGGTCACATAACATATACTCAATGTATCATACATTGATCCAAGAAGTAATTTGATCGATATTATTCAAGTAAAAAATAAATATATACCTTATTAACCAATAGAATGACATCAATATCATGTGGATACAAAAGAAATACATACACATTCCAAGTATCAAAAAAGTGTACTAGTACATATATATGATGAACAACAATAAGGTTCCATATACTATCTAATGTAGGAGCATCCAATGTGTAAGAGTAATGTCTAAAAAGTCGTGCTTATTTATTTGTTTATAGAATAATGTCCCAATGATCATATGCTCACCAAAAATCATGGTTCTCACTGAAAAGGTACATTCTAGTTTTAGACTCATTTAAAGTCATATGAAAGTTCAATCTAGAATCATTGTTTCTAGTTTGTAACAATCATCTACGGTTTGTTGTAACAATTGAATATATTCATAAGCTTATTGGTACCAAGGATATTCATGGTATGAACAAATTGAACCATTATGTATAATTCCCACTACATTCATTCAAAAAAATCCCCTTCTAAATGTTGTCAGCATACACATTTCTATTACAATTTTGCATAAATAAGAATTCTACCCAAGAAAAATACCTATAAATTAATCACAAATCTAAATGAATAAAATAATATTACTTTATATTTAATATCATGAGACAAGATGCAAAGAGTAGCATAAAAATACATAGGCCTCTTGGATGCATGCATCAAGGAGATGAAAGTACAAGAGATATGAGTTAACTCTCAGTGACTCTCAATCAAGATGCGAGTTAACTCGGTCTAACTAAGAAGTTGAGAGTTGAACTACCAATCAATTGATTAGTTCACTCAACCTTACTAAGATAAAGATATCCTTGACTAAATAGATGTGGAACCTAACTATCATCAATCATGCATTGATGAGGTAGTGATGGTACTTGTGTACCTCAAGTCAAGGAGTAAAAATATCATTATTAGCTACATAGGTGAGAATAAATATTTCCCTAATTATCCTAAGTAAACTTATTAAATAGAAGCAATATCACACTCAAGATATAATATACTTAAGGTGGATAAAATAGTACACCAATGTTTCCATCTAGCATCATGTTTTGTACTACCTTATGGCTGGTAAAGATCACTCCAAAGGCCAAATCTAGTTATATAAACACCACTCAAGGTCAGTTGAAGGGTAGTTAGTTGGTAGCTGGTGGTAGATTACTTACTTTGCCTCACATATTTATTAAAATTTAGTGGTAATATAAAATATTTGTATTTTAATATCATAAGAGAATTCTAATTTACACATAGTTGTGCTCATAGATATTTTAAGGTTGTGGCCTCATTTTGTAATTCTATTGTGGTAGATTATAATGCAATTCATGACTGTGAATCAATTTAAGATATGTTTGTTGTTTTAATTGAGTTTCACTCTATGTTTATGTATTTGGTTGCATGGTTGTATAGTCCTTACTTGGACCCTTTGGTCTGATAAGATAAAAGACAATGCTAATAGGTATGGCTAGTAAGCTAGAAACCATACGACAAGAAAATAAAGATGGCGTAGATAAGTATGGATAGCAAGCTAGAGACCATACAAGTGCATAAAGATGGTGCTGATAAGTATGGATAGAAATCTAGAGACCATACAGTAAGCGCATAAAGACAATGTTGATAAGTATGGATAGTAAGCTAGAGACCATATGGAAAGCGCATAAAGACGACATTGATAATTATGGCTATCAAGCTAGAGACAATACGACAAGCGCATAGGCATGTGGGTGTTGCAAACTACATAATAGGATAGTCACAAAAAAGACAAGACAAGTCTAGTCAAGTTGCCCCCAAGCTAAATGATGAGACATAAGACATTAAGACATATTTTTGAGACAATTTTTTGAAACAAATAGAATAATTAGATGTGATAACCCACCCCTAGAATGATGTGTGCTATGCAAAAGAGCACATGCCATTTTAAGGAGAAGAGAAAGATAGAGAGATGAGAGGGGGTCCTCAAGAAGGACACACACCTCTAGAACAAGTTATCCCTACCCCTTGCACATAGGTGAGGATAACCATGCTAGTTAATATTGTGTTGATACCACGAAGAAAGTATGATTACACACAATAGTGTACTACCATGAATGGAAATGAACAAGAAAAGCTAAGAATGCCACATAGCAGGCAACAATACATCACAAGGGAGTTGTAATAACCTTATGAGAATATTCTTAGAATGGACAAGATAGACTTGTAGACCTCGATATCACTTGTCATGCGAAGAAAAGATAGGTGCATCAACATATGGAAGAGTGATGGCATCAGAGTCAAGAAATTGTTTTGCTTTCTCCTTCAAGGCCTTGCATTTGCTATTGGGATGGCCAGGCACTTGATGGTATGCACAAAAGAATGTTTTGTTTGATCATGCTTATAAAATTTCTTATGTGTAGGAGGAAGAGTAATCAAGTGGGTTTTGAGAAGCCTCAATAAAATATGCTCTTGCTTAGATAAAGGATAAGGAGTAGGAAGTAACCCTTTCTCTTGTGAAGAAGGGTTTGACCGCTCACAAGAAGAAGACATAAGGACATTAGACAATGGAGGAGGGGATGGGGATAAACGAGAAGGATTATAACCTAAAATCATCACAAAAGAGCGAGGTGTTGGTTCCAAAGGGACCTTAACTCCTTGTTCCATGCGACCAAGACCATTTCCTTCGTACCCATGCTTAGAAAGAATATTAATTCCAAAGTAATAACATGATTGCAACTCCTCAAAAGAGGGAGGATCAACATTAAGGATATTACAATTGTCGTTCACATTGTCCCACCATATAGAAGAATAATCATCTTCAATAGTGAGTGTGAATGATATTGTTGGGATGTCTAAGTGAATCAAGTCAACTTTATATTCCCCAATGAAGGATGTTGTAAAGTCTAAAGAACCCCAATCATCACTGAGACGTGCTTTCAATTTAGGAGAAGGAGAAGGAACAGGCTTAGGATTTCCTGCTTCAAGAGGATCTTCTTTGGGGACATCTATCTCAAGAGTATTATTTGTAATAGGTACTACTAGAGTAGATGTCAATGCATTAGAAAATAATGAAGGGACAAGATTTTTAAGAGTAGGTACAATCGAAGCTTGACCAACAGTTGTCATCTCACATAAGTGTACAACATTGGGGTCAGCCTTGATTGTGACTACTTGATTATTATATATAAATTTAATGGATCTATGCAAGGTATATGAGACTACACCCATAGCGTGAATCCATGGTCTATCAAGAAGAATATTATATGGCAATTTTCTTAGAATAACATATACTAGGTTGGGTAAAGTAATGGGTCCAAGATGAAAATGTAGTACTATTGTACCTAGAGCTTATCACCTAACATTATCAAACCCATGAATGGATAGAGAAGAAGTTGCAAGAGATCTTGAGCAATTTTAATTTTAGGCAACAAATTAATACTACATACATTGAGCGTCAAATCGGTGTCAACGAGAGTACATCTAATGTCAATATTATTAATGTTAGTTATTATCATCAAACGATCTTCTTGCTTTTGCACTTTTGAGGGTAGGAGTTCCTATGGATAAAATGTAATATTTAGCGAATCCACACAAATATGATCTATCAATGCATTAATATTCATCGGCTTGGTGGAAGGAGGTAAGGGAATCTTTTGTAAGGCTTCCTAAAGAATGCCTTGGAAAACTGGAGTAGTCTGAAGCAAATCCCAAAGTGAGATCTTGGTAGGAGCAACACAAAGTTTCTCAACAAGATCATACTCACTTGGTCACTTAGCTATACGTCTAGATGGTTGAGAAGGTGGTAAAGAATTAGGTTGATTAATTTTTTTTTTTTTTTGTCTAGTATTATATGTGTGAGCTCCTATATTATTAGAAGTAGATTTAAATTGCATAAATTTTTTATAAAGATCTGAGGGATCATTGTTAACTAGAACATCACAAATAGAATAAATCATTTTGGGAGAAGGACTAGTTGGAGTCACATAAATGAATGGTTTTTTAGAACTTTGAGGAGTGGTAGAGACTATGATTACATTTACAGATTCATCATGACTTATAGAGGAATTATTTGAAGAAATATACTCCACATTGATCTGTGGTAGATTAGATGTGGGACAAGATTCTTCACTCACTAATGCATCATCTCTAGAAGATATTGCATTGGAAGAAAGAGGGGGTAAAGTTTTATTAAGGAAATTATCAATTATTTCATCCTCTTGTGCCAAAATATCCTTACAAGTAGAAGGAATTTTAGGAGAGGGGTCAACAAAGAATAGTAAGAAAGGACAAAAGAACTCACTTTCACATGCTTGGAAGAAAACTTTGTGAAGTTTCTTTAGAAAATAGGAAAGGGACAAAAGGAAGGAAAATAGAAAGTGCATTTTGAAATAAAGATATAGAAAAGTCGGCCAAACGCCAGCATATATCCCTTTTGATGACATGGAATGGGGTTCAAGGCAACACTCTGATTTTTTTTTCTTAGAAGGGCAGATCTTGGATTTGTCCTTTTTTTATGGAAGGAGTGTTTGAACATAAGGTTCACCAAAACATAGAGGAGAAATTTTTTTACTCCTGAATCTTTAGGACACAGAAGAGTCTATAGGGAGAAAATGTTCCTCAACTAACTCAAGGAACAAAGCTCAAGTGACATGATAAAAAGGCGAGAGTTTTAAAATTGGAGTGAGTAGATCATAAAGGTTTTCTGGATAGACTAGTGAGCTCTCGGTCAAGGACGAAAACACGACATGTTGGCATCTCGATGGAGTGCTAGCATCTCATATGGATTGAAAACTGAGACTATCACAAAAAAAAACTTAAGTGACTACTAACAATCTAATTGCTAAGAACTCTTGAAATGTTGGGAAATAACATAATATAATAGAAGCTAAAGCATTGTGAACTAAATAAAATATAGACTAAATAGAATGTAGATGATAAAGATAAGGAGGAGAAATAAATTACTCACAACAACCCAAGTAATGAAGCCTCTAGCAAATAAATGTCTTCAATACCTACACATAAGACTGAGAGAAAACATTGGGGCTGTTTAGAGGCTTGCCTTAGTCAAACCCTTGTTTCGGTGTTTCCACCTCCTCAAAAAACTAGATAGACAGATAGATAGAAAGATAAATAGACAAGAAGATAAAATGCATAGACAAGGGATGTGAGAAATCCCAAGATGCTCAAATACATAAGACAAGTAGATATACGTGCAAGGCTTGAGGAAGCCAAAGAGAGAAAGAGTGAAAAAGAAAGAGTTGTGAGAGCCAAGAGAGATGTAAAGAGTGTTGTGAGAACTTGAGACTGCTTTAGAAAATTGTAGAGAGCTTTGCAAGCTTGAGAGAAGGAGAGTAAGACTTCCCAAGAGAGGGAGAAAAGAGAGAAAGAGAAAGAGACTAAGATACAGATCAAGAGAGAGAAAATGAAGTGAAAAGATAGATTTAAAAGAAAGAAGAGGGAAACGAAGGTTCCCGGGTGTTACAAAGCGTCTTGAACCATTTCCACTGACCAAGGTAGGTGACAAGTGGTGAAAGGATAAATAATGACCATTTGAATGTTGAAATGTCACAGGATGCTAGCGCAGTGCATGGATGTCCATGCGATGCTCTACTGTCCAAAAAAATCACACTAAAAAATGGTGGGGATGAGGAAAACACAAGGTTCAACACAAAGTTGACACAAAAAGTTAGTTGTTGAAAAGGGGTCTTAAGCATCCTGAGGGGAAAAAGGCTAATGCAAGGGCTGAAATGAGCCTACACAAATACTAAGGGAGGGTGTGTGCAAGAAGTTGAGTCCACTTTTTGGCCAAAAAGTGGAGTGTTTTTCCTAGTTTTCAGAATTTGACACATTTGACCTTAAAATTTGAAGCACTTAGAGATGAAATCTTTAAAAAAGTCACTAATCATAAAATGTAGTGCTCAGAGTCTAGTTTCCAAATATGTAATTTATTTCAATACCTAGATTGTACAAATTGAGTTTCAATAAGGTTTCTAAAAACCACTGTTTAAAAGTCACTTTTTTTACCATACCATGCCGTGTCGACATCCATATTTTGACTTAAATTATCGTATTTTTCTAAATCCTTTTGGGAAAATATTTGTGACTCACTAAGATTGTTCTTGATATTTTTTGTAATTTTTTATTGAATAGTTTTTTTGTTAAATTTTTATTAGGCAGATTTGTCGTTTTGAAAAATCACATGTATGACATGCATAAGATGAAAAAACTTATCATTTTTTGAAGTTTGTTCTCATGCAATTAGTTTGTCAAAATGTTATGTTGATCAAAAGTTATTAAAATAGTAAAAAACCCTGATATTTAAAGTTTATGGACCAATTTTATTAGAAATTAATTGAAAAATAGAAAAAATAATCCAATTGTAAAACAAATTACATATTTAGAATCTGCATTGTCTCATGTAAAATGGGTTTTAATTTTGTCAAAAAATTCTACAAAAAAAGTCATCAGCCATATGTCCAAAGTTGGTATTTTTCTCTAACATTGTTAGGACCTTCAACTTGTAGGTCAAACTAGGTTGAAGACCTAGGTTCGGATTTCCAATGCTTTTCCCGAACCAAAATCCTAGGCAAAAACCCGACCACAAAGCTAATAGAAATTCAAATTTTAAAAAACGGGATTGCGCTTTATAAAACGAGATCCCGTTTATTAAAAGCGGGATCTCGTTCTTTAATTTATAATATTCGGACCGTTGGAAGGGAAACGGGATTCCGTTTTGTAAATGGGGTCCCGTTTCCCTTCCAACGGTCCCCACATTGAATGTTGGGGAACAGGATCCCGGTTTTTATAAATGGGATCACGTTTCTTTTATTTAAATTTATTGCCAAAATATACTATGAAGTCTACAACTTCACATGTATGACCAAGAGCAGTAAAATTAAACTATTTTTCATGAGCTATTGTATTTACAGGTGGTGAACTTGATTTTTAGTTGATTTTTTCAAACGAGGCATCATCTACACCGTTTTTGAAGTGGAATTGTGTTATTTTTGTGCTTGTTTAGAGGAACAAAAGGTCTTCAACTTGCAATATAGATTGAATTTTTCAAAGGAGGCATGAAGAGAATAATTTTTAAAGTGGAATTGTGCTAGTTTTCTACTTGTTTTGAGGAACACAAGAGGCAGAATTTTTTCCTAATAGGTATTCAACTTCCAATTTGGATTGAATATTTTAAAGAATTTCACTATTGACATTCATTTGTGCTTGAGAATTTTATAATCATGGGAGATAAAGCTCGTAATAAGAGAAGGAAGACATTGAATCCTCAAGAAGTTGAAGCACATAGAGAGAAGGAGAGACAAATACAAAGAGAAAGAAGAATGAGAATGAAATCAATGAATGATGGTGGAGCATCCAATTCCACAACTATTGAAGATGAAAACATTGAGGATACCATGGTTGTAGATGAAGGTAATTTGCAAGGAGTCAATTTGGAGAAGAATATGATTATACAAACAAGTCCTACTATGTCTTCAAATCCCTCTTTGAATGCTATGGAGAATGTTTCAATATGCACAAATCCAGGTACGTCTTCAAATCCACATGTTAGTGAAATGGTAAATTTGTATGTAGAAGTTTTACAAGATGCTAGACTTAATGATGTTGACATTGATGATATTCAGAGAGATGAAACTTTTATAGAATTTGTTGAAAACGAAAAATAAAAATCTTTTGTTGCAAATGAAAATCAAAATGATCATTTTCTTGAAAATGAAAACAAAACCTATATTTTTGATGAAAATGAAATGAAAACCGTTTTGTTGATGAAAATGAAGATGAAAATGTAAATGAAAATGAAGATGAAGATGAAAATGAAGATGAAAAGGGAGATGAAAATGTAGAATGTGATGTTGAATTTAATGAAAATACTTTTTTTAAAATTGGAAGTGGTGTTTTCGATAATCTTCCTGGTCAAATTTCTTGGAGGCAAATAAGAACACGTGCGAATAGAATATACACCAAATTCCTTTATCGTAAAAATATTGCATTTCAATGTCAACTAATGATGTAATAGATGAGAATGCAAAAAATGAGGAAAGTAATGAAAAGGTTAGGATTTTATGTTAAACCAAAAAGAAAAGATCAATCATTAAAACATGTTATGTCTACTGTTGCTAGTGCCATTCAATCTATTGGGAAAAATAGTCGATCTAAAGATAAAAACGCAGCAAGAAGAGCTATAACAACTGCTATAGTTAATAAAACAACTTTGAATAAAAGAATGGTAAGCAATATTAGTGAAGTTTTAAAAATACATCATAAAACATTGCTAAGAGCAGCAAAAGAAGAGAAAGTATAGAAAATGATCCTACCAATCAATGTTGGAGTTTCAGTGGATGACTACCGGGGTCTAATATGAAATTGAATGTTGAAATTAAATCTTTGATCGAAAAATATTGGCATGATAATACTAGGGTTTCATCTAATGCTAGAGATGTTTTAAAATTAAGGGCGGGGTCCAAAGTTTGTGATCCTCACCCAAAACACCTATTAGATAAAACACAAACTAAATTTTATAGAAAATTTTGTAGCGATTTAGTGTTACCTGGTAATATTAAAATAAGTCAAAGGTCTTTTAAAAAATGTAAACCCTGGTATGTAAAATTTAATAAGCAATGAATATCTTGTTGTTGTAAAATACATGTTCAATTTCGTTATTTTTATGATGTTTTTCGATATATACATTGTACCTTGCATACTAACATGATTATACAGGAGTGTGGTATTGATATGCCACCTCAAGCAATAAGAGAGTTTACTTCAGGTTTGTTTTGTGAAAAATCTAATGATAAATTATTTTATTTAAGTTCTTGTATTTCTGGACAATGCATTAACTGTGGAAATCTTTCATTTTTAAGAATTTGTTTGCATGAAAGTGCTGATCATGATTTTGGACAACAATTAGTAGATGTCAAAATATTTAAGAATGTTCACTATTCTTTAAAAAATGGAAAAATAGGAAAGCATTGGGATTTAGTTACAGAGAAATTTAGTGTCCATGCATTCATGAGTGAATTTAAGAATAAAATTGTACCAAAATATGTCATACACTCTAAACATGCTCGATGGCTTGATGGCCAATTTCGCACATGTAGAAACACATTTCCAATTGGTACTATACTATACTTTCAGTGGTTGATTTTGTGGAGAATTATACTCTTGCTCCGCAAGAGGAAATTCAATCTCAATCATATAATTCAGTGCAAGTAGCTATGTTTGTCCATATTGTTTATTGACATGTAGATGATATCACTGAGGATGATAGAAAAGTTTTGAGGGAGTATCATTTTTATTTGAGTGACAATCGGTTACACTCGTCAGAGTTTGTTCAATATTGTTTTAGTATATTTTATATAAATTTAAGAGAAAAAGGAATCCAGATGAAAGAACACCTCATATGGTTAGATAATTGTACGGGGAAGTTCAAGAATGCTCGAATGTTCTATTGGTTAAGTAGGGTTCACGAGTTTTTTTGAAGCTGGGCATGGTAAAGGAGAACATGATGGAGTCGGTGTGTGTGTCAAAAGAATTCTTGCTAGAGAACAATTAAAATTCGAGGATTTAGTAAAATTTAAAGATGCACGTGAGATTGTGGATTGGTGTGATAGAAGATTATTTGCACCTAGTTTGAGTGATTACTCTACAGTTCATCGATTCTTTTGGTTGGTGGAAGAAGAGAACATTGTACCTAGAGTTGATTGTGAGACAATCAGTGGATCTACTAAATGGCATTCATTTAGGAGTGCAACAACAAGCACATGGACTATTTGGACAAGGGAGCTTGCATGTTTTTTCCAGTTTTATATCTCAGGAGATTGGGAAGCATGTGAAAATACAAAATGGGTTGAACAATGGGAGCAAAGATCGTTGACCCTACAGAAGCACATGATCAATATGAAAGAACTATTGAAGAAAATGATCAAGTGTTTGCATCTGAGGATTATGACCATGTTTCAGACCTTGTACAAGAAGGTAATTTTAATTCAATTTATTTCATTTTATTTCACTTTATTAAGTTATTTTGTAATACTAAATTATTTATATGGATATGCACAAGTTATTAAATTGAATTTTGTTGGCAGGACATGTATGTTGTTATTGCACCTAAGGGGAATGAAGAGCAAACAAATATTGGTTGGCTTGTTGTGTGGAAACTAAACATAAGTTAATAACACCTTGAGAAGATGATGATGGCTTTCATTATCCAACAGGTACGATGATCCCTTTAAGACACCCCCTTAAGAAAATTTTGGTAACAAGTTTTAGATCCCCTTAAGCAATTTTTTAGAACAAGTCTTTGATCCCCTTAAGAAAATTTTGAGAACTTATTTGATGATGGTTTTTGAACATGTTTTCCAATAGGATCAGTGGTGGTTGTTGGCACTTGGCTACGAAAATACCTGAGAAGAAAGAATGGTCTACCTGCATTCGAAGACTATGAAACACATATAAAGATTATACATTATTCACATTTGGTGGTGGCAAAAAATATAAAACTAGAGTGGTATCGTGGAAGACCTTCAAAAAAAGTGCTATGGTCAATTTCTATGGAAGAGCATGAGGCAATCATAGATGCATTGCAAAAAAGAGAGGATGCATATGGTAAATATAGTTTTAGTTTTATTTTGTCCTTTTAAATACATTAAATACATTAAATACATGTTTTGACATTGGTCAAGTGTGTTATTAGTTGAAATTGATTTAAATTGTCTTTTTATACATCCTTAAGGCATAATTACAAAAAGGATCTAGTCCATGCAGATTCAACCTAGAACATGGAATACTTGGTAAAAACAGGTAATTATTAGTTAAATTATATTTAAATACATGTTTTGATTACATATTGATATTGCTTGTACATTAATAGTTAAAATTGATTTATTGTCATCTTTTGTATCCTTAAGCCATCATTGCATTGATCTCATACTTTGAAATAAAAAGGAGAGGATGCGTGGATTCAACCTACAAACATGTGTGGAATACTTTTAAATGCGGGTACTTGAGTTCTGTACATATATATAGTTTTATATAAATTAAAATATGTATGTTTTGATGATTTCATTGATATTGCTTGTACCTTTTTGATATTAGGTGGTGTGAATACCTACTACATTCTAGGCACGAGTTTGAGATGTTCTTGAGATAACATATCCAAATTTTGTAAACATTAGTATGGGATGTCATTATTTGTTTTGACAACTTATAAATTAGTGTTAGATGTTATTATTTATAGAATTTATTAATGCTTTTATTCTCTAATCTTCTATGGTATTGTTTATTTCTTAAAATTTTATCCTTTCTGGTATATAAACAAATTGCTTTTGTTTGTAAATTATGATTTATTGACTAATTATTGATTGACGTGAATTGAATAAGTTCATTGAGTAATTATCGCTAATTATTGAATGTACATATCATGTATATCATGTATGAGATCACTAAATTTGTAAAGTATAAATATTAAAATGTCCTATATTAATATCATGTATGAGATCACTAAATTTTACATTAATCCCCTATATTAATGTCTTGACTATGAACATAAAATGCATAAATGTACATGTGTAAATTAAAATTTCAAACAATAATAAAGTCCATAATTTATGTAACATATTAAGTGCATGAAACCAATATATTAAGTGCATGAAATAAAGTCTAGAGTACAACCCAGGAACTAAAGTCCAACTAAGTACTTGAGCCATGAAATATAAAGTCCAACAAAGTACATGAGAAACTAGAAATATAGTCCATGAAATAAACAAATATAACACACAAAATCACATGTTTCTAGGTCATGTACTATCTCTATAATCAAGAGACCTCTTCACACCATGCAGACAATGCGGATGACCTAAAACACTATGTACAAGAGAAAGATGAAATCAGATGTAAGACAATGAAAAATGATTTAATGACAATTTAATTTATAATCCATCATAAAATTAAATTACCGTCATATATGTGTCTAGATGCTCTGGTGCACCTGAAGCAACCTCTAAATTCTCTAAATCAATCTACATAAACAAGACAAAGAAATCAGAAATTAGATGTAAACTCTATAATTAATTTTTTTTAATTCAATTTAATTTATAATTTATCATATTTTAATTGTACCATATTTTGAGGTTGTGCACCAGGATCTTCTCCAGGACCTGTTTGTACATGCTCAACTACAAGATGCATCTCATGCTATAAAAGAAAAATAATATGTAACAAATCTCATATTATGTATATATTCAATTTAAAATTTAAAATTTAAGTTATATTCTGAATATGTAATTTATAATTGACTTTAAATATAATAAAAAATTTAAATTACCATTTGATCTGGAGCCTGCTTTGCATGTCCTCCTGGTGTTGTAACTATGTCTGGGTTAGGGCTGAAAGTTGCACTAACAAAGTCCTACAAGATCAAAATTAAAGCATGTACAATTGAATTAGGTTTATATATATATATATATATGTATATATATTCAAGTTTGCACATTTTGTGTAGAAATTTTTGTAAACAACCTGGAAATCAATGGCCTCATGAGTACCTGCAACATCAAATGTTTTCCCGATGCCCATTCTTATTGCGGTATCAACCTAGACATACATGTACATAGACATTTAACGCTTATAATATTTACAAGTGTACATGCATTTATTTCATAAATCTAGTGAATTCAGAATTCATAAAATTGTAACTGTACTAATGTAAACTTTAAACAAATTTACAATATGAATGTACCTTCCCTTGATCTATGATGCCCAATAGTGGAGGATTGGTTGACAATCCCTCATGAGGAATCGACATGGATGCCGATTGACTCGCCTAAACCAACATAAATATTTCAAACATATATGTGATTCAATTATAAATTTAAAACTCAAGTTAAATTTATGATTTCATACAGAATTTTAAAAATTGAAATCAAAATACCCCATAAGGGTTTCCGAGTACGACCGGTGTCGATGTATGTACTTGTGGAACAAATAATTGCATCGTCGTTAGTGTCATCTGTACACCAAACAATTTGATTGTTAAAATGTATTGCAAACTTTTCTTTGATATATACATCCATCAAAATTCTTATAAAATGAACATACATAGATGCATATTTATACCTGTGTCGCAGTGTCCTCAGGGTGATGGTCTATTGTAAGAAACTCTACAAATGAACTGATGTGACCAGATGAACCACCAGAATCTCCCCGTCCACTTGAACTAGGTGTGGTCTGATCAGGTCCATAGCATACTTGATGACAACTAGTACATATATGGGGGACGAGCCTCGACACTCCTGGAGCGGTACTCAGACCAGCTCCATAAAAACTCCTCCATCATCATCGTCTCTATGCTCCCCACCCGCTATCGCAGAAGCATGTTGATCAAGGTCTCCTGCGAGTGTACTAAGGGAACCTAATGTTGATACCAGAGCTCGATGATGTATATGTGTGGGAATGGGAGGACCACAAGCAACAACAAGGGGTTGCGCATGCACGGGGCATTGGGTATCAATCCTGCCCCTAACCTCATTGGCGGCGCCGCCACCAACACTCAAATGACCTAAAGTCAAAATACTGGGCTTTTGCCCCGCAACAAACTCTACAGTTTTCAAAAAATACAATGGGCACTCCCAATTAGCATGTGGGGACTATCAAAACCATATAATTATCGATTCAAAAATGTGCACTCATCTCAAGGATGTATGCACCACACCTCATGGATATTCTAGATTTGTTGGGTGGAATGGGTTGTCGAGTAATGGGGTCAAGAAAGTAGGGGGCTCGATGGGCTTTCGTTATTTTAAGGTCTAATATTTTTTTGTAAGAGAGGTCATCAAAATAAAATTGTCTCATTTGTTCTCTCTCTCGTTGATGCCTATCAAGATCAGAATCGATCATCTTGATGGCATCAATAATGTTTTGCATCGCAGATGCAAAACATCTCACATGTGGTGGAATCAATGCTTAACTCTGCATAGCATTGATTTGATTTTGTAAGGATGCAACTTGATCATTTATACGTGCTCGCAAGTGAGCCTCGTCAGATGCGATAGGTGTTGGATGTGGCATATTAGGTGGACAGGGAGGTGGAGGTGGAGGTGGAGGGGGAGGTGGAGGGGGAGGGGGAGGTGGATGTGGTTGTGGCTGAGGTGGTGGATTGATGATATCATCAATGTTAAAATCATCCATGATATGAGATATAAATGTGCACCTACATTAAATTCAAAATTTAACATGTACATACATTTTAAATAAAAAATATGATGCATAATTTGCATGTGTACAGATCATTAAACTAAACTATGTACATACAAATTTCAAAATTTAAGAACTATATGCAAATTTGTAATACATGCACGTGCATACTAAACAATAAACTTGAAACGTTCACAAAAGCTCATTTTATGTCTAACACACACACACACACATTTATATATTACAATTTTTTAGCAGGAGAAATCATGATCTAGTAGATAGTCATAAAATATATACTATTATATATTATTCATTATAAGTTCATAAATTCCACCAAATTCATAAATCCATGTCACTAAAAATATCCATCTAGAACCAAAATCATAAATTCATGTCACTAAGAATATACATCC
>VDFB02270651.1:13793394-14035114 GCA_007258455.2 Sequoia sempervirens | reverse complement strand
ATCCATGAATTTATGCTAATATTATGCTGTCCAAATGACAACTTGGTTTTTACTTCGAGGGATGATTACCTCCTAGTTTCAATCCAATTTCGTGTTTGAAATACAACACCTAGTTGGTTTTTATTGCTGCTTCTCAATCAGACTAGCAGATAGAGCTTTAAAGTGATGAATTTTGGTGTGATTTCCAGTTTTCAAGTTATTGGTTCCTACACAGTTGAAGGTCGATTTTGTTCCCAACTTCTTGTCTGATTTTTATTTGCTTGTGGGTACTTCACCATTCCATCCTATTGCCTAAGGCAACCCTTTGGGTACATTACCAGATTTTATATTGAAGTTGCTGATTTTATTCAAAGAATTCGCCCTTCAAGAGGGTCGTACCATGCTTTAAGCTCCTTGGAATTCGTGCCAATCATTTGGGAAGGTTTTGATGCTTGTTTCAAGGTTGCAAATTGGGCGCCTATCCTCCACAAAACATTTGCATTCAGTTTCAAACAATTTGGAGGTAATTTGGTGAAGTTATGAGCATTTAGGTGTTTTTACAATTTGCTGATCAGAATTCCAAACTCAGAATTTTTTATATCAGATTTCATTAGTTTTCAGTTTTGGCCTTTACTTCATCATTGGAGTGTTAAATCATTGATAGAATTCATTTCCTCTTCTTAGCATTCTTCTCTATCATTGTAATATTCATGTAATTTGCAGCTCTCTTTCTATATTGTAAGACTGTAAACAGTAGTACTGTTCCAGTCCTTTATTGCTGCAATTATTTCTTATTTCTCACATTAAGTACCCCTGGATGGTTTACCGCCAGTGTGGAGAATAAATATCTAATCTCTCTTGTACCCACTGTCAAGTGGTGAATCCCCACTCTTGAGTGGATGCCCGCCGCAGCGGATGAATTAGTAGTTGGAGTTCTTTTCTATGGCTGGTTATCCGCCTAAGTTTCTTTAAATTTGTAATAAGTACTCCGCCATATGTTAGCACCTCGCCCTCAATGGGATCTTGAGTGCACATTCTTGGCGTTGAGTTTTATCTTTAGTTTCCAGTTGCATTCTATTTTATGTATCAAGTTTGGATCCTAGGGATCCTCTGACCATATGCCCGCCCCTCTTCTTAAGTGGTTTTAGGGCATTCTTGGTTAGAGTTGCTTTGATAGTGTTTCTTGGATTTGGCGCTAAGCTAATCAAGTTGGCCAAGTGTTGGTGATTGTGTAAAACTGCGGCAAAAAATTGGTTAGCATATTTCAATGACATCATTAGTTGCTGGATCAACATAGGTAAATTTAATGGGGGTGGTGCAGTTGCAGCAAATTCTGATGATGTGATTGACGTTGATGATCTTGGCAATTTTGATAATTATGTCTGCCTTTCCAGAATGGTGGGTCAGGAAATGCCTCAAGTACACTATGGTTGACCTTGCTAAGAAGATAAATAAAATCATTGAAGCTGGGGAGTTGGCAGAGAAAAATAAGAAGAATGCTGTTATTTAGTTTTTAATAATTGTTATGCTTTTGAAGATTGTCTGAGCTTTGCTAGTCTTGTTTTTATAGTTTATGAATATGTAACTGTTTTGAATACTTGTTATAGCCTAGATACTGTTTTGGTATAATTTGGGACATTAGATTTTGTATTCTTGGTATTATAGCTGCTCTTTGAGTCATTTTTGTAAACTATTTTCCAATACAAAAAAAATAATGGAAATAATTGAAGGAATGAATCAGAATTGACAGATATCAGTAATAAAGACAAGGAGTGCTAAGGAAGAAGAATTCGCAAATCATATAAGGTATTACATGGGGAGGAGAAATCAGTTGGAGAAGATGAATATTAAGTATAAAAGATGGTGGTTATGAAAAAGAGACATAACGAGTATAAAACTGGAGATGAGGTAATGGTATATCTAGGGAAAAAATGGATAAAGTACATACAATAAACTGAAGATAAAGAAGTTTGGGCCTTGCAAGATCATCAAGATTCAAAGAGTTAAATTCCAGTAATGCATATGCAGCAAAGTTACCTAAAGGTTTTGGATATCACTAGTATTTAACATTATAGATTTGTATGAATATCATGAAGGAAAAATGGAAGAAGAAAGCATTGAAATGAATCAGAGAAAGCAAATGCTAGAATAGCAAGTTCAAGAGATTGAAGAAAAATATTCGGCAGCAGAACTGGGAAGAGCACAAGAAATATGCCTTAATTTTTCTTGATTTTTTCAATATCAATTACAATGCAACATGCAGTTAAGGTTAGCACCAAAACCAAAACGATGCGGAAAGGTAACTCTAACCAAGAATGCACCCTCGCATGAAGGAGAAGGGCGGGCATATCGTCGGAGGATCCCTAGGACCTAAATAACTCAATAACTAAAACCGATTACAACTTTAAAGTAAATGATAAGACTCAACGCCAAGAATGTGCACACAAGATCCTTTGAAGGCGAGGTGCTAACATATGGCAAAGTACTTATTACAAACTGAAATGAACTTATGTGGTGAACCAACCATGAGAATTTCCACGCTACCACTTGAACAGTGGGGAGGAAAACATTACAATGCAAAACTAATTCATCCGCTGCAACGGGCATCCACTTATGAGTGGGAATTCGCCACTTTTCAGTGGGTGACTAAAGAGAGATTAATTGTTCTTTCTCCACACTGGCGGTAAACCATCCAGGGGTTACAAATGTATGAAATTTAACACTAAAATATGCAACAATCTAAATGACTGGAACAATACTATTGTTTACAGTCTTACAATGAAAAAACAACTGCAATTTTCAAGTGTTATTACAATATTTACAAAGCACAATGAAAGGATGATTTCCCCACTTGATAATCTCTCAATTATTGAAGCTTGAAACCAAAATCAGAAACTGAAGCAAACTGATATAAAAAATCTGCAATCTGGAAATGATTACCAGCAACACTGAAACACCAAAAAATGAACAAAACTCTTACCACACTCTGCAAACTCCTACCAAACTGAAAGCTCATCAATTCATTGACTAGGCGATCATGAAACAAGCACTTTCCAAGCTCCAAATTCAACAAAACATCCAACATGAATTCCAAGGCATTAGAGGTATGGTACGGCCCTATGAGAGGGTCGACCTCACTTATAAAATCATTCACTTCACTATAAAATCTGTCCTTGCACAAAAAGAGATGCCTCAAGCATATAATTTGATAGGATCAATACCCATATGCAAATAAAATTTACCCTTGGAGCTGTATACAAATTCGCCTTGCAGCCATGACTGAACCAGCAAACAGAAAACCACATAAATGCTCACAACTTCATCAATATACCTCCAAACGTGATGAAACGAAGTGCAAAGGCTCTTTGGAGGATAGGCGCCCAAGTTGCAATGTTGAAACAGCTTCAAACCACCTTCAATTATTTGGCACGAACTCCAATGCCCAACAAGAATGGTATGGCCTGCTGGAGGTGCAATTTTGCAATATAAAAATAATGACTTTGAATTAAATTCTAATCTCTTGTGGAAAGGGACGCCTTGTGCCAAGAATCACTTTGCCAAAATACCCAGAACAATATTTTATTTATTCAAAAAGCTGCTCATAAAAAACTACTTCAGCTGTATGAACACCAGCAACATAAAAACTGAAAATATCACCAAAATTCTCCAACTTTGAAGCTCAATCTGCTAGTCTAGATGAGAAGCAGTCTTAAAACCAACTAGGTGTTATCTTTCAAACACGAAATTGGACAAATGCTAGGAGGTAAGCATTCCTCAAAGCCAAATACATGAAGTCATTCCGACAGCATAACATTAGCATAAACAATGGATGATAAATGCTGGAGCAAACTCTCTCTTTTAAAGAACTTGAGGTGACTGTTGATTTTCCACCTTTTCTCTCCAAGGGACACCCAAAGAATTTGAATCATTTAATTTTTAAAAGATAAATAATTCCTCCTCAACTTTGGCGTCCAACTCCAAAGCACATTTTAAACATAATAAAATATTAAATATTTCCTCATGAAGCGTCCTCCCTTCATGAACACCTTTTAAAACAACTTCAAGTTATCATATTAGGCCAAGGGGGGGATCAACTTAAAATTAAAACATTAATAACTTGAAATAACTCATTTCTCCCTTTTACACCTCAATAGCCAAATTCAACAATATTCAACTGCTCCAACTGAAATGGAAAACTTACTGAAGAGCTGCCAACTGGACCACTGCCAAAATTAGAACTTACTAAAAATAGTAAATTCTGAGAAATGCCAAAAAACCTCCAAAGAAGGAAACCCTGATTTTACCTCTGACAAGCCTCCAATTTCGGAAATAGGCTATCAATCACTGAAGAGCGTATGGCTAAAATGGGGACATTACAAAGGAGCAAGGAGTAGCAAAATTATTTGATGAAATTGAAGGGAAGACCGATTGAAGGCTGTGGATATCCACAACTGAGGTGAACCATTATGGTTTTCCTTTAGCTGTCTCAAAGTGAGACACTCATTTTTTAGTTACCCGAAGTGTATAATGCAAGAGCATCTAGGGTGTAAGAACAATCTTGTATTGACCAAAAACAATTTCTTTCACATTTGTCTTGTTTTGCAAGTATCAAGGAATGTCAGAGACATTTTATTCTTACCACAAAGGTGAATTCATAATTTCATACCATAATGGTTTATCTTTGCTACAACACAACAGAATTCCATGTAGTAATATCACTGTGTGGTAATGCATTTGTATCAAGGAACCTTCAAATTGGTAGCAAAGCTTCATCATGTCGTATTCTATAATGCCACGTCATTAATAAGTGTTAACTGTTTTCTGATTGGCTAATGAGATGAGTTGTCAAATTCACTAACAGGAGGTCTAATTCTACTATGTGCCACACAGTTGAATCTCACACCAATTGATAACATCATTCTTGGTCCCATTTTCATTATTAGGAGCATTGAACTCTAATGCATATATCTTGCCACACTTATCTTAAGGGGAACCATCCACATGTTTCCTTATGAAGATCAAAGGCGAAATCATTCAAGACTGGACACAAGATTCCCATTACATGTGCATAAAGCAGTTTATGCCATTTCTGGTCAGTGCCTAGACATTTCATCCTTGCTAGCTATAAAAGATAACTCATTCCACCTTGCAGGAGGGAGGATGAATGTGTTAGCATATCACTAGCTGAAGGAAGTTCTGTGGCAGATTGAGAGTTAGAAGATCAGAGAGCATCATTTATTGTATATCAGCTCAAAGGACATTGTATTGAGGAACCACAAATTGATTGTGCTTGTATTTCATTGTAAATGAAGATTGAGGTCTTACTCTGATTGTAAGCTCTTGTGGCAAAGACTGCTGAATTGTGAATCACTAAAATCATTGTTCTACATTTCTCATGTGTATTTCCATTCTATTGTAAGTGTTTTCTGTTTGATTGTTATGTTCATGGTTGGATAGTTCTTAACAGAACCCTTTGTCCATGACTGCCTCACATGTGATGTGTTAGACAATGAATATCTTAGATGGCATGTGATGTGTTAGATTGCAAATATATTGTGCAAGTTCGAACTTCTAACTCGGATGAATTGAAGGATGGAATCTTGTGCAATCTCTTAATGGAATGTAAACTATTTCACCCTTTGTTGTACACTAAAATGTTCAAACTTGACTCTCACCTTATCAATTATGTATCCCAAGTACACAAGCTTACTCTCTGCAACATCAGATTTTGATTCTTTGACAAATAAGAATTTACCTACAAGAGTTATAAAACAATTCTCTAGTAGTTCAAATAATCATCCTATGTTTTGCTCTAAACATGAGCATCATCAAAGAAAACCACAATAAAATTCCTCAAATATGAAATGTCCCCAATTAAAATTATGCAATATTTTATACAACTTTCTGATTTTTATGATATAAATTGAAACTAAACAGCCAATGGTCAACTGATCACCAATTCCGAACCCTAGTTTGTAGATAAAAATCAAAACTTGCTGATGAAATCCTAGGATGCTAGAAAACTCAATAAGACCCTCAAAGAAAATATTTTACTTATTCAAATGCTGATTAGAATTCTACAATGTGTTTTTGCACTCACTAGTATGCTGTACAACCTGGTACAAATGCTATAAGACCTGATCTAGGATTTTCCCTGCTGCTCCAAAAATTTCAGAAATGCCAGCAATCCTTGTTTCTCCCCTGAAATCAGCCAAAACAATATTTTCTGATTTTGTTTTCCTTGGATCCCCGACTAGTACGGCTGGCTGGAGATGTACAGCTAGTATGGAAAATTCAGATCTAACTTGAAACACTTGAAGACTTTGTCAAGTATGCTACGAAAAATTACTTTTATCTTGGGAACATCGGCAACCATTCAGAAAGTGACTTTATCCTCCTTTTTTTCCATGCTAAGTGATGACTAAAATGATGAGTGCAGCTGCTGGTTTGACTGGAAGGTGCCCTAAATATCTGAATTTTACTTCCTCAAAGTGGCACTCAACTAGGGTAACTCAGATCCAGCACCAAGTGTTGTCCAAATTCCACCAAAAAACTGAAACTCAATATATTAACCTTTACACATGCTTTGTTGATGCAAATTCAATTTGCCTATTGCTGGGATCTTGCTTGAAATCTCCAAAAATCAGCAACAACACTGTAGTGGCACTGTAGCGAACTGAAACGTGTCTTCAAATCCTCATAAATCAGCACAATTGTGATCCCTGGATGGAATCACCCAAAATTGAAAGCAAGGGTTTTCGTCCTTGATCCTAAATGTGGAATCCAAGAGGGTTTTTGTCTTGGATGCCCTGGATTGAACAAACTGCTCAAATCTGAAAATTAGATGAAAAAAAGGATAACTTGAATGATCCTCAAATGAAGATAGGCACCTCCTTGATATACCTTTTCGAATTGAGCCCTTGGGTCCTAAATTTCCCTCCAAGTGTTTAAAAATACTTTTAATTTTTTATTTTATCTATTTATTTATTTTTATTTTTATTTTTATTTTATTTTAATCATTTAAAAATACTTTTATTTTAATAATAGTGTTTAATAACACCTTTTATTTTAATTATAATAATATCATTAAGTTGCCCTTAAAATTAGAGATTATTGGGCCCAACTTAAATAATATTATTAATTATCTTAATTTGAAAAAGGGTACATGATAAAATAAGGCTTGAAAATTTGATTATATACCTTGAAAGGCAGCCAAAGCATTAGTTGGCACCAAAGGCACTTACTCAGAATTCATAATCATCAAGATGAGTTTCAAAAGTCGTCTTGTATTGATCTTTTCACTTCCAAGTTCTCCCTATCATATAATAACTAAACTGCAATTTAATCTTTGTGAATATTGCTGCATTGTACAATACAATTCAACAAGCATTTCATCTATCTGTGGAATGTGATACCTATAATGAAGGGCCAATTTATTAAATTCTTTGTGGTCACAGCATGTGCAAAAGAAATCATCCTTCCTCCTCATCAACATCACTGTTCATACAAAAGGACTCATGCTAGGTAGTAAGGTACCATATGCCTTGTATCTGATAACTCATTCTTTATCCAATTCCTCCTTTTATATCTTAGAATACACATCAAGAGAACCTTTACTAGTTTGGAAGGGACCCTAGTTCCAACTTGATGATGTGTTTTTTCCCCTGTCTAGCATTAGCCTATGCAATAGATCCTAAATCAATTTGCATACTCATCAACAAATCATTATACCTCTTTTTCTCATTTGAGTTTTGTGTTTTGACCTGGAAATACAAGGAAAATATAACACAATTCACCTTTTTAAATAGTTAACCTATTTTGTAAGCTAAATCAATTTATTTGCTCCTGCTTGTAGCCCTTTAACTGTAATCAGTTGCTGTCCTTTCTCAAATTTCAGATTCAGCTTATCGAGATTCATCTGAAGATTTCCCAACATCTTCAATCATTGTGCCCTCATGACCATAATAGAGCTACAATATAAAAACCAAAACTCAATTTGTGGTTGCCCAACTACATTCTCAGCCCTGCAATCATCTCCTTGTAACTTCCACCATAGTCATTGGCCATTTATACTTTAAAAACCTGTAACAAAGCAACTCTTAGGCCTGTGGATGTTGTCAACTTTTGGTCTGTAAGTTACATGTACTGTTGAATTGATGAACCTCACTTTGCTCCTTTACCCTCAGGATCTGATATTAAGTAAATCTCAACATGGAAGCAAGGAAGAAAATTCAGATTTCTTGTGATCCTTGATCAATCCACATAAATATTTTCCACCCCATTTGTGTTGCTTCTTCATGATCACCTTTTCCCATCTCTTTATAATCTTCTTCTACTGACTCAATCGTGTGGGTCCTTCCAGGGACCTTGCACTTGTGCCCCTTGCACAAAATTCGGAGATGATATCAGTCCCTTTTATGCATGAGTTAGCATAAGTAACAGAATTTACTAGTCCTTTTCACTGTCCAGTAATAGAAGTAAGCAACTAGTTATAGACTCAAACTCTTAATATGCCTCTTTGCTGAACGGTAGCCTGAAGAATAGTAGGTTGTGAGGCCTTGGCATTCAACCCATCAATATACACAAAAGTCACATGTCAAGGGGAGATTCTTTCTACCAACAAGCTAGCTTGCTGGAATTTCATTGAATAACATGCAATGGTGCCCTGTTGTTTCATGTTCTTGAGGCCACAAAGTATCTTCCTATATATATGTAAGCCACAATGATATGGTAGAATGCAGTCACAAATTGGTTTCAAGTGGTTATATCTCACTCAATGGCTTCGTCATTGTCATCTCACCATCCTTGTTTAGTCATTTGCCAATTTTAAAATGCTCACCCTTCAAGATGCAAAGTAGCAAACTGAACTGATTTTGGTAATCCTCCATAGAGTTTAATCAGACAAAAAGGAACAGTTTTCCCATTTGATTCCTCAAATTAATAACTTTTCAACAAACATCAAAATAAAAAAATGAATGGGGTTGACCCTGCAGTGCAACAGTTAAGTTGCAAGGGCAGCAGTTGGGCTGTCTAAGGTTCGAATCCCACAGTGGAGAGTGGGAATGCCACAAGGAGATAGCGGCAGCGGGGTCAACAAAGGAAATAGCGGTGGTGGATACGGTGGCGGCGGCAGTGGATATGGTGGCAAGCGTTAGTGGATTTAGTGGTGGTGGCAGTGGTGGATATGGTGGTGGTGGTTCGGAATGGCGGGGATGAGGTCCCCCGAATGTGGCCTCACTGGTTCATAGCTCCAGTCAAAAGTGTTCAGGGTGCTTCCCCTTAGCAGCGATTTACCGAACAAAAAAAAAAAAATTAAAATGAATCTTCTCAATTAGTCTTTGACTTATGCAGTTCCCGTCGTTGGCATAGTTACGCATTTATTAGACCTTAGGTTAAGTTTGCTTAGTTTGTTTGCTTGTCTTATTGAAAGTGAGAGGTGTTACCCTTTTCCATATGAGCTACACTTCTCTCTATGGGTTTTGAGTTGTTGCCCCATTCCTTCAGAGTTACACTTCTTGGAAGGTGAGTTGTCATCCTCCTCCCCTTGTTGTATTTTCTATAAATGCAACCTTCTTGTTTGTATTTGGACACTTGATTATTGAAAGGAATGGTCATTGTAGTTCGTTCAAATCTCTTTGTTTTTGTTTGAGCAAGTAGGTTATGTGATTAGTTTTAAGCAACTTTGGTCTTGGGTGGAACCAGCTTAAGCAAATCTTACATGTATCAAAGCCTTGATGCTCTTAGGCTAAGTTTATTGTCATTTTGTTAAGGATTTGGGATTTTGAAGCAATTTCTTGCAAGTTATGTTGGGTGAATGGTGGAGCAATTTTGAGCTCACTAATGTGTCCAAAATGTCTAAAATAATTAGGTTAGGCATTTGTTTAATCCAAATCAAACACTTGGAAGCCAACTATCTATAGTTTCAAGTCAGTTGTTGCTTGTGTCCATCTTGCAGGTAACTTCATTTTAGAGTAGAATGGCAGAAATTTGAGCATGCCATTGTGTCTGGAGCAGCCAAGAACATAAGGATTGCTTGCCAAAACTCTAAAAATGGAGCACCTTGCCCAAAGTCCCGAATTTTTTCCCTCCTTGGTTGTACTGCTTGCATGCATAACAAGGCAAACGTATTTGCAGTCTATGCAGTTTTCAAGGAAGGTGAACAAATATTATGATTAAAAAAGGTGCTCTTTTAATAAGCACTTTGAAAAGTGCACAAGGTATTATATGCAAGCATTGCATTCACTTTGTAGGCATCCCATACATTTGCCGATCCCTTCCTACTCAACAAACAGTCAACCTTGATTGTTGATAGCTCAGATTTGACCAATCCAACCAGCAATAATTGGTCCAATCAACAATAACCAATGACACATCAGCATTTCTCACCA
This sequence comes from Sequoia sempervirens, assembly GCA_007258455.2. Taxonomy (NCBI): domain Eukaryota; kingdom Viridiplantae; phylum Streptophyta; class Pinopsida; order Cupressales; family Cupressaceae; genus Sequoia; species Sequoia sempervirens. Next base: position 14,024,747 of record VDFB02270651.1, on the reverse strand, counting down.
GCTTAGAAATACACTACCCAATTCCCTACATAGCACCACATCAACAATGACACTCTACACCCAATCAATGCCATGCAAGCATTCAGTCAACACTGACTATCCCCTATGCCACATCAATGCCACCTGGGTGCCACCTCAACACAACCCCATCAGACCATGCCTCATCCACTTGCCAAAAGGGGTAAAACTTCAAAGGAGCAAAACTTTTGATTTGTAGCTCATATTTGCAAACCTTTTTTTTAATTGCATAAAATTTCACATAGAATCCTAATATGCAACAAACTTTTGTTATTCTCAGCTTGTTTTCCTGAAATTGTATAAAACCACTAGTCTTATAAGTAATTAGAGCATTTGTGAACAGACTAAGCAAGTCTTTATCTTGCTTGGAGGTTCGTATCATTGAGTGATTTTCCAGGGGTGCTCTCTTGACTTGTTGGTTGTACCTTTGTATCTTTTGCTTCCTTGCATCTGCATTATGTGTACTTAAAATGAATCAACAACAAATTCTAATACCAACACCCTACAACTACTTCGCTTGGAAAAGTAACATAACAATTACGTTGTGAGCCAAGGGTTTGTTTTGAATAACTCAATGAACTAAAAAATAACCAATTATAGATGTCAATAAGGGTAAGTGGATCAACAAGTGTGCTGAAGCATATGGGTTTTTGGGTTTAGCTGTTTGATCTAATCTTCTATTTCACCTTAATGACATTAAGAAGCCTATGGAGACTTGGGGAAAACTAAAAGATTTATTTGGTAAAATAGATGAATTACGAGGTCATCAACTTGAAAATGGCCTAATTGGTCTAAGTCTCAACAACTTTCACAACATTCAAGATTTCATCACATAGGTTAAAACACTAAGGATGCAATTTTCAGGACTATAACACTGAAATCGAATTGGACTAATTCTAAGTGTGTTGTTTAAGCTAGGTCTTGATTTTTTTGTCTTTGTTTGTACATTTCATACTACTAAAAATGTCTCAAGAATTGAATTCATGTCTTCCTTTGATGCTTTTGTTGAAAATCGCACTAGGTAGCAAGATAAGTTAATACAAATGGGTTTAATCATGTCTTCAAAATCTCATGCAGTGGTTGCAATCATAGGCTTTTGGTAACTATCAAAAGAAACAAAAGTCTAAGTCATAGGCCTCTTCTAAGAAGAAAAAATCATAGTGCTCTTCTGCTCCAAAATATGATTCTCAAAACTCATCTTCATCAAAAAAGGAATCATGAAAAGAGATAAGGTCAAATGTGTGTATTGTAAGTGTTAGTGTTGTAGCGGCGAGAGATATTTTCTCCTAATTATATCTTGCTCAAGGCAGGTCGGCCTTCATCTTTTATAAATAAAATATATTTGTTCTAGGTCGGCCCTAGAGAGAAGGCCGCCTAGTTTGGTATTTATAGAGGATGGAGTCCTCTCAAATTTATCAACAATCAATTCACTCTCCAATTCGCATCTTCATTAGCAGCCGCAGCAGTTCACCTCATAGCAGCAGACTCGATTCTAAGAAGTGTCATTTTTTGTATTTCGCTTCAAGGAGAAGTGTCTCCATTCATTGTATTAGACTTGGCCTTGTGTAGGGCCTGATTTGTATGCAGTTTCTGCACTTATTCTTCTAAAATATAAGAGATCATTTTGCTGGGTTTTTCTCCCTCGAGTAGGAGGGTTTTCCCAGGGTAATCACTGTGTTCATTGGTTATGTGTTGCATTTTCTGCTTGTTTACATTTCTGATCTAAAAAAACTAACAGTAAGAAGGCAAACATGATGAAATCAAATGTATGAAGAAACACATTGGGTGGTTATCTATTTTTCTCAAAAAGAACATCAACCTTCTTGATTCTCTCTTAGGGTTCGTCCCCTATTTCCAAATTAGATAAAGACAAAGGGAAGGTACTTATTGCTCCTTCATCATCTAGGTTTTGGATTCTTGAGTCTGGTGTGGCATGTAACATAGCCTCTACCAACTATTCAATCTTGTCATTGGAGCCATGTTCTACACAACAAATTCTCATGGGCGATGACTCACCAATAGATGTTTGTGGGACACAATCAGTTGATGTGGATGAAGGAACATTAAATACTGTTCTATGCGTAGCCTCCTTCTCCACCAATCTCCTTTCATTCTATCAAATAACACACATGGGTACAAGCAAGAGAGTTGAGTTTACTCCAGATTCAATTGTGATTCAAGAACTAGAAGGTGATACTCTAGTTATAGTTGGGAAGGAAAATCATCAATCCAAATTGTATGTCTTTCCTCAATTTGGGCCAAATTACCATCCCACTACACTTCTTCTCACTATAACAATGCGTAAACCTTGGCATGAGCAATTTGGCCATCTCAACTACTATCTTCAAAACTAAGATGGAAAGATATGGTCGTAGAGCTTCCTATAATCCACTTTTCCAATGGGGTGTATCAAGGTTGTGTCATAAACAAACATTTCAAAGAGAAGTTTGATAAGGAAAACCTTTTCATTCAAAGTGATCCATCAAGGCCCTTACCATCTTTGTCTTTCAACAAAGCTCGATATCTTCTTACTTTGATTGATGATTTTTTTGATTCACTTGGGCCTACTTTCTTTAGTAAAAAAGGTAAGGTGTTTGATCACTTTCAAAGACTTCAAGGTTCTTGCAAAGAAGCAATCTAGAATGGGCATTAAAGTTCTTCAAACAATTAATGGAGGTGAATATGTGAACCACTGCTTTAATCAATTATGTACTAGCAAGGGCATTGATCTTCACCACACAATTCCACATGGTCCATGGCAAAATAGGGTTATTGAGTAGAACAATATCCTTGAAAGAAGTGGTCAATTGCATGATTCATTTCAGGTCATTTGCTCCATAGTATTCGGTTGGAGCCATAAACAACTACATCTGGAACCTCATTCCTCACAACGCCTTGAAAGGGGTCACTCCCTTTGAAGCTTGGAGTGGTAGGAAACCCATAGTTGAGCACTTCAAATTTTTTGGCTCCCCTACATGGGCCCACATTCCTACAAAAAAATGCAAGACTTTGGAATTTCAAAGCAAGCCTTGCATATTTGTGGGATATCCAGATGGTGTCATGCAATATCAACTACTACATCCAAATACTAACAAGTTGTTCTATAGGAGGAGTGTTCAATTTGAGGAAAGCTCTCCTAGCTTATCCTCTATCACTTGCTTTTCATTCACATTGGATTCCTTGATTGTTGGCAACGCTTCAATGGACTTACCTCCTTCTCTGACACACAAGTCTAATTCAAAGGATTTTCCTCCACCTTCACTAACTCACAAGGCTGATTCAAAGGATTCTCCTCCATCTCTAAGTCATAATTCTAAGGTTGAGGACTCTTCCTAATTTTAAGCCACATTGGACCTACCAAACTCTACAAGTTGTTGGTACACTAGTTGGGGACCCTTCAAACACTCAAAAGTACATAATCACAACATCAACATGTCTAAACTATCTTTGTTCCAAATCCACAATCTTTTTGGGAAAATTTTAGTATTGTTGAAAAGGATTCAAAATTGGAGGAAAAGCATCATTCCTCACACTTGAGAGTCCCCATTCTAAGGAAAGGAACTTGTTCTATGCAAGTGGATCTATCGAATCAAATGTGTTGTGAATGGTGATGTTGATAAGTCCAAAGCAAGACTTATGGCGAAAGGTTTCTCTCAGATTCAAGCATTGACTATACCCAAACTTTCACCCATGAATGAACTCCATCTTTTTCACACTTGTTGTTTATGCTACTCATAACTAGGTTGAACATGGACTTGATGAGTGCCTTTCTTCCTAGGGATCTTCAAGAGGAGATATATATGGAGCAACCACAAGGATTCATCCAAGATTTTTCTTTGGTATGAAAACAAGGATGTCTCATGTGCCTCAAACATATGCCAGATGGTTTTCTTCCTTGTTTTAGTGATATTCTCCAAATGCCACTCTAATCCAAATGTTTATATCTTTTGGCAAGATGATGCACTTCAAATCTTAGTTCTATATATTGATGATCTCATTGTCATCAAGAGTTCTTCATCCATCATTGATTCAATGAAGTATGCTCTATAAGGCAAATTTTCTATGACTAACTTGGGTCCTTTGCCCTATTTTCTCAACATTGAGATCATTCAATACAATTTTGAGATGCCTTGCACAACCTAAGTATGTTATTGATCTTCTTGCATGGTTTTGCATGGTCGATTGTAAGTATGCATTGCCTTCCTTTCTTTTTGGAGTCAAGATAGAGGCTAAGTGTTCTACTCCAATGAATGATGTCACTTTGTATCAACAACTTGTTGAGAGCCTCATCCATCTGACTCACATTCATCCTAGCATTTCTTATGTCATTGGCATGGTTTTTTCTTTTATGCAAGAATCACATGAGCTTCATTGGGAACTTGCCAAGCGAATGCTACACCATGTCCCAAGCACACAAAGACATGGGATTCACTATAGACTTGGTTGGGTACACAAAATTGAATTAGGAAAGCAATTATAATGATTGCAAGTCCATATCTGACTCCAACTTTCATCTTGGTTCTCCATATGTTGATCGAGCAAGAATCACATGCTATTGCTTTATCATCCACAAAGGCTAAGTATTGAGGGGTTGATAATGCTGCCACAAAGACCATCTAGCTTCATCATATCCTTACTAAGTTCGGCATTCCTCTTTATCAACCTTCAATCATTTACTATGATGACTAGAGTGTTATTCAAATCTCAAGGAACCTAATCCACCATCAATGAATGAAACACTTTGAGGTTCACATGCACAATATCAAGGAGCTTATTCAGGAGCACATCATCGATCTTCATTTTTGTCCTTAGAAGCAGATTATAGACATTTTCACCAAACCCTTCACATAAAGAAAGTATCTTCATCTAAAATCTTTGTTAGGGATTGGAAGGCTATCCCTCAGGGGAGGCTACCAAGTCCCTACTCTCTTCTCTCTCCTTGGGGGGATTTTCTCTCTTCTTGGGGGGGTGGGGGGGGGGATTTCTCTCTCTTACTTTGGGTTACCTAACATGGCTATATCTTTGATGAGCCTAAAAAATGTAGTATATAATATTTTCCGATCTTTTAACATACTTTTGCAACCTAGAAATGCACTTCACTAATATATTTTTCCATCCATTCTGTATAAATATATGCTTGAAGTGATTTATGTTTTATACCAAGATTATTGTATAGAAATTGATTTCTTTTTAAGTAGAAAGAGGTGAAATGAGCTAGTGAACTGGATTTGATGTGATTAAATTATTGTATTGTTGTATTTGTGTGCTTCTAAAGGTTCAAACAAGAAATGGAGTAGTTGTGCAAGACCAAAAGACAACTCCTTTGGCTGCACAAATCATTTATGTTGTTGTGCAAGGCATCCCTTTAGCTACACAAGATATTCTTTGTGTTAGTTTTATGATCAGATGTAAAACACAGAAATTTAATTCAAAATCAGACACAATAACACTGCAAATACCCTGGGAAAATCCTCCACTTGAGGGAGAAAAACCCAGCAACAATATATCACTTATATATTGAATCACAATGAATGTCTCCTTTACAAAGAGGCCGATATTAAGGCCAAGAGTAAGCACCACAATCTGATGCAATCATAGTAATGAAATGACTCAGCCTTCTATAGTAATATCGATCTGAACTTGATAACTTCTTACTCCTCCAACTCGCACTATATATGTCGAACTATATTGAACCAAGAATGAGATACAATCAACGAACATATATACAAGATAAAGTGGAGGACGTGACCCTTCAAAGCATCATGTCGGCCTTCATAAAGAATCGCGACTTCTAAGATAAAATCTGCCATCATAAGGAGTGTGTCCCTTCATAGAAATCGCGTCCACAATATACATGAGGTCGGCCTCCTCAAGAATCGTGCCTCTTCATTAATTCGAGTCTTCATAATAATTTAATTATCATTTAATATCAAAGTCGTGCCTCTTCACCAAATCACTATCTCCATAAATTAAATAGCCAATGGCTATTATTTAATTTATTCAATAGTGTAAAGGAGATTGGGCTGGAAGAGACACCCGATGTTGCACAATAACATCAACACTCCCTCTCAGCGAGGGAGGATACTTCCAGCTGCATAAGACATATCACCTCATCTTGATGTCATCCACAATGGCTATTCCCATATGTGGAAAGGAAAGATATCACCTCATTGTGATATCAACCATCATGGCTACACCCATGTATGGTATGTACAAGTGCACATCACTCAACGTGATGTTGTCACCTCATTGTGACGTTCACCATGGCTTTCCCAGAGGGTGAAAACACAAGTACAAGAAAAAATCATCACGGACTCTCTCACGTGATGTTGTCATGGAGTCACACACATGACATCCACCATGGCTCTCCCAGAGGGTGGAAACAAGGGCTTTCACCTCAAATCTCTCTCAAAGAGAAATGCATTAACAAGGGCTTGCACCTCAAGTCTCTCTCAAAGAGAAATGCATTAACAAAGATCACTGATACTGAGACTCCTTCTCAGTTAGGGCTTCATTCTCCACCATACCAAGCTTGTCTCGAAAGTACACAAACTTTATCCTAGAGAGAGGCTTGGTGAGAATGTCTGTCGTCTGCTCATCAGTGCTGATATACTTCAACTAAATTGCTTTCCTCAATACCATATCTTTGATATAGTGGTATTTGATCTCAACATGTTTAGTTTTGTCCTGAAACACAGGATTGACAAAAAGCTTCATACAACTCTGGTTATCACAATGAATGATAGTTGGCTCCATTGATTGTCCAAACAATCCTGCAAGGAGCTTCTGAAGCCACACTGCTTCTTGAGCTACCACACAAGCTGCAATATACTCGGCCTCTGCTCTACTTAATGCCACAAAAGACTGCTTCTTGCTACACTAGGATATCATCGCAGACCCCAAACTGAAGCAACATCCAAAGGTGCTCTTCCGATCAGTGACACACCATGCCCAATCAAAATCAGTATATCCATGTAGTTGTAAGTCCATACTAGAAGAATATCTCAAGCCATACCCAACTATGCCACGCAAGTATCTCAGGATATGCTTCGCTGCAACTAGATGTATTTGCCTTGGTTCACACATGAACTGACTAAGTGCTCTCACTGCATAGCAAATATTTGGTCTAGTATTGACTAGATACATCAACGATCCAATCAACTGCCTGTACATTGTGGAATCCACCAGATCTGAACTAGCTACAGCCTCTTTCAACTTATGCAAGTTGGTCTCCATAGGCGTAGACATGGATTTGCAATCCATCATACCAAATCTCTTCAGAATATCAATGGTATACTTCACTTGACTTAGAATCATCTCATCAGGCTTTTGCCATACTTCTAAACCAAGGAAGTAGTGCATGAGACCAAGATCCTTCATTTCAAATTCAAAAGCTAACTCCTTCTTGCATTTGACAATGAGGTGACCTTCTCCACTAAGAATTAAATCATCAACATAGAGAACTAAGATTAATGCTTTGCCAACAATTACCTTGAAGTAGAGGTTTGAATCAGCATCATTCTTGGAGAAACCCAAGCTCATCAGGTAACGATCAATCCTTTCGTACCAAGCACGGGGAGCCTGCTTAAGACCATACAAAGCCTTCTTCAGCCTGCAAACATGAGACTCCTTCCCATGTACCTCAAAGCCATCAAGTTGCTCGATATATACCTCTTCCTTGATTACACCATTCAGAAATGTTGTCTTCACGTCCATCTGATGAATCTTCCATCCTTTAGATGCTCCAATAGCAATGATGGTCCTGACTGAAGTATAGCGAGCAACTGGAGCAAAGGCTTCCTCATAGTCAACTCCCTCTTTCTGTGAGAATCCTCTAGCCACGAACCTAGCCTTGTACTTCTTAATGCTCCCATCAATCGCATGCTTGATCTTGAAGAGCCATTTAGAAGATACCACAAATTTGCCTTCAGGTCTAGGTACGATGTCCCAAACATCATTCTTGAGAATGGATTGATACTCTTCAAACATAGCATCTCTCCAAACCTACTGACTAGTAGCTTCCTCAACACTGGAAGGCTCAAATTCAATGATTTTACTCATTAATGCAACATAGCTGGAAAACTTATGAGGTCTCTTACTTTCTCTGAAAGTTCCTCTTGGGGCTGCAAACCTTTCTGCCTCCTACATTGTTTACCTGGCCCAAAGAGGTCTTTTTCTTCCAATCACAATATTTGTAGGCCCATCAGTAGGTTCCAAGGGCTCGACTGGATCATCATCTTCTTTAGGTTCTAGAACCTCCCTCTGAATCTCAGGAGCATGGTCAACTTCTATATCCTGAGGAGACTCATCATTATCTATCTCCATGGGAGTGCCCTTGGATCTCCTGAAAGCAACATCCTCTTCAAATGTAACATCTCTACTGATCTCAATCAACTTCTGACCTGGAATGTAGATTTTGTAGGCTTTTGATGTCTCACTATAGCCTACAAATATTCCCTTCTTGCCAGAAGGTTCCAACTTTGTCCTTTTATCTTTCGGTACATGGACATACACAGGACAACCAAAGATCCTCAAGTGACTCACTTTCGCCTTCACCCCTGTGAATGCTTCTTCAGGAGTCATGTTCTCCAAAATGCAGTGAGGACTTCTATTCTGAACATAGACAGTTGTCCTAGATGCTTCCGCCCAAAGGAAGGTTTGCAAATCTTGGTCATGAATCATGGCTTTGGTTGCTTCCACAATAGATATGTTCTTCCTTTTAGCAACACCGTTTTGTTGAGGATTGTAAGGGACACAGAACTCCCTCTTAATCCCTACTTCAATGCAAAAGTTACGGAAGCTGCTGGAAATGTACTCTCCTTCGTTATCGGATCTCAGAACTTTGATCCTCTTTCCAGACAAGTTCTCTACCTAAGCCTTGAATTCTTTGAACCTCTCTAATACTTACTCAAATTCTTTAGATTTCAAAAAATAAATCCAAGTCTTTCTAGAGTAGTCATCAATAAAAATAATGTAATACAAGAAACCACTCAAAGAACCAACAGACATTGGACCACATAAATCAGAATGAATAAGATCAAGAATACATTTAGATCTACTTTCACTACTATGAAATGGACCTTTAGTATTCTTACCCAATATGCAACCTCTACAAGTGCCTTCATGCTCCTGGTTGAGTTTCGGAAGGCTTGAAACCATCTTCTCCATGGTAGGTAGCGCTCGGAAGTGAAGGTGAGCCAATCTTCTATGCCAAAGTTCACACGAACTTGATGAATCGTGCAATAGAGCCTAAAGTGGGCGGGTGCAAAGTCTGTAGAGGCTCTCATGACGAACTCCAATCATCCGAGCAGTCTTGATATTAGAGTTCTCCGTCCATGCAAGAACCTTGCCTTCTGAAAATGCAACTTGGTACCCCTTGTCTTCCAAGGCTGAAATAGATACAAGGTTTCTCTTGATACCCAGAACAAATAGAACATCACTCAGCTGCAAGGAAATACCGGAATCCAAGTGAAGAGAGGAGGTCCCAACTCCTTTCACAGAATAACTAGCATCATCTCCAATAATGACTTGTTCACTAGAATCTCTCTCCACCAAATCAGTTAGGTGCTCTCTAAATCCGGTAATATGGCGGGAGGCACCACTATCAATCAGCCAAGTATTGTTGTCGGTAGGCACACTGCTTGAAAGAGCTGAATAGAATAGGAAACCACCTTAATCCTTCTGCAGAGAGATCTCATCAACATCAGCAATGGAAGCCTGCTGCTTAGGCCTAGATGGACAATCCTTAGCATAGTGACCATACTTGTCACATCTAAAACATTGAACACGAGATAGATCCTTCTTCTTCTTGAAGGAGCACCATCAAATCCCTTATCTCTATTCCTCTTGAAATATCCTTTCTTTCCACCTTTCCCTTTCTTCTTCGAGGATTGAGTGGCAAGAACATGAATGTCTTCATTAGTAGAGCTTTGACCAATACCTCTCGCAGCCAACCTAGACTCTTCTTCAATACAATCCGCCCTCAAACGATCAAACTTGGCAAGTTTCGATCTCGAGCTGATTCCTTGAATGTAAGACTCCCAAGATGAAGGAAGACCATTAAGGGCCAGCATGGTCAAATCCTTGTCATCAACAATATGACCAATAGTAGAGAGTTGATCTCTCAACTCGGAAATCTTCATGAAGTAAGCGATGACGGATTCTCTTTTCGCCATCTTGACATGATGAAGTTGTTGCTTTAATGCAAGAGCACGACTTGTGTTGTTGATCTCATACATCTCCTCCAAAGTCTTAAGCACCTCTCTTGTCGTCTTTAACTTGGAGATGATTGGAACAATATGATCCTTTATGGAATCAACTAACATCTTCTTCGCCTTAGTATCTTTCTTCTTCCATTGAACCTTCTCTTCCTCATCAGTAGGCTCGGGGACTTTGCCTTCCACAAACTCACCTAATTCATTTTCCTCCAAGGCAAAGCATAACTCTGAATCTCCAAGATGTGAAATTAGTTGCTCCCTCAAGTCTATCCTTGATCTTGAGTCCGTTCACCATCTTGATGAAGAGATAGATGCGATCAAAGATGAGAAAGAGAATAGAGTATATTGCTGCTTGACTAAATCTGATCATGATCTTTTCTTATACCCGCTCTGATACCATGTTAGTTTTATGATCAGATGTAAAGCACAGAAATTTAATTCAAAATCAGACACAATAACACAGCAAATACCCTGGGAAAACCCTCCACTTGAGGGAGAAAAACCCAGCAACAATATATCACTTATATATTGAATCACAATGAATGTCTCCTTTACAAAGAGGCCGATATTAAGGCCAAGAGTAAGCACCACAATCTGATGCAATCACAGTAATGAAATGACTCAGCCTTCTATAGTAATATCAATCTGAACTTGATAACTTCTTACTCCTCCAACTCGCACTATATATGTCGAACTATATTGAACCAAGAATGAGATACAATCAACAAACATGTATACAAGATAAAGTGGAGGACGTGACCCTTCAAAGCATCATGTCGTCCTTCATAAAGAATCACGACTTCTAAGATAAAGTCGGCCATCATAAGGAGTGTGTCCCTTCATAGAAATCGTGTCCACAATATACATGAGGTCGGCCTCATCAAGAATCGTGCCTCTTCATTAATTCGAGTCTTCATAATAATTTAATTATCATTTAATATCAAAGTCGTGCCTCTTCACCAAATCGCTATCTCCATAAATTAAATAGCCAACAGCTATTATTTAATTTATTCAATAGTGTAAAGGAGATTGGGCTCAAAGAGACACCCGATGCTGCACAATAACATCAACACTTTGGCTGCACAAGTACTCTCTTTTGTTGTGCAAGACAATAATAACCACAAACAGGATTTCTGAGCTATCCAAACCAATTTGTTGTTGATGAGTGAATAATACACCAAGACATACACAATGATTCAGCATAAGAACACTCTAAAGTGGGAGAATAAGGTTCCGAAGAAGCTTTGATTGTTTCATAACAAATAATGTGCTTTTGGAGGGTTTGTTGGACAGTTAAACCAGCTCAAGCTGAAGATAGAGTATGGACAAGTTTGATGTAGAAATAAATTTAATAATGAATAATTGGCAATCTGTTTTAGACTTTATCATAACAAGATTGCCACCTCCTAGTTTCTACATAAATATAGAGCCACAGACAAACATTTGACATTCTCTAACATTCAGAATAGTAATTGTGCAAGTGCCCAACAATTCATCATTGAAAGACATTTATTTATTATATTAATTCAGGTACCAATTTAAAGGAGTATGTATAATCCATACATGGGTCTGATTGGGGAAGGGCCCACTCGTGAGGATTGGGGGCAAATATTAGGATTGCTTTACATTTTCATGTGTGATGGTTCAATTGTGATTAAGTAACAATTTGTTGAATGTAAGTCAGTTTACGCTTTAGTTCTGATAATATTGTTGTTAAAAGTTTTAATCTTATTCTGAAAACTAAAAAGTGTGTTGTGAGCTGAATGACTCCTTTGGTGTGCTGATAAATTTAGCAATTTCCCTTAATCTCAGTCATTTATTCTTCAACTTTCCTTAAGGAGTCCCTAGTAAATCTGCATTTCATCTAGATACTCAGCTTTAAAAAGGATTTCAAATCTTGCATTTACTTTGCAAGACACCTGGTCAAAAGCCAAACATTCCAAAAAATTAAACAATATTGATTGTGTTCAACAATCTTGTCAGGACCCATCTTTACCCACCTAAGTCATGTTTAAGGGGGGATGTTCACATATTTATGCATTTATTACACCTTAGATTAAACTTACCTAGGTAGAGTTTGCTTGTCTTATCGGGAATGCAAGTTGTCACCCTCTTCCGTACAAGTTTCACTTCACTGTATGGGTATTGAAGTGTCGCCTCATTCCATGGGAGTTAACACTGCTTGGAGGGTCAAGTGTCATCTTCCTCCCCGTTTGTTGTATTTTCTATAAATGCAACCCTCTTGCTTGTATTTGGACACTCAATTATTGAATGGAATAGCCATTGTTGTTCATTCAAATCACTTTATTTTTGTTTGAGCAAGTAGGTTATGTGATTAGCTTTAACTTTTAAGGCATGTTGGTTTTGGGTAGATTTAGCTTAGAGAAATCTTACACCTGTTAATTTTAGATTAGACATGTAAGCAAACAGAAAAAATTCAACACCACATAGAAAAATGAACACAGCAGATACCCTGGGAAAACCCTCCTACTCGAGGGAGAAAAACCCAGCAAATAATCTCTCATATATATCAGATAAAAGTGCAGAATACTGCTTACAATCAGGCCTTGCACAAGGCTGAGTATATACAATGAATGGAGACACTCCTCCATGAATGGTAACACTTCTCTTTGAGAATGAATCTGCTGCAAGGGAAGGCGAACTGCTGAAGAATGACGAACTGGAATGAATTGAACTTGAATATCTTGAATGAATGAACTTCACCTTGTATATATACCAAGCAAGGTGGCTTTTCATCTAGGTCAGCTCCCTTAGATGAAAATAATATAAAATATAAATTGCAATAAGAAGGCCGACCAGCCTTGAACTAAGGAGAAAATATCTCCTGAAGCTACCAAACACTAACACTCCCTCTTAGCTAGGGAGATATTTTCCAGATATCTATGTCATGGAGTCTCTCAACATGACGCCCACAATGGCTACACCTATTTGTGGAAAGCTCAAAGGTTCATCACGGAGTCTCTCAACGTGATGTCGTCATGGAGTCTCTCAACATGACATCCACCATGGCTACTCCCATGTGTGGAAAGAAACACATGTACAAGTGTCCATCACGAAGTCTCTCAACGTGATGTCGTCATGGAGTCTCTCAACGTGACATCCACCATGGCTACTCCCATGTGTGGAAAGAAACACAAGTACAAGGGTCCATCACGGAGTCTCTCAACGTGATGTCGTCATGGAGTCTCTCAACATGACATCTCATCTCAATCTTAGAGATGAACAAGGGCTCGCACCTCATATTTCTTCGTCTCAGAGAAATATACACTACAAGGGCTTTCACCTCATACTTCTACGTCTCAGAGAAATATACACTACAAAGGCTTTCACCTCATACTTCTCCGTCTCGGAGAAATATACACTACAAGAGCTTTCACCTTACACTTCTCCGTCTCAGAGAAATATACACTACAAGGGCTTTCACCTCATACTTCTCTGTCTCAGAGAAATATACATTACACAAATCTTCATGATGATGTGATTCCCTCTGAAGCTCCAAGTACTTGCATCAACCTCCTGACCTCCTCGTCCAAGGTTGCCTTTGTTGGTTTGTCAGACTCCCTCTGAATAACATTTCCTCCTCTTTGAATTCCTTATGCAATCTCTCATCATCCTTTTGCTCCTCGATCCATCCTGGAAGCATTTTAGAGAGATTAATAAAACTATCCCGAAGAGAAATGCCAATGCTAGAAGCATACATGATTCACTATTCCCAATTGCATGAAATTTATTCATGATACAAGCATAAAATATTTATCTCTTTATGTTGATTCTGTTGTAGCCATTTTACAGCTCGATCTCAATCAATTTGCAACGCATTCATCTAAGCACAACACTTGGAAGATTCGCAGCAGCATGATGACCTCTATACTAACACGACAGATATATAGAGACTTCCCTTTAATTACTCCGCCCCTGAGATGTATCAACTTGTTCCTTTAATTCCTGTGACGAATAGAAGGCTTGGCCTAGGGCATGTCTCCTTCAGAGCAGTCAATATTTATCATTCTATAGAATGGCTCAACATGACTGTATATTTCACCTCTACTGGCATCGCTCCATTCCAAACTCCCTTTGTACACATATACTACCAGGTCAACATTTAATTAACACACATTCGATGGCAATATGATTTAGATTTTGTCTGTTGCGCTGGAGCTTCCCTGCCTTACTAGCTACTCACGTGACACCTTGTATCTCTTACATGAAAAATCTCTTTAGTCGAATCACTTACCTGGCACAAGCTCCTTAAGACTTCTAAGATATGCGGCACACATAAATTTTATATCATAAATCAATACTCTTGGTTCAAGCGGCAAAAGCGACATCCATCGCTGTGGCCGAGCCTTACAGCTCTGGCCAAGCAATTGTGCGATAACTTGGAAATCACTGAACACACCAGTTAAGGAAGACGGGAGACTATACACCAACAGTCAACGCCGGCACCATTCACACGGCTCCATCCTACAATCGAGGGCAATATCCCAAAAGAAGCGACATCCTGCAGAGGAAAGGACCAAAGATATAGAGATAGACGATTGGTGTGTAGCGCCTGGGCAACTGGGCACATCTCAGGACCGAAGTTTAGATAAGTGCTTGCAGAAGGAGATATACCCAAATCTCACGATTGGCATATGCGAGGCTATCACGCATCAATTGCATATTTGTCTATCACATCTGCTAAGAGTTGCGAGTATCATTTATCACTAGGTCTAGAGTTATCTGCTTTCGGAAGTGAAGCTCACAGTCACTGGGGAAATGTATAAGCGTTCTGGGGACTTCGATATCTTCCAATAAATCCAACAAATTAAAACCGACCTTCAGATTTTATAACTCGATAATCTGTTCATCATTTAAAAACACCATAAATTGCCTAGGGGGGCATCTCATAGCTCCGTAGGTAATAACCTCTTCCAAACAGAGTTCGATTCCCCACAACCTGCAATTTTGCTTGGACAAGTCTGATCGGATTTCTTTCAACCCACTCTGATACCATGTTAGTTTTAGATCAGACATGTAAGCAAACAGAAAAAATTTGACACCACATAGAAAAATGAACACAGCAGATACCCTGGGAAAACCCTCCTACTTGAGGGAGAAAAACCCAGCAAATAATCTCTCATATATATCAAATAAAAGTGCAGAATACTACTTGCAATCAGGCCTTGCACAAGGCTGAGTATATACAATGAATGGAGACACTCCTCCATGAATGGTAACACTTCTCTTTGAGAATGAATCTGCTGCAAGGGAAGGCGAACTGCTGAAGAATGACGAACTGGAATGAATTGAACTTGAATATCTTGAATGAATGAACTTCACCTTGTATATATACCAAGCAAGGTGACTTTTCATCTAGGTCGGCTCCCTTAGATGAAAATAATATAAAATATAAATTGCAATAAGAAGGCCGACCAGCCTTGAACTAAGGAGAAAATATCTCCTAAAGCTACCAAACACTAACAACACCCACCCTAGTTCATTTGATTGCCTCCTTTGCTTTTAAATTTTCCTCGTGAACTTGATGTCCGGCCACCCTTCTTCAACCTTGAAGTCTTTGTCAACAGTCTTCTTCACTACAGTCCCATCTCCTTGTCCCCTTATTTCTATCCTCACAACCAATGTACATAAAGCTTGATTTATTTGTTTCATGGAAACCCTTAAAGCGTCCAAGGGATCCTTTACAAATTCTTCCACCCAGAAATGAATTTTTTAAGTTTTGAGCATCTTCTCAATGAGTATCTAAGTATGAAGCCAATGTTGATGTCCGTCCACAAGACTGAGAAAGTGGTTCCCATACCATTGTTATGAGCCCAATTGTAACTATGCTAAAACTACTACCCACCCTAAAGCTAAAAGCTAGGGGTGAAAAAAATCTCAATCTGAACTGTATGTAGAAAGAGATAATTCTGAATTTTTGAACGCTCGCAAATTATCTTTTCTGCATAAAATTATGTTTCAGAATACGCAGGTACCCAGGGACATACCCATCCTGAACAGGTCTGGGTGTGGATCCCAGCCTGTGTACACCTAGGGTTCGTACAGATGAACCCAAAAAAGAAAACATTTTTCAGAATAGGTAAGCTCTATAAATTTTCTTTCCGTAAATGTTTGCAAGGTTTATGAATCCTCATTTCTATTTCCTAGAAAACGCAACACAAAAACAGAGAAGATATAAATTAAGGAGAATAGTGATCTTTCTGAATGTTTGTGAGTTTCTGACTCTTTAACTGCACAGCATTCACCTTCTGCCCCAAATCTGCAACTCTTACTTCTTCACGTCTCAAGTCTCAACTATGTCCTTCGGCACCCATATCTCCAAAGTTCCATACAATTAGTGCCATGAAGTAATTGACCTTTAATCCACTCCAATGAATATTATTCTATGGAAATCCATTATATTTATTTTTACTTCTATATGATTTTATTTTATTTCTAATATATTTTTGATATGTTTAATATGAATTATTTACTATAATTTATTTACAAAATTATAAATTATTTATTTATTGTTAATTATTTTATATTTATTTATTACATTTATAGTTAATATCTTATTTATATTTGTACATTTTTATTTATATTAATAGTTTTATAGCCAAGGGAAAAATATTGGCAAACCACTGAATCTAAACCCCAAACATGAACCCGAATCCAAACTAGCAACATAGGCTTAAATTCTAGCAGGAATAGAATTTCTATGAACAACCTAATTGTTCAAAAATGGGAAATAGCAAAATTGTAGCACTACTAGACTATCAGTTCCAGGCCATATAAAGAGAAGAGAACTTTCCTTTGGAGATGTGAATGCCAACTCAGACAAAGAATGCACGTTATATCTGTTCACTTGGCAAAGACAGGGCTTCAATAGAGACAAGCAGACCACTTCCCAAAACATACCCTAGACTAATACCGAAGAGCCTATTTATAGTTAATTCTCCTCTTTACCTCTTTTGTGTTTCACATTGGAAAATAGATTTTGTTACACCCCAAATTGTGTAATTACTATTTACTATTACTATGTAGGGTAAAATGTGAATGTAATTCGTATTCTGATGGTGAATAAAATGTGCTTGCACTTTGTTACTGATGCATTATGAATGAATGTTATTTCATTTAAAAGTTATATGAAGAAATGCATATATATGAAATGGATGGTTATTGAATTAATATTCTAACTATGGAGATGTATTATGTGTAATGCATGTTTTGTAAACAGCTGACTACCATGTGCTTGTGATAGTTGGATGCAGGTATATGTTCATTCCTCTAGGCGAAGGGGAAGTATCACTCAGGAGAAGATCTTGGTTGGGTAACCAATAATGTAAACTATCTAAGCTTATACACACACTCACAATAGAAAGGTTGAGTCTAATCATTGAGTTGGGAATTGGTAAGTCATCCTTAGTTTGATGTGTCTGCATTAGTAAGAGTCTGGTTTACTATTGAATGCATGCTTGGATGATGTTTATGTGTTTGAAGTTTATGGACCTTTGAGCTTTTCGTCGATACATATTTATGTTAAATGAATACATGTGTATGAGTATATTGATACATTGATCATCATATGCATTTATGTGTAAGTAGAAATACTTACAAACATACTCACACAAGGAATCAATTATATATATGTGAATATATATATACACTTAACGAATATGTGTATCGACAAGAATATGATAACATGATATATGTGTGAACATATTAAATATGCTTGTGCCTAATTGTACAATCGAATGTATACATATATATATAAGATATGTACATAAATACATGTATACGTATGTATACATGAGCATAGAGGAATATGTATGTGTATATCTATATATATATATATATATATATATACAGTCGACAATATGTACAATATTATTATCTTGCAAATATATGAAGCAATGATATATATATATCGCTTAGACGTAGTCATCTAGATATCGAATGGATCATTTGACTACCATGCTGCCATAGAATATATATATATATGTATGTATATATGCATATTGTTCAATGTGAATGATAATTTGGATGCATGCACTCGATTATCGAATGATGCATTTGCAAAGATAATACCTATATTATATTTGTTTGTGTGTGTATATATATATATATGAATAAATAATATAATATATGAATATATATTATATTATATATATAGTATAAATAAATGATTAAATGATTGTTTTATTTTTTAGTGCTGCTCTATTAGCGCATGGTTTAGACTATGGAATAGTATATAAGCGCAGTACATATATAGCGCTGAAATATGGAAACGTATAGGGTAAAAGACTACCATTTATACAACATTTAAGGGAGCTGAAATGTCAGCAATACAACTATATTAAAGATGAGGTTTCTTCAACCCATGTACCATGCTTTTGGGCGCAGCCTTTGGTGGAGTAATAGCCATGCACATGTATAGGAAACCGGAGGATTTAGAATAGATATAGTTTGCAACGATGAAGTCCTTTGGCAAGGGACTTACAGCCAACACAATATAAAGGCCGATATATTAGCCGAATCTAGAGCCATGTATATTATACATGTAACTGTATTTTGAGAGGCTGAGTTTTACTCTTGCTGCCATGCTTTATGGAACACGTATATTTCAATATAGCTTGCTGCATTATGTCAATGCATGGGGAAGACTTAGTCGATGCCTATGGTAAGATCATCTTTGACTTGGTAAAACTTAAAGTGCCATGTCTTTGAGCTTGAACCAACATATGTTAAGCCATGAGTTACTAGTCGACGACTTTGTCAAAGTGAATAAATATCTTAATCGACTCACACCCAGTCTAAGTTGATGAAAGCATGGTGTTGCAAATCGGCAGGGAAACCCAGGGATGCGTCTCCTCACCCCCACCCCCCAAAATGCCCCGTCCCTATCCCTAGGACGTCCCAGGTACAGGGGGACGGCAGGGGACCGTCCCCTTTTTTGCAAAAAATAGGAAACGTCCCCAAAACGGGGGGACTCCATTGACCAGATGGGGTACAGCTGACCGGTCCCAGGGACAGCCAGGGGACAGCTGAGCCGTCCCTCGACTGTCCCAGGGACGGTCAATCGTCCCTCGCAGCTAAAGTGTTTTTAAAATGCAAAAAAAAAGGCCCCTACCTACGTGGCATATGTCGGCCCCATTGGTTTTGACTCTTTTATGAGGAGAAAAAGGCCTCTCTAACCTCATTTTATGCATTTGTTTGTTTGAGCAGCCAAGGGTTTGAGAGCAAAAGAAGTTGCAGCCATTGAAGGAGAAGGAGCAGCAGCTTGAAGGAGGAGAGGAAGTTGAAATTAGTGTTGTTGGGAGTGTAAATCCACCAAAGAGGTATGCATTTCCTTTCCCTTTTTCTTTTTTCATTTTTTTCGCAAAATCTCAAACATACATAGTCTGATTTTTTTTATTTTTTTGCATTTTCAATTGAAACTTGCATTGTAAATATAAAAAACATGAGCAGCAGTGAGGATGGGAGTGATAGTGAAGTTGAAATGCAAACTAGAAGGGAAAGTGGTGGGGGTGGTGGTAGAGAACAAAGAAATCCAATCCAATGCCCTCCAACAACCAATACCAAGACCATGGAAGACTATGCAAAACACCCATTAGACCAAAAAAAAAAAAACCATTCCTTCGATATGTGACACCCGTGGGTGAGAGACAAAAAAATTCAGGGGGGAGTAGGGTGTGGTTTTGCCATGTTTGTGAAAAGGAATTTAGGGGCAGCTATACAAGAGTTGGGTCTCATTTTTTGGGTGAGTTGGGCCATGGAGTTAGAGTGTGTCCTGCATTGACAGATGAACTATTTTTACAGTGCCAAAAAATTCAAATGGAGTTGGATGGTGGGGTTCAAGGTGGGTCACCTTCTTTCCCAAGTTCACAATCATCTATGCCTACTCCTATTCCTTCCACGATTGGTAGTAGTGGAGTTGCCTCAAGAGGAAAGAGAAAGGTGAGTGGCAGCTTCAGTTGAGTCCATGTTCAATAACCAAGCACGAGAAGCCACTGAATCTTCCATTGCCAAATTCTTTTTTGCCCATGCCATCCCATTTCATGTGGCCCGTTCCTCTTATTTCAAACAAATGGTGAAAGACATAGCCACTGTTGGTCCTTCATTCATACCCCCTGGAGATCATAAGCTACGCACCACCCTCCTAGACAAAGAGTACTCCAAAGTTAATGTGTTAATGGAGGAGATGAGGCAAACGTGGATGAAGACAGGGTGCTCTATAATGAAGGATGGGTGGACTGATGTTAGACGTTAACCACTCATCAATGTCATAGTCACATACCCTGTTGGTTCTTATTTTCTTAGAGTCGTAGATTGTTCAGGGAGACATAAGGATGCAGACTTCCAGTTTTCCATTTTGAGAGATGCCATAGAGGAGGTTGGGGTTGCAAATGTGGTGCAGGTGATCACCAATTCAGCACGTGTGTGCAAATCGGTTGGGTTGATGGTGGAGAGTACTTATAGGCACATATTTTGGACCCCATGTTGTGTTCATGCATTGAACAATGCATTCAAAGACATAGGGAAGTTGGATTGGGTGAAGCAAACGGTGGCAGAAGCTAGAGATATTCAGATGTTCATTTGCAATCACCACACCTCACTTGCTCTCTTCAAAACATTTTCAAAGAAAGAGTTTCTCAAACTTGTTGAGACAAGGTATGCCATTTACTTCATTTTGTTTCACTTTCAATTTGTATTCATAATCTGATTTTGTTTTAAATTTTTAGTTTTTAATGAATCATTGAATCAATGAATGTAGATATGCCACATACTTCATCTTGTTGGAGAGGATGCTTGAAGTGCATGACCCTCTACAACTGATGATGGTTAATGCAGAGTGGACTAGATGGCCTAATGCAAGTTCTGCTCAAGGAAAGACCATCAAACAAAAGATCCTCGATGACGATTGGTGGGCCAATGTGAGGTAAGACATATGAGATGGCTGATTTTCATATCAAATTTCTAATTTTAATATTTTAATTTTATTGTCCAATGTTCCAACTTTTGAAGATTCTAACGATTAACTTGTCAACTAATTATTTTGAACTTTTTCTTTGCATTTTGCAAATATATTTGCTCCTTCATCTCACCTATTGTAGATGTCATCAGATATGCTGATACAGACTCTCCTAGTCTTGGAGAGATTTATGAGACATTTGACAGTATGCTTGGGAAGATCAAGCAAGTTATTTCGGCAAAGGACCCCACTTTGGATTTATATGAGCAACACATTAGGCCCATTGTGACACGGAGGTGCAATACAATGAACACCCCGCTTCATATGGCTGCCTTTGCTCTAAATCCAAAATGGTATGCACCAAGGGCTGGTAGGGTGCCTCCATGTGATGACGCTAAGGTTTTAGATGGATTCACACGGGCCATTGAAAAGATTTATCCAGCTGAGCAAGCTTCACTACTTCGGACACAATTCCTAGACTTTGTAAATCTTAATGGCCCAAACTTGAGTAAAGCACAGGCGAGGATGAATAGAGCTATATTAGCTCAATCGAACCCTATTGGATGGTGGACCTATCATGGGAGGGATACACCGCAGTTGAAGACACTTGCTACTCGCCTTCTTGCACAGGTTGCCAGTTCCTCTACTGCATAGAGGAATTGGTCCACATATAGCTTTATCCACTCCCTCAAGAGGAATAGACTTACCTCTAGACGAGCGGAGAAGCTAGTGGCTGTTCATAGTGCTCTTCAGCTTCAGGATCGACAGACTCCAGCTCTACAGTGGGATATTGATCCCGAGGATGTGGCCCAGATAGATGAGGAGGAGACAGCTGAGGGTTTGGTTGGGGTTTCGTTGGTTGAGGAGGAGCATCACAGTGACAGTGACTCAGAGGATGACTCTGATTTTGATGTGGTTATGAGAGATGATTAGGGGCAGCAGTGCTCTTTGTTTATTCTGTATTCATTATTGACATACGATATTGTATTTTGATTTTCATAGCAAACTTTAAAACTATATGGCAGCAATGTAGCCTTTGGGCATTTTGATATAAGTTTATAAATTATAACTTGGAGGTTGTTTCATGATTCGTGTATGTTAATTTTGAATGTGTATTGAGTATTGGCATAATGTTGAACACAAATGTTATATGTTAATGTTCTATAATGTATATTATGCATGCCTTGTCCATGTTATCATATGAATATTTAAAATTTCCCTATACTTTTTAAATTTCCCCTATATTTTTATATAGTCGTCCCCTGCCGTCCCCAAATTTGGCCTCAAAAATCGGAAACTTGGGGACTCATCCTGCCGTCCCCTGTCGTCCCCGTCCCGGAAACTTGGGGTAACCCTGCAAATCGGTTATTGACTGTTTCTAATTGAATGGAAACCACGCCAACTTTGAGAATAGTGTGGAAGCTTTGGTGCCACCTTTGATTCCTTATACCTGTAGATGTCTATTGTTGGAGATAATTCAAATTCTCCATGTGCAGATTTGAATAAATCTCTATTTGTTGTCGATCAAGCAAGGTCGATCTGTAGATGTTTTGCTAAGTATGAGCTTACATATTCACCACCTTTTTGTTGTGATTTATGTGTTGCTATGCATGCTTGCATGTCAGAACTCATGCCTAAACTATAGGCTGAGTAGTTACCAAATAGTTGTATAAATAGTAGTGCTTGATCTCTTGTTGAGGACGCATATTGCTGCAAGATTTTACTCTACATTTTATCAGTTTTATTTGTGAGAGAGAGAGAGAATTCTATTATATTGAGAGAGAATTGTTGTTTGAGAGAAGTATTCCATCAACTTGAGTATTAGAAGTTTATTGTAACGTCTCTTGAGAAGCTATAATCAGTCTAATTGTTGTTTGGAAAAGCTACATTGCTATTGATTGGATAAGCGATAACAGGCATGAGAATATTCTTCTTTGCTATTCCATTTATGAATGAATTGTTCTCCATGAATGCTTGAATTGTCTTTTACGAGCACTTGCATTTAGGGAGTCTAGAATATCTTTGAAAAGGAAATAGAAGTTGTTATGTTGTTTTTATGATGTGCTTGTATGTACTCCATAATAGGAGATTGATGTTTATCATAGGTATTATATACTAGATATGATTGAACATGAATGGCATATGTGTTACTCTTAGCTAAGTTATTGATTTAACTAGAATAGCTTGTGTTTACTTCTAGGATTGTTTATCCAGTATGGAAGGGAGCTTGTGTATTTACTTTGTTAAAGTAGATTTATTCCAAGTATGTAGAAATGGTGATAGGTTATCTCTGGGATGATAGATTATCCATTGAAGGAAATACCTATGCGTAGTTTAAGATGGCCTTAAGTCAAATCGGCCCTAAGTAATGTATATGATAGATGACCTTCATTCGAAGTACTAAATGAGAACACTTTGGCCAAAGTAGTGTGATTGCCTTTGGCTCCACTGTCAGTTAACCGTGATCCAGTATTAGATGCTAGTTCCAGATTGTGGGATTACAAGTTCTAGTTATGTAGGACACAGCACTATGCTCAGTTGGTTGTCGTTATTTGGTTACTCTACCAATCTCTTCGTCGAAGGGAAGGGCCATCTATCGAATGATAGATGTGAGAAGGACCGCATATGAGTCTGTGGTTGGCGGAAAAGCGCTTGAGTGATGCTTCTCCTCCACAACAGGCGACAGAAGAACTAGGATTTGAAAGGAAAGATCCTGGACCGTCTCTAAGCTATTTGTTCTAAAGCTCATTTGAGCTATGTATGTAAATGTATGCATTCTTGTATTGTTGTAACTTGTGAAGTTATTGTAATGAAGTGGAATCTTTATTGTAATTTGCTATGGCATCTTGTTCGTATATTCTCAATAAAGAAAGGAAAAAATTTATAGTTTATTTACTCGTACAGTGAAAACTTAGGAATTTTTACTTCTGTGAAGGATTGGCATGTTACAGATTTTTTAATTAAATTTCTGTTAACTAACAAAACTACACCTGATTGACATGAACAAAACATATAGGACTAAAAATAATTGTCTCGAACCCACAAAACCTGTTTTAATTGACACAAGTTACGATAAAAGTTCATAGTAATAGATAGTTCTTCAGTGCCACCACACATGAAGAACATAAAAGTTCAGAAGATGAACCTAATAAAGTAGGATTCAGCTGGGCATAATGACACTGCCATCAGCTTAGGTCTCTGTTGCAACTTAAACTTCATTAGAGTTCATCAAATTCGTTTTCAACATAGATGCTTTCATTAGTAAATTTTATAAGTTATTCTGACTTGGGAACAATAAAATATAATTTTAAAAGGGAATATAATTCAATACCAAGAGGCAAGAAGAAGAGGCCTGGAAATCATGATTCTAACATCTAAATATTTGCATGTACATTTGTTAAAGGCAAAGGCACCTATACATATTTATTATTTAATAAAGGCTGCGATCAAAGAAAGTATCCTTGCACCAAAGTGTATGTACACACTTGTGAAGATAAATAGATAGATAGAATAAAGGCCACACATAACAATATCTCTAAAGCCTTAGAGTTACAATGATTAGAATTACAAGAAATATATAAACAGAAAACGCATGATTGTGTTAACATTCTTAAGATGATAATTAATAGATTTGCCACTCTAACAAATATCCCTGTTGAATTAAAGGATGTAAGTTAAGTGCAGGAGTGTATACAAGAGACTATGTTTGTCATTGGCAATATCTATTAGCAGTATAACCATGGTAACTTAACTAATAAGATCTCTGGTAATGGACTGATATAAACAAAATAGCCATAACTGAAGATCCAAAACAATGTCTCATAATCTTAAGAAAATTTAGGTGAGCTAATGTGTTAGATTGATTACATGTAAGGAAGTAGAAAGTCTCTGGCATTTAATACTTGTTTATCCTTTGAGTTAGTGCTTTTGCTTAAAAAGAGGAAAACACCTTGGCTGAGATGTCGTGACTGGAGGGCACTGTGATGTAAAATACACCTAAGACTCAGACCCAGTCTCCTGCTTTGTCAATGCCATTAGATACTTCCTTAAGGCTGAACAACATGTGACTCCCACCCTTATAGACCTATGAAACTATGGGAATATTCAAGTATCAGAGCCCAACCTGTTTTGGAACTTAGTTATGCTGTGGACAATACTTGGCTATTTAGTAAGATTTCTGTAGAAAGACTTAAGACAATTTTTTAAAAGTAGACATGTTAAAGTAGTGAATGCTTGTTCTGAGCAATGATGTTGGTTAGTGTACACCAAAGATTGAATTTATCTACAGCATGCAAGACAGTTAAAAATCAAGAAGCACTCTACTTTTTCAACCAATATTTGGAAAAGTGACTTTCCAATAAGGGAACAAATCCTAGTTATTTTTAAAATGGAGGCAATTAAACATAATTGAATCTTTCAATTGGTAAAAATTTCTCTACAAGCCAAACAACATAACTTCAAACAACTTAAGAGTCTCTTCCATTTTGATTCATACTCTGGTATTTCAGTTCATAGCAGAAAACCAAAAGGCTGAAATTCAAAGAAGTGAATGAAGTTATAATATGCTTAGGAAACCCTAATCTGAAATCATGGGGATATCAATATGAATAGAACTTGTCTGAGCACTGGAACATTTTTCATGAATCGTGTACTTAACACTTTAGTACTTATTAATTGAAATACCTTAGAGCATTGATATTATAGCATCCCTAACCTTTCCTTTCTTTCTATGAACCCTTGGAAGTGCTGGACCTAATGCAAGCAATCCTTTGAATAGCCCCTTTGAATTTTTGTATGTTATTTCATTTCTCATAATCTCTTATATTAGCAAAATAACTAATCTTTTCAAACTGAACTTATGTAATGAAAAACCTGTTATCCGAAAGTTATAGGAAAGAGACACATATGTAAGTGAATAAATGAAACAACAGTGCACTACTATCAATTTGGACCAAATAAACAATGACGAGGATTGTTTAAGCAATGCACATACCTGTTGATGCTTGATGGCATAAACCAGGTCCCTCTACAAACAAAAAGCGCCGCAAAACATCTTTCTGGTCCAGTCCGCAAGCTATTAAGTATGGCTCTGCAGCCTTGGATTGAACAGCACAGAACCTAATCTTCTTGTTCTTGTCTGCTTTAATCACCCACTCCAACCCTATTTACGCCAACCAAAATGCAATTCACCAAGCGTTAGAAGCTTTAACTGTACATGACCCTCCCCCTTCGCATCCCATTTCCCTTCTCTATCAAATTAGCTTGACACTTGGACAAGGTGACATTATCTCGTAACACCCTCTTCCCAACCCAAAACCAAAAATCAGATTCTAAAAGAAAAAAACCACCAAATTGTCCATGACTATAAACAATCTGTTTCATTTATTGTCTTTCTCGTACTTTTTAACAATATTAATACAGGTTATTTATTGAAAAGTTTATATTTCCATATTGCAACTGAAATTACAGAGAATACGGGCTGTAAAACTTTAAAAAAAATTCTTTAATTATTATTCGAACTGGCGGGTACAATTTAAAATGTCAACACGGAGAGCGAACGAATCAAGATGGGTTTAACAAGAAAATAATGTTACCTCTGTTGCAAAGATGGCACACACCATCATAAACCACCACGCGAGGTTGCAACAAAAAGGGAGCCGATGCTGTAGTGGGCGTCCCAAATTTAACTTTGTATACAGAAAATCCTCGACTAGCTGAACAGGTGCTTAAAATACCATCGTAACCTGCAAACTCAAAACACAAAAACGTTAATGAACTGCGATTGAGGTTTGAAGCTGTCAGTAAAGAACAGAATTTTAGACTGAATTTTAGAGAAAGAATGAACGAGTACCTTGGTGGTAATTCATATAGAATCTCCCTCCATTGATTAGCACTTGCTTTAAAGTCCCCTTCATCCTCGCTAACTGCATTTTGTTTTTTGGAACGAATAATTTTCTGTATTAGATGTGGAATTTTTACCCATATGCTCGTTTCAACCAAATCATTCCTATAATTTCATTACAAAGCACTCTCCATTGAGCTCCTTCAGCCTTACTGGCTTCCCACGGAGAATTTAGGAAAACCTGTTTTGCTTATGACGAAACTAAAAACATATTTAGGTGACACTTTGGGTGATTTTTTTATTCATTGTTCTCAGTTTTCAGCATTTTATTTTATGAAAAATACTTCTTGTTTTTTTAATTACGACTGCTTTGGTAAACTTTTATATTATTTTATGGAGTAATTTTATTATAAAAAGATTGAATAAATGCTGGTCAATAAATATAAATACCATACACAGTTTCACATTAAAATTTAAATGTATAGTTAGTCGTCTACAACAATTTTACATCTTTTCTTTAGTTACTTGTTCAATGGGATCTTGTTGATTACTTACATACTTTCAAGGGTGAATATTGCTTTCATCACTTCTTTGGAAGGGTTTCAAGGTCTATTTGACTTTAGTGTGGATCATTGGAAGCAAATTTGGATTATTTGAGGCTTCTAGTAGGGTTTTTGAGGTAGAAGCAGTGACCAGAAAGTAATGGTAACAACTAGAGTGTGTCAAGCAGATTCAAGCAGGTGGACTCATAATGTTTTGTTTCAAACCTGAGATAGCAAGTGGTATGCCACTCTTTTTTTCCCATGGGGACCTCCAAGTATGTATAATACATATTCGTACATTTTATGTTATTATCGTTTTTGCACATTTTATTCCTTTTTATTGGCAATGGGTGACACATCATCTCTAAACAAACAACCTAAAAATGAAAACAAAAATGAAAAAACAACCAACAACCAAGAAGGGCAATAGGTTATTATGTTATAAGGTAAAATGATAGGAATAGTAGCTTGGGAGGGTTTATCAATCATATGGAACTACACTTTTCAACTCCCATTGAGGCATGTGGTTGCCTACCCACACCCCAAACTCAATCCTCACACATAGATAATAACTAGAAAATGGGGTCTTGTACTGTAGGATATCCACATAATAGCATGGTAGATACAAGAGAAAGGTTGGTGCACATCGATGCAAAACAATATAAGGGGTCCTAGGGCATAGGTAAACACAAAAATTAAAACAAACATTGAAACAAAAATTCATGGGGATTTTACCAAGAACAACTCACAACACCTCAATAGTCATGTTTAAAGTGCAAGGAGGGCAAACAATATAGTCGAAAAAGAAAGGAAAGGAAAAAAGGAGCACATCACTAAAGTGAAGCAAAGGCAAAGAAAAGTGAGGTCAAAACTTTCTTAGCAAATAAATTTGTAGGGAGTGATGAGTTTCAAGAAAATAAGGATCTATATAACCCCACTTCTACATCACTAGTGCGGTCTCCATAACTATATGTCAATGAATTGATGAGCTTGAAAAGGAGGATTGAAGCTATAAAAGCAAAGAGTCAACCTAAGGGATGTAAGATGGAATAAATTGTGTAATCCAACAAGGAACTATTACAAGAGAATAATCTACTCAATGAACAAGTGTTAAACTTATAAAACATTGTGGAAAAGAGGTAGCAAGAGCTAATCTTAATAAAACAAGAATCAACCCAACTGAAAACAACAAGAGTCATTAAACCAAAAATGTCAAAAGAAAGAGATGCAACACAAATAAAAGAGATCCAATCAACAATTGCAAACATGAAGATAAAAGAAAATCGTTTAATGGATCAAATTGAAGAGGTCGAGTACTGGGCAAAAGTACTAAAAGGACCTATTGTCAACTGGATTTTGCACCCTGTTGAATGTAAAACTCAACAATCTAGTGCAACATGGGAAGACCTCTAAAGTTGTGGGTCACTTGTAAATAGAGGTCAACCTCTGGAGAAGGTTGACTTCCTTTGGTGTCACCTAAACTACTAATCTTTGTGAAGGGAAAGGGAGAAGGAGTGCATAAAAAACAAAACTAACACTATGGTGATACACCAAGATGATAGGAACAATGAGATACTTTGATTACACTTGAATACTGATGATGGATATGGGACTGCACAACAAGATCCTATAGATTAAGCATACAAACAGGTTCGACATTCACACACTTTCAAGAAGGAAAAGCAGATTTTCACAAATTAAAAGCTCATGTGCAATTGAGTAAACACAGTTTGTAACCTACATAATACTACTTTTGCAAAGAAATGCATGCTAACATGAAACAAAGCTATAAGGAAAAGAAAGATTTCACTAAGTAGCTTGATGAATCACTTAAAAATGCACAATACTTCACAAGAACCATAAGGCAAAAATGAACCATCAATGGTAACCAAGGTAAGTTTTATATAACATGCTCCAAAATGAGTTACAAAATTTTGCTAATCTGAGAGAGGATTGTAGAAGTCACAGACTTCAGAAAAGCATCCGAAGAACTCCTTTACAAGAAGGCAAAAAAGCCATATATACAAAAGTGTGTCGGCCCCTATGGGCATACAAAAATATCCGTTCAGAAAATATCTGCCCCTTAGATCTTTTGGATGAAGTTAATGTTGTGTCCCTGTTGTCCATGTCGGTGTGAAAAATCATCCCATGAATGGCCTCCTTGATCTTTTGAGACGCATTTAATGTGTCAACCTCAGGCCCTGTGTTCACTTCGAACCTTTTTGAAGAGTCGTCTCGAACCCCTTGGAGCACTATCATTAATGTTTATCTACCCTTAGATCCTTAGCGATCTGAGTTGTC
Source organism: Sequoia sempervirens (assembly GCA_007258455.2). NCBI lineage: Eukaryota > Viridiplantae > Streptophyta > Pinopsida > Cupressales > Cupressaceae > Sequoia > Sequoia sempervirens. The sequence goes on along the minus strand of VDFB02270651.1, from coordinate 13,994,852 downwards.
GTCGTGACTCATGGCTCTTCTGCTTCCTGATGACACCTCCTGGATATCGAGCCGATTCATCGCTTGATCCTTAGATCAGGTCCACGTTGCTCATTCTGTTGATCCTTCTCTCATCGGTCAAACTGCCACGGCTCTCATGTAGCTTCCCCGGATTGGTCAAACAGATGCCACACAAGCTGCTTCGGGCGATCAAAGCTCTTCATCATAATCGCATCTCGGTGAGACACTAGAAGTGTCTCGCCGATGTAATTACGCCCCTCTGCAGCTATCGGCATAGAAAACAACTGTCGCTGAGAGTTCTCATCAAGCCACAAAAATTATATCGAAATCGCCTTTGTCATCGCCCAGAACATCGGCAAGACAAAACGCTTTCGGCAAGATGCTACAGTGAGCCCTTCAGGAGTCATACCGATATCCCTTTCTATCGCTTCTTCATCAGCATTCGACAAGAGCTCCTTCAGTCGGCAGGAGGTCATACCGCTCTTTGTGAGTTATATCGTTGTGCTCCTCCGTCGGCAAGACATCCATGTGTTGGTGAGAGCTCATGTCGAAGGCAGTATACTATCAGCGAGCCCATTTCATGGTCAGGGAGACTTCACTCGGTCGCCAGGACATCACAGCGATGACACTTCTTTCCCCCCGAGCTCCAAACTCTTTCGGCAAGAGTCCACCCTGTCGGCCAGACATCTTAGCGAAAGCACAAACCTTCGCTGAGCTCACTACTTCGGTAGGACTCTGCTTGGTCGTCGAGACATTACGGCGAAAGCAAATCATTCAGGCATGAGTCTCCCCGATATCCACTTGTGAACAAACCTCGGCAAGACCTTCGGCACTCGACAGGACATCTTACCGATGTCAAACTCTCTTGGCAAGCTCACTTTATTTTGGGGAGACATCCCTGTGTCGACGAGACCTCATGGCGAGCTCTCTCATTCTCCCTGAGACCACCGTCTTACACCGAAGGCATCCAGTCTCGGTGAGACATTACTGCGGTCGCCAAGACATCCTGCCGAAGGCAATATTTTTCCTTCCCCGCCGACAGCCTTGTGAACAACTTTCGGCGAGACCTCCGTTAGTCGCTGGGACCTCATGTCGAGCTCAAAATCTTCGGGCAAGCTCATCTCATATCAGGGAGACCTCCTTTGGTCGAGGAGACCCTTTGCCGAAAGCAAACCGTCTCCCCTAGCGCCAACTTGGTGAATAACTGTCGATGTGACTCCCGCCGGTCGAGAAGACCTCACAGCGGGCAACAAAACCTTATGCCGAGAGCTTCATCTCCTGTCGAGCTCAGACCTTCATTCGGGGAGACCACCAATGGTCGGCGAGACCTTTCGCCAAGCTCCTCTCCTGTCGCCAAAACCTTGGCCTATCGGCCAGACCCCTTGCCGAAGATCATTCCATCTCGCTAAGACTTGTGCTTGGTTGCCGAGACATCGCTGCGAACACAAACATCTCCCCGACGCCAACCTTGTGAGCTACCTTCGACGAGACATCCCACGCGGAGAGACACATAAAGGGTCATAGCGGCCCGAATGCCCTGGTGACTGGCGCACTCAGCCCAAATGGAACGCACTGCTAGTCGGCAAGACAACGAGAGGGTCTTGCCGACTTTCTTCTCAAATAGATTTTGTGCCAGAACGGATCGAGGAATGCTTTCCAATGGACCTCCCTCTGAAATAGCACCAAAAAAGGACCTAACCCTTGATGTAAATGTCTCCATTTGGCCCTAATGAACCTCTGAAACATAGATTGCCCAACTGATTGAGCCCGTAGGTGAAAATTGGGTAACATTTCTGGCGACCTCAGCTAGATGTTTGCCTGCTAAACATGAAAACTAGTAGCCTAGCCAATCCATTGGGCATGGAGTCATTGGGAAAACTGAGGAACAGATCTGGGGTAGCCTTGCACATGGCTATAACACATTTGTGATTCAAGAGATAGATCACTCAGACATTTATTGAAAACAGGAAACTACAAAAGGGAAAACTATCTAACTGTGCTAAAATAACACTTAGGGAATTGGAAACTTGCAGCTAAACCTACCCTACACTAACCAGTATGAAATTGGTCAAACAAAACCATTCACTGGATGACTGAAATAGCTGCCCTTTCTTCTCAATATGCAGTGACTGGCATGCTTAAGGACAACTGAGTAAAAGTAAAAAATAGAAAAAAGATTAGCAAGGCAATGCACTGCCTCTTGAAAGAGGTGAATGAGTTCACTTACCTCACTAGATAGACCATACGTATTTTCAACCACAGGAGGACAAGTGAGCTGAACATACTCTTGTTTGGCTGTCAGTGCATCTTGGATATCTTCTTTTGTTGTACCTTCATATATGGGTGCCTCATTGGACTCCATCTGGGCTAAGTATCTGATTGGACAGCCTCTGGTAAGGGAAAAGCTTGAACTTTCCTTGCCGGCCTCTCGTTGATCTCTAAAGACTTCATCTTTTCCTTGAAAAGATGCTGATTGGAGGTAATATGCAGGTTGTTCATTGGCTACTACAGTCTGATCTTCTTGACTAAGGAGCTGATATCCCTGTTGGATAACTGAAAACAAATCTTCAAACCGTGGTTCCTTATGCTCTTTGTCAATGACAAAATATAGCTCCTCCTCAACAAAGTGGGGAGGCTCCTCAAATAAGTTCATAGGCTGCAAGGCATTATCCTCTACAACTTTTTCAACAGTCTCACTGACTTGAATGGGTTGATCACATGCTTCCCTTTCATATGATACTAGCTCATCATCTATGTTAGAACAAAAAGCCTCTATGATATCATCTAACTCATAATTTTGCATTAAGTCTAGCTGAGTTTTATCATTTAATTGCTCCATACCAGGCATAGATGCTACCATGCATGTGATATCTTCATCTTCATCAACAAATTGAGGAAGTTCATCAAACAAGTCAGCAATATTCTCTGGTTGTTCCAAATCAACTGGTAAATCAGGAACCTGCATGCTCCCTTCCACTTGCTCAACATAACCAGGTAGTTGGTCAAATAAAGAAGTCAATTGTTCTTCTTTATGTGGCTCCTTTTCCAGTGAAACTTGGGCATCCTCTGTCTGCAAGTGAAGATCCTCAACCGACAATTCCTACATTATGGCTTCAGCCATCTTATAAACATCATCAGAAGATTTTTTAAATGAATCAAAATCTAAGGGGTTCAGCAATGAATTTGATTCAACATCATCTTCACATGTGCTATTGTTGTTTTGTTGACTGTCATCAATCGACAACTCCCAAAAATGTTTGATGTCTTCTAGCTGTTCAATCCTTTGCTGTTGCAATTGATGACACTTAATGGCTAAATGTAAAGGATTTACCTTTTTAATCATTTCCCACAGGAGTAAGTTGTCTAGATCAATGGGTTGCTCTTCCTCTGTTTTCTTTTCAACATAAAACTCATTATGTTCAAAACTTGGAACACTGATCTACGAAAAGTGAAGCCCTTCCTCCAAGCAAGGATTTGGAAAGGTAGCAGCTGATTGGGGCATTTGAGAAAGTTGTTCTTCAGGAGAGTTAGACTGACTTTGTTCAAATTCTTGTACTAAATAGGATCCTCTCTGTGTCTCAACCTCCTGCTAATGAATATAAGCTTGACTAGCAAGCTCCTCCTGGTGCATATTATACTCATTTTCCCTTTCTATGTCTAACATCCACCTTTGAAATTGCAGCAACATCTCCTTAATGCTACCCAACTCGGTATTCACATTGTTAGAATTTTGGGACTGACTCAGGAGGCTACAAGGCTGGCTCAAAGTGGAATTAATATGATGTGAGGGAAATTGAGCAGGGGTGGGAGGGTGGAAAGCATGATAGGATTGCTGATAATGCTGGTTGCAATGAGAAGAAGGACTGTTTGGAGACCCACAACTTAAATTTTCATAAAATGGAGGAGAATAACCACTATATTGTTGATAACTAGACATTGCAAGGTAAAATATGAAGCATAAGCAAGTCTAGATAGCAAACCTCCTTAACTGTAGGTACCTGGGCTGCGAAACCAACTGATATTAAATCGGAGTTGCCATGGTGCTATTTGCGGTGCCTTCAAAGGCTAATATTATTGAGAAAAACACCAGATCTCTCAATATTTTGGATTCCTCAATGATGCACTGGTACACGGAGTCACCATGATACATTGATGCTAACCTCTAAAAGGCCTGAATCTTACCAGTTGCATATCAAAAACCGATAATAGACATGTAATTTTAAAACTGTTCTGATTCGAACAGTCCCACCGGGTGTGCCAGAACTGTTGTCAACTGGATTTTGCACCCTGTTAAATGTAAAACTCAACAATCTAGTGCAACATGGGAAGACCTCTAAAGTTGTGGGTCACTTGTAAATAAAGGTCAACCTCCGGAGAAGGCCGACTTCCTTTGGTGTCACCTAAACTACTGATCTTTGTGAAGGGAAAGGGAGAAGGAGTGCATAAAAAACAAAACTAACACTATGGTGATACACCAAGATGACAGGAACAATGAAATACTTTGATTACACTTGAATACTGATGATGGATATGGGACTGCACAACAAGATCCTATAGATTATGCATACAAACAGGTTCGACATGCACACACTTTCAAGAAGGAAAAGCATATTTTCACAAATTAAAAGCTCATGCGCAATTAAGTAAACACAGTTTGTAACCTACATAATACTACTTTTGCAAAGAAATGCATGCTAACATGAAACAAAGCTATAAGGAAAAGAAATATTTCACTAAGTAGCTTGATGAATCACTTAAAAATGCACAATACTTCACAAGAACTAGAAGGCAAAAATGAACCATCAATGGTAACCAAGGTAAGTTTTATATAACATGCTCCAAAATGAGTTACAAAATTTTGCTAATCTGAGAGAGGACTGTAGAAGTCACAGACTTCAGAAAAGCATCCGGAGAACTCCTTTACAAGAAGGCAAAAAAGCCATATATACAAAAGTGTGTCGGCCCCTATGGGCTTACAAAAATATCAGTTCAGAAAATATCTGCCCCTTAGATCTTTTGGATGAAGTTAATGTTGCGTCCCTACTGTCCATGTCGGTGTGAAAAATCATCCCAAGAATGGCCTCCTTGATCTTTTGGGATGCATTTAATGTGCCAACCTCAGGCCCCGTGTTCACTTCAAACCTTTCTGAAGAGTCGTCTTGAACCCCCTGGAGCACTATCATTAATGTCTATCTGCCCTTAGATCCTTAGTGATCTGAGTTGTCACCGCGACTCACGACTCTTCTGCTTCCTGATGACACCTCCTGGATATCGAATTGATTCATCGCTTGATCCTCAGAGCAGGTCCACGTTGCTCATTCTGTTGATCCTTCTCTCATCGGTCAAACTACCATGGCTCTCATGTAGCTTCCCCGGATTGGTCGAACAGGTGCCACACAAGCTGCTTCGGGTGGTGAAATCTCTTCATCAGAATCGCATCTCGGTGAGACACTAGAAGTGTCTCGCCAATGCGATTACGCCCCTCTGTAGCTATCGGCATAGAAAACAACTGTCATTGAGAGTTCTCATCGAGTCACAAAAGTTATATCGAAATCGCCTTTGTCATCGCCTAGAACATCGGCAAGACAAAATGCTTTCGGCAAGATGCTACAGTGAGCCCTTTAGGAGTCATACCAATATCCCTTTCTATCGCTTAGTCATCCGCATTCGGCAAGAGCTCCTTCAGTCGGCAAGAGGTCATACCGCTCTTTGTGAGTTATATCGCTGTGCTCCTCTGTCCGCAAGACATCCATGTGTCGGTGAGAGCTCATGTCGAAGGTAATATACTATCGGCGAGCCCATTTCATGGTCGGGGAGACTTCACTCAGTCGCCGGGACATCACAGCGATGACACTTCTTTTCCCCCGAGCTCCAAACTCTTTCGGCAAGAGTCCACCCTGTCGGCCAGACATCTTAGCGAAAGCACAAACCTTCGCCAAGCTCACTACTTCGGTAGGACTCTGCTTGGTCACCGAGAGATTACGGGGAAAGCAAATCATTCAGGCAGGAGTCTCCCCGATATCCACTTGTGAACAAACCTCGGCAAGACCTTCGGCACTCGGCAGGACATCTTACCGATGTCAAACTCTCTCGACAAGCTCACTTTATTTCGGGGAGACATCCCTGTGTCGACGAGACCTCACGGAAAGCTCTCTCATTCTCCCCGAGACCACCGTCTTACACCGAAGGCATCCAGTCTCGGTGAGACATTACTGTGGTTGCAAAGACATCCTGTCGAAGGCAATATTTTTCCTTCCCCGCCGACAGCCTTGTGAACAACTTTCAGCAAGACCTCCGTTAGTCACAGGGACCTCATGCAGAGCTCAAAATATTTGGGCGAGCTCATCTCATATCAGGGAGACCCTCTGCCGAAAGCAAACCATCTCCCCTGGCGCCAACTTGGTGAATAACTGTTGGTGTGACTCCCGCCAGTCAAGAAGACCTCACAGTGGGCGACAAAACCTTATGTCGAGAGCTTCATCTCCTGTCGAGCTCAAACCTTCATTTGGGGAGACCACCAATCGTCGGTGAGACCTTTCACCGAGCTCCTCTCCTGTTGCCAAAACCTTGGCCTGTCGGCCAGATCCCTTGCCGAAGATCATTCCATCTCGCCGAGACTTGTGCTTAGTTGTCGAGACATCACTACGAACACAAAAATCTCCCCGACACCAACCTTGTGAGCTACCTTCGGCGAGACATCCCACGCGGAGAGACACATAAAGGGTCATAGCGGCCCAAATGCCCTGGTGACTAGCGCACTCAGCCCAAATGGAACGCACTGCTAGTCGGCAAGACAACGAGAGGGTCTTGCCGACTTTCTTCTCAAATGGATTTTGTGCCAGAACGGATTGAGGAATGCTTTCCAATGGACCTCCCTGTGAAATAGCACCAAATAAGGACCTAACCCTTGATGTAAATGTCTCCATTTGGCCCTAATGAACCTCTGAAACATAGATTGCCCAACTGATTGAGCCCGTAGGTGAAAATTGGGTAACATGACCATCAAACAAGCAAAGAGAACTCATAAAGAAATAGATCAAGGTGCAAATAAGAAAGGAAAATGACAAGCAAGATAAGGTTGTAAATATCATTATTAAAGGATTGAGAGACTATGGCAAGAAGGAGGAAACCAACAATTTGGAAAGAGATTCCCTTAAAGACCAAATATAATGGATACAGTATATCCATCAAGAAAACAAGATTGGAAAAATGATAGGAGGAAGGGATAAGCTTGTAAGACTTGTCTTGAGAAGCACAGAAGATAAGAACAAGATTCTAAGGAATGGAAGGCGTCTTAGAGGTGCATAAGCATACCTAGACAAAGACTTGACCATAGTCCAGCAAGAAGAAAGAAGGAAATAATGGAACAAAGTGAAAATAGTACGAGATGTGGAAAAATGGGTATGGTTGCAAAATGGCAAAGCCCAAATTAATGACTAAATGAAACAAAGGAAATAGGGATGCAAGGCCCCGCAAGAGTACTTGATATGTTGGTAAGTTGCAATTCAAAGTTAGGTTACCCTTAGAGAAGAGGACTTGGGTTGGGGCACATAGTAGAATGAAAGGGCGTTATCATTATCATAGAAGCACATGAACATGATGACTACAAAATGTTAGATTTTGAAAGGTATAAGAAACTTCAATTTGGATAAAAAGGAGTAAATTTGGTAAGGGGCATGAAGTGAAATGGTGCTAATTAAAGAAGCATAGTTTTGAGTGGTAAAAGTGGAAAAAGAAGACCTAAATAAGCAATGTATATGGTTGAATAATAGAAAATGAATTAACAATTAGACTAGCTACCTACTACTTTACATTGAAAGGTTTGAAGATGTACAAGAAAAGAAATTTAGACTATGATGAAACTTCTAGCTCACTAAAAGGGTACAATTCATTTTTTAGCATTTTGGGGAAAGTCTTAATTATAGGAGACATTGATGTGACAACAATAAATAATTAGACCCTCTATTTGGGAAACAATAGTGGACAAAAAAGCAACCTATTATAGCTAGAGTAAGAGGAAGGTTGACTTTGGGAAAGAACATCACAAGATGGAAATAGGGATGTTTCACATTATGGCATAAAATTACTTGGGCTATGTAGTTTGCATGACGTGGTTATAAGCAATGGCATGAATGCATATCCAAATTTAGGCAACATCACTTACAAAACTTACAATGGTCAAAGTGTGGTAGACTATGTTATTTTCTCATTGGACTCTATTTCTAGAATTGGTTGTTGGTGGTTGTCCAATAGAGATGAAATTAGATCACAATCCTATGTTTGTAAAGTTTGGAATTTACATAAATAATCAATAGGGTGTTCAATCCCATCAGAATCAAAAGAAGTCTCCTTTTCAAGGTAAAATTCTCATGAACCAAGAGAATTGGGAACTCTTTAAAATAACCCTTAAACAACACTTTCAAAAAGAAGATTCTAATACAATGAATAGTATGATGTACATGACAAGTGACACCATAGACAAAAGTATGTTGATTCCCTTAATTCACAAGGCATTAAGAGCATGCAAAGTATCCAAGCACAAAAGGTGAACTACAAGTACTTTCCCAACCAATTCATGGCATGACAAAGAGAAGCAATACACAAATGATATGAAGCACATTTCAAACTCACTAAATCCATTATTTAAATTTATGAAGCGAGAGAAAACATGCCTAAAGATCGGAAAATGAAAAAACTGAATAAAGAAAAGGAGCAAAAACATGATATTCTATTGAGTTCTAAACGTTTGTGTGATATATATACATACATATATATGTATGTATGTATGTATGTATGTATGTATGTATGTATATGTATATATATGTATGTGTGTGTGTATATATAAATATATATACATATACATATGTATATATATGTACATATACATATGTATATATATGCACATATACATATGTATGTGTATATATATGTACATATGTATGTATATATATATATGTGTATGTATGTATATGTGTGTGTATATATATATGTGTGTGTGTATGATGTGTATGTGTATGTGTATGTGTATGTGTACGTGTATGTGTATGTGTATGCGTATGCATATGTGTGTGTATATGTATGTTTATGCATATGTGTATGTGTATGTTTATGTATATGTGTATGTGTGTATGTATATATATGTATGTATGTATATATATACATATATGCATATATCTATATCTATATATGGCGCAGCCATGGTAGGAGGGTCCTCAAAGAGAACAATTTGGATCGTGCAGCAAGAGTAACACAACAAAAGCAACACAAAATATGGAGACAAATTCAGATGCAAATATTCTCATTAATAGAAATCTCAGTTACAATCGGTCGGCAACATCCGGGCTTATAGATTCGGCTCACAAGCCTGATACAACTTGTTAAAAAATACAACATTCCAATATGCTCCTATATGTGAGCTGAAATCTTACAATTCAGATCAAGAACTTATCTACTTATTATTCACTACTTTCCTAATGATCTATTACAAGCTTTATATCACATCCGTAGGTCTAGAAACATCCGCGTTGGCCAAAGATTATTACAATCTCCAATGAAATAAAATGTAACGTGTGCATGAACAGGTCGGCCTCAAATTTGAATTACTCCTCAGTGAATGCATAGGATGAAGTGTGGACCTATAATTAAGGTCGGGGACACTCCATGGAACATTTAAAATCACATCGTTAAGATCCGCAAGTCACAGGAACGATCCTCCAATGATCAAATTAGCCGCTCACTTTGAAAATTATTTCGATGTTGGTTCAAAAAACTGCCATGAAATTTGAAATTGATAACTTGCCGAAAAAAAATCCAATCGCGCTCAAATCTTGGAATAAGGAAAATGAACATGTCCACAATGAAAATGTAGATCTAGAGGGTCTGGTGAGAAAATATGACGGATCCACCAACATGAATTGAGCAAGAACATAATAAGAACAAAAAAATTGAAAGAAAATATTTTTTTGGTTGATGCAAGATTGCCAAGAACCAAGAATGCTCCTGCATCAGACATCCAAGGTTATTGAAAAGTGAGCCCCTCACTTTGTTGGGGCTAAAGGAAAACCAAAATGGTCTACCTCAGCCTAAGAAATCCAAAAAGAATCCTCCACTAGTCTATCTTTCCACTTCACAAGGTATTCTCTGTACTTCCTTCCACGAGTTTTCCTTCCATCTCTGATATCCAGAATCTCTTCAATTTCATTTGATTGTTGTTTAGGAAACTGATTCTCCAATTTTTTTTTACTTTCTTCACTGAATTCGGCTTCATGGTACTAATGTAGATTTACAATGTTGAATATAGGTGATATACACACGCCATCTGGTAACTTTACTTCATATGCATTTCTTGAATCAAATTTCTTCAAGATCTTATAGGATCCAAACTTCCTCATATTTAGCTTGTTGTATGTGCCAACTGGAAATCTCTCCTTCCTCAAGTACACCATCACCTCATCTCCAATTTTGAACTCCTTATGTTTCCTCTTTTCATCTGCTTTCTCCTTATACTTTCGGTTCATGTCTTCCAATTGTTATTTCACTTGAGTATGCACTTTCTTCATATGTTCTACAAATTCTTCTGCACTCCTTTTATCTTCCATACTGATGTCTCTCAACTCTGATATACCTCTAGGATGAACTCCAGTAACAATCTCAAAAGGTGTTTTTCCGGTACTCCTGTTCACTGAGTTATTGTAAGCAAACTCTACTTGTGCAAGGACTAAATCCCAATTTCTAGTCTTCTCTCCAACCAAACATCTCAACAAATTCCCCAAACTCTTGTTTACTACTTTTGTCTGTCCATCAATTTGTGGGTGAAAAGTAGAACTAAACTTCAAAGTTGTCTTTAACTTCTTCCAAAGTGTCCTCCAAAAGTAACCAACAAACTTTGTATCTCTCTCTAAAACAATACTCCTAGGTAATCCATGCAATCTGACCACTTCTTTGAAAAACAAGTCTGCTACATGTATTGCATCTATTGTCTTCTTACAAGGTATGAAATGTGCCATTTTAGAAAATCTGTCCACCACCACAAATATAGAATCATTACCTCTTTGTGTCTTCAACAACCCAAGTATGAAATCCATGCTGATATCCTCCCAAGGTCTCTCTAGAATTGTCAAAGGCTTATACAATCCAACATTCTGACTACTCCCTTTTGCAACTTGACAAACTCTGCAACTCTGCACAAATCTCCTAACATCCTTATAAATTTGTGGCCAAAAGTAATACTCACTTACCAATGCTACTGTCTTATCAACACCAAAGTGTCCTGACAATCCTCCACTATGTTTTTATTTTACCAAGTTATCCCTCATTGAACTCTGGGGTATACACAACTGATTCCGTCTTAACAACATATCCTCCTGAACGAAATAATCAAACCATTGACTTCTATCCTCTGAAACTTTTTCCTTAAAAGCTTTTCAAGGTTTTGCAAAATTCGGGTCTTCCTCATACAAGTTCTTCAATTCATCAAAGCCTAATACCTCCACTTTCATCTTTGTCAGTAAATTTCTTCTCCTACTCAAAGCATCAACAACTCTATTTGACTTTCCACTCCTATGCTTAAAAAAAAGGTATAATTCTGCAAGAATTCTACCCATCTCATGTGTCTTTGATTCAACTTACCTTGACTGTTCAAATATTGCAAAGTTTGGTGATTTGCATACAACACAAACTTCTTAGGCAACAAGTAATGTCTCCACTTCTTCAAGGCTTGAACTATGGCATAAAAATCCTGATCATACATTGAATATCTTCTCCTAGCATCATTCAATTTCTCACTGAAATGAGCTACAAGTCTCCCTTCTTGACTCAATACTGCTTCAATTGCATTTCCACTTGCATCACAGTTTACTTGAAATACCTTATTAAAATCTGGTAAAACCAACACAAGTTGTTCAGTCACCTTTGGTTTCAACAACTCAAAACTATGATCTTCTCCAGATGTCCACCTAAAATCCTTCTTATCTCCCCTCATTATTTTTGTCATAGGACTATAGACAGAACTGAAATTCCTAATGAACTTTTGGTAGAAACTAGCCAATCCATGAAATGATCTTACCTCTCCAATGCTATCTAGTGTAGGCCAGTCAACAATTGCTCTTACCTTCTCAAGGTCCATCTTCAATCCATTCACAGATATCACAAATCCCAGATATACCAATTCTTCCTTCATAAAACTACACTTCTTAATGTTTATCATCAACTGCTCCTCTCTCAACCTTTGCAAAACTTGTCTTATATGCAACAAATGTTCTCTACTCTTATTGAAAATCAAGATGTCATCCAAATATACAATCACAAACTTACCCAAGAATTTATTTAATACCTCATTCATCAACCTCATGAAAGTACTCGGTGCATTTGTTAATCCAAAAGTCATCACCAACCACTCATACAATCCTTCATTTGTCTTGAACGTTGTTTTCCACTCATCCCCTTCTCTGATCTTGATCTAATGGTATCCACTCTTCAAATCTATCCTTGTAAAGTATTTAGCTCCACTCAAACAATCCATAATGTCATCCATCTAGGGCAAAGGAAATCTATAATTCACCGTGATCTTGTTTATGGCTCTAGAATTTGTACACATCCTCTATTCTCCATCCTTCTTAGGTGCTAGCACAACAGGTACTGCACAAAGACTTAAGCTTTCTCTAATCAAACCTTTTCTCAACAACTCTTGCACTTGTCTATTCAACTCTTCATTTTTTGCAGGTGTCATCTAGTGTGCTACTTTATTAGGCAAACTAGCTCCAGGAATCAGATCCATACAGTGACTAATACTCCTCACAGGTGGCAATCCATTAGGTACATTATCTGAAATGATCTCCTCATACTATGTTAGCAACTCCTTTATCTCTTCCGGTTGTTCTACATGCTTCAAGTCTATAGCCTTCTTAGGAACCAAGGCATAGCACATGTTCTCATGTCTCAATCCATCCAGGAATCTCCTTCCATCAACCAAACAAATCCTAGCACTCGTACAAACCTCAACTATAGGAACATCTTCCAATGGCAACAAAGTCTGCTTCATCCCATTAGCAACAATAGTATATGTATTCTTCTTTCCATCATGAATAGCATGTCTATCATACTGTCAAGGCCTTCCCAAAAAAACATGGCATATATCTATAGGCATGATATCACACAAAACTTCATCATGATAATTTCCTATTTTCAATTTCACCAAACATTGTTCACTTACAGTATCTTATGTTCATCTTGAATCCAAGCTATCTGATAGGGCTTCGGGTGTTTCAATCTTTCCAACTTCAGTTTAGTCACCATCTCTTTAGAAGCCAGGTTCTCTGAGCTTCCACTATCAATAATCACTTTGCAACATTTGTCGGCTACCTTGCATCTGGTCTGAAACAATGTTTTTCTCTGTAATGGCTCATGCTCCATCTCACTTTGACACAATACTCTCCTATTCACCAACACTTCTCCATTTTCCAGTTTATTAGATGATCTAGCATGATCCTCCTCAACAAAGGTTGTTCTTCTATTGTTTTTTGTCTTCCTACTTGTCTCTCCTTGATTGCATTCAAATGCTCTATGTCCTTCTCCACCACATTTAAAGCAAGTTCCTTTGAATACTCTTTTTCTCTTGTCCTCTGTCATCTTTTCTATAACCTTCATTTCGGTAACCACCATATCCTCCTGTCCTGTAAGAGTTTCCATGGTACGATTTGTCATTCTTACTAACCTCCTTATCCTTATTCTGATCTGCAAAAGATCCTCTTCCTCCTCCAGCAAAAGTTCTTCCTCTTTGAAATCTTCCACCTCGTCCTCTTTGTCTTTGCTCATGTCTTTTATTCAACTTCTGTTCTGCCTTTAGGGCACATTGATATGCCTCTTCCACACTCTGCAACTTAATCAAACTAATCTCATCCTGTATAGATGACCTCAAGCCATTCACATATCTAGCTACTTGTTCGATCTCATCCTCCGAATGTCCAGATTTGATGTTCAACTTGTAGAATCCCTCAATATACTCTGCCACACTTGATTCCTTTTGCTTCAAATTTTGCAATTTTCAAAACAAACTAATATGATAATTTGCAGGCATAAACTTTGTCTTCAACTTATTCACCATTCGATCCCATCAAAGGGATGCATGTCCTTTTAACTTTGTACAAGCAAAATTTACCTTCTTATCTTCAGTGGTGCCTTCAAAATCAAAATAAATTTCCATCTCTGTTATCCAATCTAGCAATTCTTCTGAATCCAACTTACCATTATAATCTGGTTGATTAAAATGTGGCTTAGTGTTCACTCTAGTTAGGGCTCTTATGAACCTCTCTTCCTCCCGATCCAGGCCAAGTTGATCTTCTCTTCCTCTTTCTTCATGTACTTCTACCTCTTCATCACTCACATCATCAACTGATCAACCTCTCCTCTGGGTTGTTTCAATTGCATCTAATCTGGCAACAATTCCTCTCAACATCTCCATTAAAGTTGGGTCTGCATTTCCATGCGCTCCATTTCCTCTAACATTTCTTCTTCCCGCCATCTTTACACAAGTCCTCTGCAGTTGCAGGTCGGATCCTCAATCCGCCACCCACAACAAATCTTCAACAAGACTCCGCAAATTCTGATGACCTCACACAAATCGAATCTCGCTCTAATACCACTCTGGCGCAACCACAGTAGGAGGGTCCTCAAAGAGAACAATCTGAACCGTGCAACAAGAGTAACACAACAAAAGCAACACAAAATATGGAGGCAAATGAAAATGCAAATATTTTCATTAACAACAATCTCAGTTACAATCGGTCAGCAACATCTGGGCTTATGAATTTGGCTCATAGGTCTAATACATGTTAAAAAATACAACATTCCAATATGCTCCTATATGCGAGCTGAAATCTTACAATTCGGATCAAGAACTTATCTACTTATTATTCACTGCTTTCCTAATGATCTATTACAAGCTTTATATCACATTTGTGGGTCTAGAAACATTCACGTCGGCCAAAGATTATTACAATCTCCAATGAAAGAAAATGTAACGTGTGCATGAATAGGTCGGCCTCAAATTTGAATTACTCCTTGGTGAATGCATAGGATGAAGTGTGGACCTATAATTAAGGTCGGGGACACTCCACGAAACATTTAAAATTACATCGTTAAGATCCTTAAGTCACAGGAACAATCCTCTAGCGATCAAATTAGCCGCTCACTTTGAAAATTATTCCAATGCCAGTTCAAGAAATTGCCATGCAATCTGAAATCAATAACTTGTCGAAAAAAGATCCAATCACGCTCAAATCTTGGAATAAGGAAAATGAACATGTCCACAATGAAAATGTAGATCCACAAGGTCTGGTGAGCAAATATGACGGATCCACCAACATGAACTGAGCAAGAACAAAATAAGAACAAAAAAACTGAAAGAAAATATTTTTTTGGTTGAAGCAAGATTGCCAAGAACCAAGGATGCTTCTGCATCAATATATAGTATATATACAGATATACATATACATGTATATATGTATATCTATGTATATAATATATATAGATATGTAGATATGTGTATGTGTATATATGTATGTACATGAATGTGTGTGTGTGTATTGTGTGTGTGTGTGTGTATATGTGCACGTATGTATATATATGTGTGTGTGTGTGTGTATGTATGTATAAGTTTTTTGTAAGAAGATGAAAGGTAATTCCCTCCAAAAACCAAAAGAGACAAAATTATAACTAGAAGACCAAAAGTCACTTGACTTTTACTTTTGTCTTTTATCTCTTCATTACATTTGAACAAAAAATTGACATGTAAATGCATGTCAGATGACTTATGCAACTCCTAGTTGTCCTTAGCACTATTACGAGGCTTCTACCCTTTTAATTGGGTATGTTGGTACTCAACTAAGTTATCCAAAACCTTCATAACATTATCAAAATCTAGACCATCCAAATACACAAACTTGACATCAACCTTGATGAACACATCCTACAATTTCTCGTGTAATTTCTTGTATTCAACTAATTTATTATTGAAATCCTCATAAGAAGTCTATATTCTCATAGGTCGAGTGATTGACCCAGATCAAAAGTAACGTATTTTGGGGATTCTTTAATGACCACCTTCTCAAATTTAGTTTTCAAAGTTTGCATTGAATTAAATATTGTTTTCATCATACAAACAGTAACCAATCTCCTCTACAAAACTTTACACATCATGTTGCCTCAAATTTAACTTTGTTATTTTTAATTTTTTCCCTTCAAAATATATGTATATGCCTTCATTCACAAGAGTCTGAAAATCCATTTTTACTTTCAATTGAACTCTAATTTGTATTACATCCTTCTCCTTAGTGATTTTTAAACATACAATAATAATCTCCTTTGTAATCTTATAGCCTAATGATAGCAATATTTCATTCCATGCCCTTGTAGACCTAATAATATTTTTAAAATTCTACAATGGCTGGTATATCCTTTACTATGGTCTAGACAAAGTAAGGAGCAAGAAAACCCCCATTTATGGGAAGTGTCGAGATGATCTGCCTATTAACCCAAGGATCGATATAAAATGGCAATTTTTGGATGAAGGATGGTATAAGATAAATTTTGATGGGGCTACATAGGGAAATTTGAGACCTTCGGAGGCAGGATGCATCATAAGAGATCATAATGGAAGTATAATAGTGGAATGGGCAAAAAAGTTAGCGGATGGAACTAACAACGAAGCTGAAATGCCAGCTACATGGCTTGGCATCAACCTTTTCAAATGATTAGGCTTAGGTAACGAAACTTCACCTCGAAGGTGACTCCTTGATTACTATTAATGCAATTCGAAGATGGGTGACCCCGAATTGGAAGCTCAACAAACTACTCCCGCAAATCCTGGAAGGCCTCTCCGTAATGGATGATTATACAGTTTCCCATATATATAGGGAAGGGAATGTTGATGTTGATCGACTATTGAAGATGGCCATCAATCTCGAAGGAGATCAAGTGGGTATGTCGGCAATTAATGTTGGCTATCCCACATAAGTGGAGGACAATTTTGAAATGTGGGAGGCCAAGAGGCATTAATACCATAGTCAGGAGAGGAGAAAATGGCATGGTGCAAATGACAGCGGAGGGCCGATAAAATGCCATAAACGAGACCACTTTCATCATTCAACGATGGATTTGACCATTAGACTTGGTGCGAAAGAGTGATAGATGGCCTTTCGTGGAGCAGTAACAGATGCTCGTCTTAGGAAGATGTTTAATGCCACAGAGGAGGAGATTCTGGAGGCCATTAAGATAATTTTGGTTGTCAAGTTCCTGCTCTTAACCTATCACTACAAAGTCAATTCAGATGTTGCCTCCATCTTTATAGCGTGGTTGTTGCACACAAGGGAGGACATTTCTACGGTGAGGTTCATGATGTAGTGATTAGTGAAGGCACGGTGGAGGGAGGCTATGGAGTTTTACCTGGGCATGAGGTGGTCGGTTGGGGGTTCAGGCCAATAGGAGGGGTATGGCCTCAACCCACCCTCCAATATAACGGCCCATGGGTGTCATTCTCGCTGTCTTGTGTGGGGGAAGACTCTAAGGCGAGGATGCTCAAAGTAATGGGAAACGTCACCCTCCTCAAAGAGCTCACGGGGGCATATAATCTAGCGGAGATTCCTGTAGTTCTTTCCCTTCCAGTGACATCGAGTGTTCAGGGCATGGGAGAAGATCAAGGGTAGGGCATAGAAGGCTTGGAGGAGGATGGTTCGAGGTAGCAGCACAACAACTCTCAAACTCTTTTTTTTTTAAATATTATAATTTTGTAAAGGGTCCCACTCGAATAGTTTATGAATGTAATTTTGGGTTGGGCCTTATAGTGCCTATTTTATATACTAGCGTATCTATATTAATTAATAATATATGTAAAACATGCTGAGAATTATCTTTATGAGACGCTTATTGACATATTTTTTTTTCATAAGTTTGTATTTAAAAACTAATATTGATGTAAGATTATGATAAAATATGAATCATTAGAAGAGAATTAAAAATATAGAATGATAAAAGAAGAGAGAGATACACCATTTACGTATATTAAGGCTACAATATTGAACTCTCTTTTTCATCCAATCAAGAAAAATATTCATTAATGTTGGTGGTAGATTCATATTTAGTCTTTACAATAAACATTATAACTTAAAAATATGATGATATGTGATTGTGTTTATGAGTTACTCTGGATACATCTAATGTTATGTGTTTGTGTTTATAATTTTACCAATTCCTTTTATGTTTAGCCTATCCATGTTCTAATTCAAGTTTAATGGTTAATCGTATGTAACTTTCATTGGATTGTTCAAATTTGTACACTGCATGCTAATACTATTACTATTGTTGTTTGCCATTTTTCTCAACATTTGGCATTAGAAAATGAGAGAGGTATGAATTCTTAAGCATGCAAGAATCAGGGACTACCTGTAAACAATTTGAATGCAATTGGAACCGTTTGATGCTGAGTAACCCAAGATATGTCAAACTTTTGTGATTGGTACAACCCTAGGTCTACAATGACAGGTTTAGCTCTTTGATACCTACACAACCAAAATACCGAGCTTGAATTAAAATACGTATCTTAGCAAGTAAATTTCAAGATTAAACATTTACAAACAAATGATGCAAATGGAATATTAAGATATTGAACTTGAGATTGAAAGAGTGGAATATTGAAGTCCTAAGAATAAATCACCAATAATCATCTAGTTGTATTAGACATCAACAATAAATAAGCAATCATTTTCAACATTCATTGTCAACTCCATAAGGAAAGTTGGTCCCAAAGATGTCTATTAGATGAAGTGACATATATGCTTACGTCAAAAGTTAAGAAAATCTAATGATTAGCTCGTGTTGGAATTCATTACCACCCCATATCTCTTTTCACTTTTGTTAGCTCAACTTAACGACTTGACTTAGGATTAAGGAAGATTCATAATTCCAACACTGACATAATAGGCCTCCAAAGGTGCTTCTTCGCGTCATCCATTTTTCTTTATAGATATACAATTAGGAGTGTATTTTTTGAAGTACCAAAGATTCATTTTTTCTTAATATGAAATCAAAACATCAGAATAAAGAACAAATCACAAATGTGATCCTATTCCAGACGCTCAAAAACTTAGGTCTTACTCATCAAAAATATTTTGACACCAAATCCAATTTTAAATCTATCAGAATTTTATTGTAACGTTACAATGACCAAAACCCACATCACATCAATTTCAAAAGCCAACCAACCTTCTCACCTTTCCCAATCATTAAATATTTGTTTATAACTCTTGAAAAATCTAAAGCATGAATTATATCTCTAAAATATATGTAGGTGTACTCTTATTCTATTAAGAAATTGAGGGAACTCTTCCTCTAACAAACTCCTTAATTTTTTAGTAAAAAAAAACCCTCTCAGATTTAAGCATGCATCCTACCTATCATTTGATAGTTTGACTGAATAAATAAATTTAATGGTTATTTAATAAATAAAATAAAATAAAAATTTAATGGTCGATAAGCTTCAATTCTTATCCCAATAACAAATGATGATATTTTTACGTTTTTGTTGACACGTGCCTAAAATAAATACCGACATAATATTCTTATATTAAAATAACAATTAAGTTGCCATCAAAAAGATTTACTTATCATCAGCTTTTGTAGACTGCTCCACATTGAACTGAAAAAGACATTTTCCTTAAAGAAAAAGTAAATAAAAACCACCGCACATTCTAAAAAGTTTATTCTCATGGTTAAATAAAACAATCACATAAACAACTTTCAATAAAAGGAAAAGTTGAAACTTCTTTTCTGTGAGGCAAATGTAAGATATCCACAAAATAACAAAATATATACTGAGACAAGAACCAGAGGATCTAAGCAATAGTGGACTCCAATATTTCAAACATCCAATCACACCATCCAAAATCAGATTACCAAAGAGAACATGTATTCTTACCTGTCTGGATTATTGCGGCTTTGTTTTGAAAAATATCATCTGCAAAATATCATTATTGAAGTGGTGGTTCTTAGTAATCAAAAGTCTTCTAGATGAGTACAGGTTCAGCGCAACAAAATGCATGAATCAACAAATAGGCATTGCAAACTCCAGGTAATTAAATGAAAAATATTAGTTCTCTCATATGAATAGATAAAGGGAAGATACCATAGCTCTCCCTTTCTCGACCCTTAGCTTTCTAAAGATGATTTAAAGTACAAACTGAAATGTTGTATTCCAGTCACATTTTATACCTATGGACATCACTATGTGTTCAGATTTACTTATAGTGTTCATGTCATTCTTACTAAGAACAACATGTATGTTTACACTTGTACCACCTTTTGTAAACCATAAATAGGATAACAGCAGAAAGCAAGGCTCAAAAAAATGTTGCAAAGTCTGCCTATAAGATTCAAAAGGACCTTACACAATCTAATTCCACCAAACCAATCTGGAGGTATTAAACGAAAAACAAATCTTTGAAGTTTCCATCAGAGTTTCTCTTTTAAGAATTTGGTTTGTGCAGCCAGACAAAGAGCATTCAAAAAAGTATCAACAAAATTTAAAAATTAAAGCACGTTGCAAGTATACAAGAGTTCGCTTTATCAATGTAAAAACATGTCTAAGAAGTGAATAAGGAAAAGTTGAAACTTATTTTTTATGAGGCAAATGTAAGATATCCACAAAATAACAAAATGTATACTGAGACAAGAACCAAAGGATCTAAGCAATAGTGGACTCCAATATTTCAAACATCCAATCACACCATCCAAAATTAGACTACCAAAGGAACATGTATTCTTACCTGTCTCAATTATTGCGACTTTGTTTTGAAAAATATCATTTGCAAAATATCATTATTGAAGTGGTGGTTCTTAGTAATCAAAAGTCTTCTAGATGAGTACAAGTTTAGCACAACAAAATGCATGAATTAGCAAATAGGCATTGCAAACTCCAGGTAATTAAATGAAAAATATCAGTTCTCTCATATGAATAGATAAAGGGAAGATACCATAGCTCTCCCTTTCTCGACCCTTAGCTTTCTAAAGATGATTTAAAGTACAAACTGAAACGTTGTATTCCAGTCACATTTTATACCTATGGACATCACTATACGTTCAAATTTTCTTATAGTGTTCATGTCATTCTTACTAAGAACAACATGTTTGTTTACACTCGTACCACCTTTTGTAAACCATAAACAGGCTAACAGCAAAAAGCAAGGCTCAAAAAAATGTTGCAAAGTCTACCTATAAGATTCCAAAGGACCTTACACAATCTAATTCCACCAAACCAATCTGGAGGTATTAAACAAAAAACAAATCTTTGAAGTCGCCATCAAAGTTTCTCTTTTAAGAATTTGGTTTGTGCAGCTAGACCAAGAGCATTCAAAAAAGTATCAACAAAATTTAAAGATTAAAGCACGTTGCAAGTATACAAGAGTTCACTTTATCAATGTAAAAACACGTCTAAGAAGTGAATAAGGAAGCACGCAACTCACAACTCATAATTTTTGACTTCCAAGAGAATGAACTAACACTTAGATTCACATACAATGTCAATCCCGTGACATAGCAAGAGTTAAGTACTCCTAATTCAAGAAGAAGTAACTCAAAAATAGAACATGCCTGAATATGAAATCTGAATCCAATCTCTCTGTAGTAAACACTGGGGATGCGTAGATAGAGTTCTTCAACTTGACTTCGCTTCTACTGATGCCAAGCTCTTGTCTTTATATAGAGCTCCCACATGACAATTCTCTATTCCCAACTTTTCTTTAACTCATCTCCTCACATTTCCAACTACTCCTCCAGCATTCTCCATCGCTTTCCTCCACACAATCCGCCTTCCTCCAAGACTTTCTCTCCTCTACAACCGTCGAGTTTCACTTCTCTAACTATGAGATCTCTCTCCTTCCTCTTCACTCCCCTGAAACTAACTTTCTTCAATGATCGGTTGCCCTAGGTAGTTATTCGAAACACGATCTCCTCCATCCTTCTCCAAGCGCCGATGGCTTAGGAACCACCTTTCACTTTACGTCCCACCAAAACACATCTTCCATACGCATGGTTCAAGATCTCCCAACATGAGATTAAATCGCGTCCACCAAGGAGGGTGATTTCTTATCCCAAATTAAATTTCCCAGATTCATTCATCCACATGCCCATTTAAGTGAATACGGGGGTTATTTTTAAAAAAAACTAAATTATTTATGAGCACATGACTTCCACCTACCTGTCATTTTCAATGCAGCTTCAAAAACTTTACGGAGAATATTCCTTCATTGCTTTCACTGTATAACGCCTCTTGGCATAATAAAAAAAATTAAGGAGCAAGAATTGTAGATTAAAAATCAATGGTACCCACTAAATATTTAATGAATGCCATAAGATATGATACCTTGCCCTTTAATTCATCCTTGATGACTGTGTCCTTATCCATATTTTGGATAATCAAGCCAATGAAAGGCTTAGTAGTTTGCTTCACCTCATCATTGATTACTTCCTCGAGGAGATTATAGTTACAATGAAATCAACATGTTAGCAACTTTGCTTTTGGTTTATTTAAAATTGTAGTGATGACTCATGCTTGTCTTTCCCCTTGAGAATCAATTATAGTACAAGAACTAACTTTGGATTTCTATAGAGAAGGAGGCTTAGAAAACATAGAATCCAATTGAGTAAGATCATCCAAGGTTGGTTTGACAACTCTCTTTCATTTTTTTTATAATTTTATCAAAGCAATTAGGTGTACTAAAAAAACTTGACCCTTCCTAATGCTCCTTTAGTTGTTTCTCTTTCTATTTCTCAAGATATTTTTAATTAGGTGGATAAGGTGTTCTTTGAGGAAGAATATATGGTGTTACTTTGGGAGGAGATGGAATGGGTATCTTTAAGCCTTTAAGGGACTCCCCTAGTGGAGGAATGTTTCTATTTGAAGAACTTAGTGGAAAGGGAAGACTTAGTGGAGGTGAATGAGGAGAAGATAATGGAGGAGAAGTAGAAGGAGAATCAAAGGGTGATAATAGGGATTTTTCTAAATATGAGGAAGGAGATAGACTTGCTTGAGGTTGTTCAATTTGAATAGCAGGTGGATGAGTTGGAGTTGAAGAGGTTGCAAGATCTTGTGAAGAAATTTCTCCCTTACAAATTTAATCTTGGTTTTCTTCTTCCTTTTAAGCTCAAAATATTCTTCTTCATGCTCTTCTTCTTCTTCCTTAATGTTAAGTTCCCTCTATGAAGTCTTTTCTTATTTTTCCTTTCCTCTTAAAAACTCTCTCATAGGCAAGCTAAGTTTATTTTTCGTTTCACCAACCACATTAGGCTCCTTTGAATTTCCTTTTTGGTTCTTTCCATATTTTTGAATTATCTCATTATTCTAATTCATTTTGGGGAGTAGTTTATCAAAGAATATATTTGATCATATGAAGGATCTAGAATATTTTCATCATCCTTTATTTCATTTAGCATTATCGCTATTTGAAACATCTTCATCTATCGAGCATTTAGTCAGGAGTAGATCCTTTTCTAAAGTCACACTTATTAGCATACTTTTCTGTAAATTCCTCCAATATTGGCTTGTGCTTACAAGATGGCTTTAATCCTTCTATGAATCTCCCAAGGTTGAATGATCCTCTTGATTTGTATGGGTTTAGCGTTACCTTAGCCTTTGTAGTTTGAATTGTGAGGCAAGTGTATTGGCCAATTAAGATAGGAATTTTTATTTATTTTTTTCATAATAGACCTTTTACACCACTGTCAATTATTTTTATAGTTCCAAGAGTAACTACTTATCACTCACATGTTTGGGAAGCTTGTATGGTTCTTTTGTAAATCCTCCAACTTGAATATATGTAAACATATAAAATTGAATATGCTAGTTTCCTCATTTCTTTAGGAGATATTAATTTAGCAAAATCATTTTATAGCATCTTAATGATAAATAAAATAAAAGTGTCATTTACTCTCACAAAATATTTGGTACTATCATGAAGTTATAACTAAGAGTAATATTCATATACTTTCTTCCTACCATTTTTAATTACCTCCTCAACTTTGAGTCCATCAAATTGTTGTCTTCCATCCAACACATGTACCAAATATGAGGTCATATAAAATACCTTTCACTTATTGAAATTACACAAATTCTCATGTAGTTTGTTACTAATCAAGGTTTCCCAATTAATATATTCCTTTCCCACTAGAATCTTATCCACATACTAAACATGCATGTTTGGAATATATTTGACATTTTCCAACCCAATGACCCTACTCAACAAAGTTATTATGTCATATATTTCCTCATGAAACTCACTTCTATGTTGTTTCTTAAGGAGACTGGTGGTAGATAGCTTAGCCTTTTTAAACCAATTTCTGTCCATCGAGAATGCACACTAATCCAAATTCCCATCATAGTATGCTTTAGAGGATTTTATATCAATCTATACATAAGCCTCTCTAATAGGGAAATCCAAAATCTCCTCTATGTATTGTGGTTGAATCTTCAACACTATAAAGTAGTCTATGTTCCTAATCACTTTATCCTCCTTATTGTAAAGTTGTGTGCATATAATTTCTTAGTTAATGGATTGCACTAATACAAGGAAGGTAGTTGCTTGAACGAGACCACTAGCCTTCCAATCTACACCATTGTATTTTCTTGTTTGGATAATATGAACAAGTAAAGGAGAAATACAATAAACAAACAAATATTCAAGCATAAAAGGAAGAATTTTATACCTTGCTTCCCTTGCACCTTCATTTTCAACTTGAAGAGGTTGATCACCCAATCTTGAGAAATGTTCCACAAGATCTCCAAGAACCTATTGGTGTACACTTGTGTGTAGTTCTGTTCAATATGTGTGATTAAGTGATGGAGTATATGTAGATGCTTTTGATACAAACAAAATATATTAGCATTCAATGGATATATTATAAATGGCCTCCAAGAGGCTTCAATTATAGATTATGAGTGTAGATGATCAATGGTTAAGATTTAATCTTAAGATTCATGGCTAGGGTTGCATGAGCTATTTGGAGGAAGTAGAAGCCTCTAAGTGGCATCCCATGGTTGACCTGTACTTGGAGAGGGCAATATTACCTTATTTTGATCAAATGAAAGAGATTAAAACTTCTTGCACATTGGCAGACTGTTGTTAGGTCCTATCGCTTTAGTTGAAAATGCATCAATTTTATCGACCGGGTAGTGTTCGAAGGCTATATGCAATAGGGGACATCTTGGTTAACTCTCTTAGATTTTTTGAGTCTTCGAAACAGTTGTAAACAACAACTATACTAGAAAGCATTCAAACTAGAAAGCGTAAATTTATTTAAGCTAGAAAGCATAAGATGATTAAACTAGAAAGCATATAAATTACCTAAGAAGGAACACTTGTAGTAAAACTGTAAAACTAAAATGAAAAAAACTAACAACTAGCAGCTAACTGTTAGCAGAAAGTAAACTTAACAACCTATAATTGACAACTAGAGTGGGTGCTCTAAAATTTCAAATAAACAGAACTAAAAATTGCAAACTTAAACTACAACCTGCAAGAATAGTTGGCAGAGCTCAACACATACAAATAACATTAATCCATATTTATCATGTATAGAATAAAAGTAACAGAATTGAAAATGAAAATGCTTATCTATCCTATGAGATTCCCTCAAGTGGATAGCTCTCAAGTATGCCTACGATTAATTCAGATCACATGAACTTCTATATCTTCAAAATAAGTCCATCCATGATAATTCCATTGCACAGAACTAGTAACTCAAAATAAGACTGGAAAAACTTATTTTATTCATATCATAAAAAGTGTAACACAGAGACATAGTTCAAAACATATTATAACAACATAACAGTATCTAGTATGCATTGTTTCTAGCGGTTACATATATATACTAAACTGCTAACAAAATCCTAAATTTTAGATGGTAGAAGATCACCATTGAAAAAGTCTTCTAATAAAATTTCAACTAACCAACTGACTGAGGTCCATTACATAAAACATATTAAAGGCTAGAAGTGGAGCCATAAATTTTTTAAACAAAAATTAATTAAAAAGCATTAAAAGACTTGTTTCACTATGCACTCCAGAATTTTCAGCGCTTAGACTTTCGACGCTTTATCTTCAATTGGTTGAAGTCCACTTTAAAGTCCACTCGATTGTGCATAATGACATGTTTAATGACTGAAAGCTACACCATTATATCAGTGTTAGTCAGGTAATTTCAATCGATTTAGGAAATAAAGATTATACATCTTTTTACAAAAAGTAAGCAATTATTAATCCTAAAAATAAACAATTGGCAGGGTAAAAGTGATTGGGAGAAATAAGGAAGGGTATTTGTCTTATTATATTCATGAGGTTATTTATACCTCATCACTCTCCCCCTCTTAGGCCTGAGCAGGTCCTCCTGCTCTCTACTATGTCCTCTGCCTTTCCATATCTTTGATCCTTTTTAGTTCTTCATATTTAGCATTGAGGTCATACAGATCCTCTACTTCTATATCCCAATCATCGGGATTTCTAAGAAAACCCTTGTTGAATTTAACCCTTACTTTCCATGAATGTAATTTCTCAAGATTTTGTTCTGTAGTGACAAGTACTAGAGGAGGTGGTTGAAGAAGTAGTGGTCTATACCTCATCCCTATCCATTCGGTTTTAAGTTGCTGCAATATATCTGCCAATGTCTCAGCCCTTTTGTAGGAACACTTAATATTGGTAGGTGAAATCACCTCCCTCTTTTTAAGGTACATAGGAAGAGGAGATACCTCTCTTCACAGGCACTCCATGCTTTTTCTATCAATTCTAGCCCCTGGACTTTGAAATGCTAAAACAGATATGAAGATTATCATTATACTTACTTCTCACAGCTTCATGGATCCTAATGCTTTGGAACTAAGCTTTAAAGGTAGAGGGTTTTCTATTAGGGTATCTCATATGTAATCCCACAATCCTTTCTGCCTACAAATACTCCTTGGTCCTTTCATGCCACTGAATCTGAATTTGCATAGTGGACATGAATGCTCTGAGTTGTACTTTCCCAACAAACAGATTGACAAAGAAATCAATATGCTTTTCCAAAAACAAATTGTAAACAAATAATTCACATAGTAAGTTATGTTGAGTAGGTGTTGCCTCTTTAAATGCTTTTACAAATTCCTCATCATCTAGATCATGAGGCAGATTGCAAGAAATTCTCAATAATTTCCATCTTAATAATTGCTCATTCAAAAACATACAATACAATCTAGATGGTCTCCTACATGCTAATAATAATTCCCTAATTTGGCATGCATCTGTTTTAGCACGATAAAGCCTATCATATGATTCTTTTAATAAAACTATTTCTTTCTTTAACCTGGCATTTTTTTGCCCCTGCTTATTTAAGGAAATAACACCTTTCCATCCGTTTTGTTAGCATTGGAGGAATATGGACTTGGAACCACTCCATCTTGGTTGGCTCAGTTTATATTTCCTTTGATTCCATTTGTGGCTATATCTTAACTTCTTGCAAATCTTGCTCTAACTCAAAAATTTTGCTCAAGGATGCATTAAGCTCAAATTTCTATTTTTCCTGCTCTCTTATGAAAGCTATGAGTGATTGCATCAAATTATCAGTTAAACTTTCAATTTTTTTGTCTTTTTCAGACAAATTTATCAAATACCGTTTACCTTCCTCATTCCATTATTGCACCTAAAATTGCAATTCTTCAATAATTTGATCTTTTTATTCTATTCAAATCTTAAAAGTTGTAATTTCTTGATCTCTTTTCTTCAATATGGTAGTGTGTACATCTATTTCCTCCTGTTGTTGATTGATTTGTTCTTCATTTTTTTGCAACTTACATTTCAATTGAATAATTTATGCTTTTAACTCTTCTAACTTTGTTTCTTTATGATCAAATTTATCAACCTCTATACTGCTAGAAAAAGGAAAATTAAGAATTTCTACATCATTACCAGTTATATTCTCTTCATCATGCACCTCAAATGAACTTTTCTCAATAACATTGGCAACTAAGGAAGACAACTGTGCTGCAGATTCATCTTCAACACCCATATAGTGTGGTGATTGTTCCCCTATTTCTACTTATCCTGACTGAAGTGGCACATCCTCTCTCTCGACCTCAAGGGATTTACTGGTTTGTTTTTCACTTTCTTTTGTTGCTTCTTCACATGGCTGAACTTCAATTTCCAATGATTGGGCTTCAATATTATGTTGTTTCTGGTCATGCCTTTTCTTTTTAGGGGCATGTAATTGATCACAAGCTATCGCACCACTAATTTCAGGAGACAATCGCTTACTTCCCCTTAAAGGAGGAGGTGTTTGCGATTTTTTTTAGACCTCTTTTTCCTCTTGCGAGGAGTACCCTCATCTCCAAAATTTATTATGACTACATTTTCTTGATTGCCAGGGGTTTCTGAAATATTAGGTGAAATTTTCAGCACTTCGTCGTCAGGAGCTATTTTAGCATGTTGGGGTTCAGAAGAATCTTGAGGCTCAAAGGAAAGCTCTTCCAAATTTTGAGCCACCCGCCCATATGATTCACCTTCTTCAAAGTGTCCTACGAGCTCTGGGTTTTGAAATTTTTGAAGAAATTTTTTCCACTTTCTTTATGTTTTTCTTTGGAAATGATGTTTACAAATTAAGTGGATGAGGTCATGATGTTTTAGCGACCCTGAACCAATTTTGAATCTTTCTATCATGTTAACAACAAAATCAATAAGAAATGCAGGCAAATTAACCCTAAATTCAGGGTTTCCATCGCCATGGCGCAAATGAGTGAGTAAGCGAAAAGGTGGACCTACTATGATAACACATTGTCCTTCACATGTGAAATATTTAATAATCTAAGCCACTATTGTTCTCCATGGCTCTGGAATTAACATTCTTTGAAATCCCTTGTTCTGCCCCCGAGTAGTAACAACAAGTAAAGGACTAGGTTCACCCTCTCGACTAAAAAGTTCTACCATTTTCTGATAAGATTTATTGGTGGTTTTTGACAAATTTATACCCTCATTTCTAATACTAGATAAACAGGAAATAATTTGAGGGCTTACCTTGAATCTCTTCCCACGTACTATAGATTGACCATCCAAGAAATTTTCTGCAAATTCTTTCACCAACTACTCATTGTGTCCCTCAAATTTCTTCATGAACTCCAGCCACCCAACCCTCTAAAATAGTTCTGAAATATTACTTAGTGCCAATAACTTGTCTATGGACGTGGGCTCTGATTTTCGCTTGGCTCCTCCCATGTTTTGTCTTTCTTGTGGTTCTACATAGTTTCTACTGAATGTGGAGCTCAAAAACTATTTAAAAAAAACTATAATGCAGAGCAAAGAAAATGTAAACTTTGCAACCACTAGTACTTTGATATAGCTGATGTGACATGAATTAATTGTTGCATTTGGGCTTCGTTGTACTTTCATTATTATTTTGCATGGAAAAAGTGCAAAATCTACCACACAATCTGCACAATTTACTAAGATTGGAAAGGGGTGGTGGAACGTGCTAATTTATTTATTTTTATTCACAATAATTATCTACTTAAAGTAAAAGATGTATGTACCTTACGTCTCATCACCAATTTGAAAATCGCTTACCTTTGTTGATGTAATATTATAATTGGATGGGATGACGAAGGTGGTAACGGATTTATTATGAATGAGGATGGGATAACTAATTAATGTTGAAATTATTACGACGGAAAAATAGCCATAATAACTTTGATTATTATGATAGGAGATGACAATGTAAGGTGTGAATTTTGAAGGTAATGACAAAATTTAATAATGAGCATGTGTATGACGCTGGAAATATCAAAGCAGTTGGAAAGGAAGAGAATTTACAAAAGTCCAGAGCATCGCTAGAAGATGTGGCCGGGGTGAAGAACGAAAAGTTCCACAGCATGCTGATAGATGGGCCTGGAATGAAAAAGTGAAGTGGTAAAATTTTAGATTATCGCTGGAAGATGCAATCAGAGTGAAAAATAAAACTCTGGAGCATCATTGAAAGATGCCGCCGAAATGCAACAATGAAATTTTTAGAGCATCACCAAAAGATGCAGCTGGAAGCAAGAACAAATTTTCTGGAGCATCGCCGAAAGATGCAGCCAAAAGTAGCAAAAAAAATTCTAGAGCATTGCTGAAAGATGTCATCGAAAGAAGAAAGCAAAACTTCTGGAGCATTGCTGAAAGATGCCACCGGAAGGAAGAAACAACAAAATCCCGAAACATCGCTGAAAGATGTATCCAGAATGCAACAAGAGAATTTTTGGAGCATCATCAAAAGACGCCGCTAGAAGAAGGAAGCAAAATGAAGGACTTTGGACTTAGACTTTCCTGAGCATTGTTGAAAGATGCGCCAGACTGCAGGAACAAACAAAAGGAATGGCACTAGTCAGGTATGTAAGTTTCAAAGCACCATAGCAATTGAGCCAATAAGTTTTGAAGCATCGCAACAAGATGTGTTGAAATTTGTATTTGATTAATCATGATGTCATGCAAAACAAAAACGAATTTAGCCAAGTCCAAAGGATGAAAAATTCAAAAGAAATGCCTTGAAGTAATTACAAATACATACACATGCAATTTTTTTAATTTTATTTTTTGATTGGCTGGCTATTAATCTGAACATTCCATTGGCTCTGCTATAGGAGAGTCAATGCATTGTACTTCTCCTTGCATTTCTACCATCCTTGTAAATTCATCCCTATTAACTAGTTTATGGTAGATGTGCAATCAATGTTCGTTGACTAACAAAGTTCAAGTATCACCATCAATGGGCTTGAGTTGCACTGCTCCATTTGAAAATACCTCAGAGATTTCATATGGACCCAGCCAATGAGTCCTCGATTTCCCTTGATGATCTTTCTATCGGGAATCGAATAACAACGCCCAATCCCATTATGAAACTCTATTTCCTTTATGTGTTTATCATGCTAGGCATTTCATTGGTGTTGAATTAGTTCAGTTTGATGGGCAACATCTAAATGGAGTTCATCTAATAAGTTGTAGGACTCTTTCAACCTACGCTCGTTTGAGATCTAAGCCTAACTCCATTGTTGTCAGGGTTTGAAGTTCAAATTCAATGGGTAGAAGTGGTTTCTTCCCAAAAACTAACTTGTATGGACTAAAACCAATGGTTGATTTCCAAGTTGTGTAATAAGCCTAAACAGATTCAGGTAGTTTTCTAGCCCAATCTTTTCTCCTTGATGAAATTTTTTTTGTTAGAATATTCTCAAGCTCCCTGTTAGTGACTTCTACTTGACCATTCACTTGAGGATGATAGGGTGATGACTTCTAATGGCTTACCTAGAAATGATCAGTGAAGGATAACAAAACTTTGGACATAAACTGAGGTCCCTAATCTGTGACAATTGTTCTAGGGGCTCCAAATCTGAGAAAAAAATTATTATACAGGAAGTCAACTACTTGTTCATCCCTAGCGACTCTTAGAGCTTGAACTTCTGCCCACTTGGTCAGATAGTCGGTACAAACTAAAATGTACTCTTTTCCTTGTGAAGGGGGTCTATAGGACTGATAAAATCCAATCCCCACTTTTCAAATGGTTCAAGGACTACCTGGGAGGTGAAATCACAATATTGTGTCTCACTTTTTGCCCAAGATGGACATTTACATCAATATTTTTAACTGAATCTTCATCTTCTAAGATATAGTAGCTAAACCATAAAGAATTTGAAGATGATGTGAACTAGTGATTTGTGGAAATTTGTGTGTAGATTCTAAAAAAAAAATTTTCAAAATTTTTGAAATAAATCATGAATCTTTCAACATCTCCTTTAATAACTGGTTTTAGACATAAAACAACATTTTTTAGAAAGTAACGTTTGTGTCGTACAACATAAATTTTTTTCTATAAAGGATTAAATTCTAATTTTTGGAATATAGATTCTCAACATCATTATCTAGGGAAAGGATATTTTTCATAATTTTTTGATTTATATATTTTTAAATTAATTTTTGAAGTCACTGTAACTATAATTTGGACATACATGTGTGTCGTACAACCTAACTTTTTGTGTATATATTGAAATCCAATTTTTCTTTTTTGGGTGAAACAAGGAAATCAATATCTAGGGAATGAGTATTTTTTGAAAGTTTTTTACAATGGTTTACTATTTTTCCACCTCTGCACAACAAAGAGCTTGATGTTCAGAGAAAAACCTATGTTTAGTAAAAATTGAAAATTAAATACATGATATTGGAAAGCTAGTTTCAAGGGCTACAATCTTGAAAAATATAATTTTTAAATGATGTTATTTAATCCCTCAAAATGTAAAGAAAAAGTGGTTTTTTGCCAGCATTTTGATAGCTGTGAAGGAGACTCCATTGTGGGTATGATTTAATACTATATGGGTTCTATCCAAGGGGGTTTGATCTAAGGGGGTCTTATCTATCCCTCTTCAATTAAAACCCTTTAGATGGAGCCTCTCAAGACTTAAATCATTAGTTTTTTCTAAAAATAGTGATTTCAGGCAAAAATCAACACATCTCGAAAGTGAGACACAGTATTGTGGGTTGCAGAGGCATTTCATTGGATGCAATAGGTCGCCCTACTCTTTGACATTCATCACAATGGCAAACATATTTCTTTACATCTTTATGCATAGAGGGCCAGTAATATCCTGCACCCAAGATCTTATGAGACGTCCTCTTGGTAGAATAATGGCCTCTAGAGGGGTCATCATGGCAAGCTCTAAGGATGCTATATGTTTCATCTACCCTGACACAATGTTGAAAAACCATATCAGGACTGCATTGAAATAATATTCCATTAATCCATTTGAACAGAGCGCTTTCTCGAACAAGGCGTTTCTTCTATTTTGACGTAAAATCTGGTGGCAACTCTGAAGTGGCCAAGTAGTTGGCAATGTCAGCAAACCAAGGGGTTTTAATGGAGATTGAAAACAAAATTTCATCTAGGAATTCATCTTGCATAGGAGCACAATCTCCATTGTCTTGTTTGATCTGAGACAAGAAATCCACAACTACCCTGAACTTTCTAGGTTTGTCAATAATGGTCACATTGAATTCTTGTAGAAGCAATAACCACCTAATTATCCTTTTGTTTACTATAGCTTTGTTCATTAGGTACTTGATAGATGAATGGTTTGTGAACACAATCACTTTGTACCCTGTAATGTAATGTCGAAAGTTCTTTATTGCATGTACTATGGCTATAAATTATTTCTTTGTGGTGGTATAATTTCGTTCAGTGGGAGTCAAATTTTTACTGATGAAATAAATAGCATACTTTCCCTCGTTCTCATCTTCCTAACCTAAAACCGCTCCAATAGCATCATCAAAAGCATTTGCATAAATATGAAACGAAAGGTTCCAATTAGGTCCACATAGGACATGAGTAGAGATGAGTTTCTCCTTAATGATATCAAATGATGATTGACACTCAGTTATCCAGACAAACTCTACATTCTTTTGAAGGAGAGAAAACATAGGGGCTGCAATTTTGCTGAAATTTTCTATGAATCTTCGGTAGTATCCAACATGTCCTAAGAAACTTCTAATGTCAGTTTGGTTTTTTAGAGTGTCAAGTTGTTGTATTACCTCAATTTTCTTAGGGTCCACTTTTATCCCTTTAGCTAAAATGTGGTGTCCCAACACTATCCCTTGTTCTACCATGATTAGGCATTTTTCATGACTCAGAGATAGCCGATGGTCCTCACATCGCTTCAATACTTCATCCAGATTTTGAAGGCCTTCATCAAAAGTTGACCCATACACAGTAAAGTCATCTAGATAGACTTCCACACAGTCATTTAATAGCTCAACGAATATTTCTAGGATAACTCTCTAAAACATTGCAGGAGCATTACATAGCCCGAAGGGAAGGACTCGATAGGCGAATGTTCCCTAGGGGAAAGTAAAAGTTGTTTTGTCCTGGTCTTATGTTGCTACCTGTATCTAGTTATATCCACTGAATCCATCCAAGAATGAGAAATAATTCCTTCTTGCCAAGTTATCCAAGACTTGGTCTACAAACGATAGAGGGAAGTAATCTCTATGGGTAGCTTTGTTAAGTTCCCTATAGTCAATGCACACTCTCCACTTCCCATTTTTCTTTGGGACCACAACCAGAGGCGAAACCCATTTACTAGCAGAAATGGGATAGATGAATCCTACTTGTAGGAGTTTCTCAATTTTTGTTTTAACAATGTCTTTCAAGGCAAGATTGAGTCTTTGTTGTGGTTGATGAACAATTCTAACATCCTCAGTATATATGTGATGGGTACAAACACTTGGTTGCATTCCTCTCATGTCTATAAAATCCCAAGAAAAATCTTTAGATCTATTCACCAAAACATCAAACAATTTGTGCTCTTCTGGCTTTGTCAACCAACTGTTGATATTCAAAGTTTTCCTTGGTAATAACATGATGGTTTTGAGCCTTGGATGGTTGGAGGTGACAGTATAAACTTCTCTAGTCAAAGTGTTGATAGGACAACTATGTGGTATAGTTCTATGAATTCTGGCAATATCTTTGAAGAAGTGATCCGTTTTTTGAATGATATTAGCTAGGAGACAAGGTAATCACATGAAGCTGGTGTAATCAAATTCAGTGTGATCAACGTTGATTGGCTGCCCTAGAATCTTTTCTACATCTACCATTTCCTCACCACTTGAGTCTATGATAAGATTTTTCATATTATTTTCCAGTTCATCTTACAACTCTTCACCATATTATTTAATGACTACCATCACAAGTGAGGCTAGATTCTCTTGTTCGTTGGGACCATTTGGTTCATCAACCCAAACTTGGCTTTGGTTAGCAGGTTTAGTGGGGGGATACAAGAACAAATGTTTACTATTGGGACCATGTGAAATGCCCATTCCTCCCTCCCTGCAGTCAATCTTGGTTGCAACTGTAGCTAGCTACGGTCTTCCTAAAATTATCGGATAACTATCCTTTGGTGTGAGGGACTGGATTATTTGGAAGTCTATTGGATATTCCCAACCGTCAACCTTAACAAGAACATTTTCTACAACAGCTTTGGGAATAGCTATGGATTGATTTGCCATTTGTAATATTGTAGCTGTGGGATGTAAATCAGTGAGTCCCAACTTTTCCATAGCATTGATCATCATTACATTAATGGTCGCTCCTAGGTCCACAAGTGCATTAGGTATTTCTAACTCGTTGATTATCACTGTTATAAGTGGGTTGCTTGGGTCATCATATTTTGGAGCTACGATTTTTCTAGCCACAAAGTCAGCTAGATATCTATTTATATGAACAATATTAATCTGTTTTGGTTTCCTTCCTAGTGTTTTGATGCACAACTATTTAATCAATTGGTTTAGTTCAAGAATCTCTTTAATTGCTTGTAACAAAGGAACCTTGATTTGAAGCTGTTTAATCTCTTGTATCAACGTAGTTTCAATGGATAAGGTCATTTATAGAGGTTTTTTCAAGGTGGTTGGTTTGAGACAATCCGAAAAAGGCACTTGAGTTTTCTCTTTCAAGATGGATTCCTTCTTTAAAATATTCGTTGGACGCTAATCACCCTCCTCTTTCGGTAACTCAAAAGTTTCAGATGAGGATTGTGGAAGGTTCTTGTCTTTCTTACTCACTAGATTTTGCTCTAAAGGTGTGGAAGATATTTTAGTTGTTTTAGCAGATTCCTTAATCGGCTCGTCCAGGATTTCAACTATAGTAGGATGCTGGAGTGTTTTTCCTGGCCTTAACTGCAGGTTTCCACAATGGATAGCATTGAGTCTAGTCACATTTTCCTGTTCCATAGAATATACTGGGGTATTTTGATGATTATTCTTTGGATTAGGGACATGTGTTGGGAGTTGCGGTTGGTTAACCTAATCATTTTGTTGAGGCTTCTGAGGGGCTGGTAAAAGCTTTTGTTGTGGATTAGGCATCCTCCTAGGCCCAGTGTAAAACTTATTTGGAGGTTGATTCCATTGAGGAGTAGGATTTTGAGGATAGCATTGTTGTTGAGTCTGGTTTGGCCATTGGAGGTTTCCCTAGGACTGATTTTCCCATTCAGGTGGTCCCCAAGGGTAAGCTTCCTAGTTAGGTGGTGCTTGAGGCCAAGATGTCTTTTTTTTAATAAAAAGGGGGTAAAAACTTTATTGATAATCAAAAAAGAGCATTACAACAAAGCAAAGGGCCTAAACCCTAGGAAAGCAAAGATACAATAAAACAAAGCAAGAACCAACATCATCCATCACCAATCCCATCGCCATCCTCCGCAATAATCTTGTCCAAATCATGGCAAAGCTCCTAGGAAATTTGATCCCACCCCTTAATCCTCCAACCATCAAGATGCTCCGAAGCCCATTTCGCCAAGCAATCTGCTGCCTTATTCCACTCCCTCAGAATATGGACAAAAGACACCTCCTCCATCAAGGAACTAATCTTCAGAATCTGTTGCACCAACCTAGCTAACTGCCAACTGGCATTAGCCACCTTCCGATCATTAAAAAAATTAACCAAAACCTGTGAATCAGACTCACAGATAACCTTTCTCCACCCCAGAGAGTAAGCTCGTTCAAGAGCAGAGAATATCGCCAAACCTTCCATAAGGTTGACAGTCTTCATCCCCTCAAAAATAGAGAAGAAAAAGATCACCGATCCAGTAGAATCTCTACCAACTCTGCCAATTCTAGCAAGCCTAGGATTTCCTTTTGAGAAACCATCAGTATTAATCTTTAGAATTCCACCAGGAGGGGTAAGCCATTTACCCACTCTCATGACTTTCTGATTAGCTTGCCTTCCCTTTCGGACAAGCTGAAGCTAAAGACAACTCCTGAAGCCCCAATCTCTCCACCTTCTTAGCATCCTCTTTCTCCAAGGGATACACCACCTCACACTTCACTTCCACAGTCTCCCGAATCATACCCATAATTCTCTGCCAAATCTGCTGAATAACCAACTTTTCACCTCGGAAGATTCTATGATTCCGCTCCAGCCAAATCTGCCAAAGAAGGAAAGTAGGCCCCACATACCACACGTCCTGTAAGAAGGCTACCGTAGCAGGAGGTCTGCCCAAACTATGCCAGAAATCCACCAGAGAGGAAGCATGAACACAAGGAACTCTCCAAACTTCCCACCACAAGTGCCACAACCTCAAAGCAAAGGGGCAATGAAAAAACAAGTGAGCAGAATCCTCCTCCCCATCCCCACACAAAACACACACGGATGGTCCCTGAAATCCCCTCTTCTGAATATTGTCCCAGGTCAAATACTTGTTCCAAGCCAAAGTCCAACTGAAGCAGTTACACTTAGGCCAAGAGAACTTGTTCCAAACTCTCTTCCACCATTGAA
This sequence comes from Sequoia sempervirens, assembly GCA_007258455.2. Classification (NCBI taxonomy): domain Eukaryota; kingdom Viridiplantae; phylum Streptophyta; class Pinopsida; order Cupressales; family Cupressaceae; genus Sequoia; species Sequoia sempervirens. Next base: position 13,957,511 of record VDFB02270651.1, on the reverse strand, counting down.
CCTCCACCTCGTCCAACTTGTGAGATAACAACACCTGATAACCAGAGGCAACATTATAAACGCCCTTAGGGCTCAGAGACCAAGATAAAACGTCTCCATCTGGAAGGGAACTACAACTCCTGCTAGAAAGGATGCTTCACAATTCCGCGCACTCCTCCTCCATACCACCCACCGGCCACTCCTCGGGATTCTTTCACCTAACCATCATCAACTGACCATGAGAAAACACAGACTTAAAGTCTCTCACCTTGTCCCAACCAGCCTCAATGAATCTTTGACACAGGGGCAATAGGTTAGGAAATTGAGAAACAATGGGAGGAAAACCATCCCAAGAATCCGACCAAAATTGAGCCTCAAATCCACTTTTGCAGATCCAAAATAAGCCATCCTTAACGAGAGCAGCCCCTTTCTTGAGCGTACCCCAAATCACCGATCCTTTTCCCACTAAGGGATAGTAGGGAATATCCATCTGAGGGATCCCTGGAAAATATTTATGAAGTAAAATCTTGGCCCAGGTCTGATCCTGCTCCACACACCACCTCCAGTACATTTTGGCAGCAAGCGCAACCCTAGACAAAGATGAATGCCTTAATCCAAGAGCGCCATATTGCCTCGGGCTACATACAAGCTCCCACCTAACCAAGCTCCATTTGGATGATGATAAGTTACCTGCCCATAAAAATTGTCTAGCTAAATCATCAAGTTCCTGAAGAAAACCAACTGGGGCCACCTGGAGCATACATCTATAGATGGGGAGAGCTTGAACCACAGATTTGATCAACTGAACATGACCAGCAAAGGACAACCATCTATGGGTCCAATGGTTAACCTTTGTCCGAAAATTTTCCAGAATATTCTGCCATGATTCCCTGGGCATCCTTTTAACAGAAATAGGAATTCCAAGATAGATCAAAGGGAGGGACCCAACCTAAAACCTCAAGATATTGGAAATCCTCCTCTGAATCGGACCAGGAGTATTGAAGAAGAAGATGGAGGATTTACCTTCATTAATCATTTGACCAGAGGCAGTCAGATAAACATCCAACACCGCACGCAAGTTTTTTAGCCTCCCTAATTGTAGCCATACCCATCAAAGCAGTATCATCCACAAACTGCAAATGAGATTGTGGGGGAATATTACCACCCCAATGCCATCCCTAAATGAGACCCATCTCCACATTCCTTCTCAACAATCGACCCAAACCTTCAACAAAGAGAAAAAACAAATACGGAGATAACGGATCACCCTGACGCAATCCCCGAGAAGCTCCAAAAAGCTCTGAGGGCTCACCATTAATTAAAACGGAGAAGGAAACAGAAGTCACACAACTCATGACCCACTGAATCCACTCATCCCCAAAACCAAAAGCACCAAGAATCTTCCAAAGGAAGGACCATCGAACTCTGTCATACGCCTTTGCCATGTCCAACTTAACGAACATTGCCTTATCATTTGAGGTAGCCATAGAATGAATGGTCTCCGTAGCAATAACCACCCCATCCAGAATTTGCCTGCCCGCAACAAAACCACTCTGCTCCTCGGAGATTAACACTCTAAGCCAAATTTTTAGCCTATCTGCAATTACTTTAGAGATAATTTTGTAAATCACATTACAAAGAGAGATGGGTCTAAATTGGCTTAACCTGTTTGCTCCATCAGATTTGGGGATGAGAGCCAAGAAGGTGGAATTCAAAGCCCGTAACATCTGCTTATTCGTCTGAGATTCTTGGACAACAACCAATAAGTCCAACTTGATAATATCCCAGAATTCTTGAAAGAACTCCACCGGAAAGCCATCAGGGCCAGGAGCTTTCCCTTTCTTCATTTGGAACATCGTTCTCTCGAGCTCTTCTATCGAGATATCACCCATAAGACACTCATTCATCTCCATAGTAACCAAAGAAGGGATACAAGATAGAACTTGGGCCTCCTCCTCAGAAACCCCCTGCGAATCCTCCCTAAATAAGGTAACAAAGTACTGCACAACTTCACACGAAATATCCTTGAAAGAGGATAGATGCTCACCAGTGTCATTCACCAGAACAGACAGTAAATTCCCATGTCGCTTGGCTTTGACCGAATTGAAGAAGAAGGCCGTATTTTTATCTCCCTCCTGAAGCCATTCAATCCTTGCCTTCTATTTCCAGTAGATTTCCTCCCGCAATTCACACTCCAACACTTTCAACGCCCTGGCCTCCTCTTGAAGTAAATTAGCAATCACACCTTCCTCCCTGATCACTCTTGTAATGCTATCCAGCTTAGCCTGGGCAGCAGCCTTTGCATGGAAAATGTTCCCAAAGCATTGCCGATTCCAACGCTTAAGCTGATATTTAACAAATTGGAGAAGCTTAGCAAAAGTATACATTTCCGTACCATAAGCGGGTCTACCCTTTCTCCACCATTCAGCCACATAGTCATGAAGAGAGGGTTCACGAAGCCACATAATCTAGAACTTAAAAGGGGGTGACCGAGGCACACTAACTGAAGAAACAACAAGCTTGATAGGCCAATGGTCAGACCCCCTCCAATCCAAAATTTCTGAACTAGAAGACCATAATCCACCAACCTAGAAACAGGAAACCAAGAACCAGTCAAGTCTTTCGGAAATGCAATTATCCCCAATCCTTCGATTGTTCCAAGTGAATAGAGCATTATTAGGCTTGACATCAACAAGATTCAAAGCAAAAATATTATCCTGAAGAAGCAGCGCAAAAGGCTCCAACCTTCCAATACCCCCGCTTCTCAGCCAACTCAGAAATAGCATTAAAGTCCCCAGCCATAATCCATGGATGAAAAGGCACCATACTCCGAACAAGTCTAATATGAGCCCATAGAATTTTATTTCCTTGAAACTCGATAGGCGCATAGATATTAGAGAGGAGGATAGACTCCCCAGTCTCAAAACAAGAAGCAATCATCGAGATAAAAGACTTGTTGGAAATCCACCAGAGAGGGCGGATCCTCTGAGGATTCCAAAGGCAAGCCACTCCACCCGCAGATCCTTGAGCACCAACACACTGACATTCACCACTGCCCCACAGCTTAGGGGATAAACCAAGCATGCATTCCACAGATAGCTTAGTCTCCTGCAGGAACAAAACATCAGGAGATTGACTTCTAACCAACTCACGAACAACCTTTTGTCTGGGGCCGTTGTTTAGGCCCCTTACATTCCATGAGAGTACAATCATTTCAAAGAGCTCCAGAAGTGTGAATCCAAAGTCTTAACCGACCCTGACTCCACCAAATTTTCCCCAACTAACTTAATCTTTTCCATATCCTTTTTCCTGCCAAGCTTTGAAGATTTCTCCCCCAACCCTTTTTGGATATCCTTTTGATGGAGACCCAAAAGAGAAGGAGAAGACCTGTTATTTTTCCTTGCATATGCTCCTGTATGCAAAGCCAAAGTAGGACCATCTCCCCCATCCTTCTTCATTTCCATAGTAAGAGCCGACACCACCTGGACATCCATTTTAAGGTCGGTCACCATTTGCATCGCTCCAGTAACTTGTGCATCCTGAGAATCCCCAAACAGAGAACCCTCCTGCCCAGAACACACAATACCTTGATCCAAATTCACCAAACCTGGGTTCACTTCTTGCTGACCAAGATCATCCAAAACCTCGAATCTGTTAAAAGAGTCTTCATCTTGTCTTTCCTTGAAGGTCCCCTTTTGACCTCAGTTTCTGTTACGATTCTTTACAGGTACAAATCCATTTGAACCATCCCCATCCCCAGGAATGGGATTCTTTCCCTTATCCTCCCTAGGTGGGTTGCGGGGAGGTTGAGAAATTGGAGGCTCCACATGCCTAGCCCTTGGACATCTTCGTTGCAAATGACCATATTCATGGCAAAGACGACATCAGAATGGAAGGGTTTCATAGTCCAACGACTGTACCCAAGACTAAGGACCCACAGACATGTCCAAAGAATCTGGTAATGGCTTACTTAGATCAATTTCCACACACATGCGAGCAAAAATTATCACCTTTTTAAACTGAGTCTCCTATGAAGAACCAACTGGCTTCCCGAGCATCGACCCGAACAAATGCAAAACATCATCCCGCTAGCATTCCATTGGAAACCACGGAAGCCGAACCCACACTGGGACACGAGTTAGAAGCTCCTCAGTAGGGTTAAAACCAACATGCCACGGTTTAAGAAACAAACCAACTTGATTATAGAAATAGGGGCCCCCTTTGAAAACCTTATTGTGATTCGCCATACAATCAAGGGTAACCATGAAATAATTGTTTTCCAGAAGCTTTATATCCATCTCACCCTTCGGCATCCAAGTCCATTAGGCCCAAGAATCCAAAAATTGCATCGATATCCGCATACCCAAAAACTTGCAATAAAAAGAGTGCCTCGAATAATATTCAATATCCTCCTCAACCATCTCCAATGGGATAACCAGTTTTGGCCTCTCCTTGCAACGTTTAAAGCATCCATTGATTTTCATGATCCGAGCTCCACTAGAAGAGCCCGCTCCATCTAGCCCCAGTTTTGGCAAGAACAAATTATTATTGAAGACTTTTGAAGCGTACAGAGGAGACTTCGCACCAATCGCTGAACGAAAATCCATAATAGGGTTAGCACCCAAGGTCTCCCCAGGCGACATAATACCCAGCTTACAGCGGGCATGCAAAGCCCCTGAGAAGAAAAAAAAAAGTCAAGACAAGGGTTTTGAAGACCCCACCCAATGCTCACCACTATCTGCTGGAAAAAAGAACAAGAAGCACCACCGATAGGAGGCCACCCAAAAGAAACCAAGCACCAAATGCCCGCTCCACACCACACACCCGTAGCTCCCAACAACACCCCACTCGTTGATTGACGCCAAGAAACTGCTCCACACACAGGCGTAGAAAGATAGCATCCCCCGTAGCAAAAAAAAGCAGTTCCTCTCCCCCAAACACAGGCACAGACCACCCTCCCAACGCAGATCCAGGCAAGAATAGGAAACGAGCTAGGGCACGGTCGCCCTGGCTCGGCAGACAGTGCAGACGAACGCCATCATTCTGTTTCGGCGCTTGAGGCCAAGATGTCACCCATTGATTATTATTCCAATTGTTTGGAGGTCGCTAGGCGAGATTTGAGTTTTGGTCATAAGAAAAATTCACTCTAGGCCTTTGATTCACAAGATTGATCTCCTCTTCGACTTGAGTTTTCCTCTTCTTGGAATTTTTGATTGCATTTAAGATCTCAGATTGATCAGTAGCATACTCTTCTCACAAACTTGGAAAACGTCAACTTTATCCAAGGGACATTCTCTTAATAGATGTTTGTTTCGACACCTAGGACAATAGGTGGACAAGGTCTCAGGGTTATGTGTTTTGGACTGTATTCCATCCAGTGTGGTGTTTAGTTGAATGAGAATGTCAGTCTTAAGATTCTCTATCTCTTCATGCAATTTTCCTATTTCATTGGAACCTCTATAAAGAATAGATTTATGAATACCTCCTCAAGTACAAGAGAAATTCTGGCATAACTCAATGATATCATGAAGTACAAGTTGGGACACATCTCCTTTTCCCATTAATTCTAGGCTTTTCCTAGCATCTTCATCAAGTCCCTTGAGAAATATGGTCTTTAGAATTTCTAGACTTATGGCTTCTCCACCACATCGTTTAGATAAGAAGATAAACCTATCTAGGTAATCTTCTAGGCTTTCATCTTCATTTTTCCTTAATTTGAACAACTCCTCCTTCCTATCACTGACTCTATAGTAACTCTGGTATTTGTCCAAAAAGGAAAAATCCATATCATCCCAAGAGGTTATCGACCCTGAAGCTAATCCCATGAACCAACGCATTGTAGCGTCCTTCATGGTGGAGGGAAATTTTTTCAGTTTTTGGTTACCATTCTTGTATTCGTACGTCTAATACAACACTTTGAACTCAAATAGGAACTGGTCAGGGTATTTAGAGGATAAACCTCTGAGAGTTGGTAAGCTGGTGAATGTTTTTCATAGGTGTATTGTCATCTTGATCGAGAGCAATAGGATAAGTAAATGTGTGCGCTCCCCCTATTGGGTTAGCACCATTTCTACGCTCACCCATGACGTTGAAAAGAATGCATTCCTCTTCAAAAGTTTTCTCTAATGGTTGAGGTTCTGGGTTATGCAAAGGAATGCTTTCCTCTACAATGGTTTGCTCAAATGGTTGAAGTTTTGGGGTATATAGAGAGGTCTCAGGTTGATCCTACTCGATCAATTCTTGGATAAGTTATTAAGACTTCTTCCTCCCTACTTGTGGTTGGAACGTCTTTTGGGGGGCGTTTTGGTATGAATCTTTCGTGTGGGCCTCATTTCCTGACCATGTAGAAAAATAAGCCTAGCAATTTTTTTCTTTTCTAAAATAAGTATTCAAGCAATCTCCTATTAACACTAGAAAAGGAAGTTCCTCGGCAACGGCACCGAAAAGTGACAGACTGTTGTTAGGTCCTATCGCTTTAGTTGAAAATGCATCAATTTTATCAACCGGGTAGTGATCGAAGGTTGTATGCAATAGGGGACATCTTGGTTAATTCTCTTAGATTTTCTGAATCTTTGAAACAATTGTAAACAACAACTATACTAGAAAGCGTTCAAACTAGAAAGCATAAATTTGTTTAAGCTAGAAAGCATGAAATTGTTAAGATAGAAAGCATAAGATGATCAAACTAGAAAGCATATAAATTACCTAAGAAGGAGCACTTGCAGTAAAAATATAAAATTAAAATGAAAACAACTAACAACTAACTGTTAACATAAAGTAAACTTAACAACCTATAACTGGCAACTAGAGTGGGTGCTCCGAAATTTCAAATAAACATAACTCAAAATTGCAAACTTAAACTACAACCTACAGGAATAGTTGATAGAGCTTGACACATACAAATAACATTCATCCACATTTATCATGTACAAAATAAAAGTAACAAAATTCAAAATGAAAATACTTATCTATCCTATGAGATTCCCTCAAGTGGCCAACTCTCGGGTATGCCTACGATTAATTCAGATCACATGAACTTTTGTATCTTCAAAATAAGTCCATCCATGATAATTCCATTGCAAAAAACCTGTTGAAAATGGAGGTAATTATGTAGCTTAATACTTTGTAAAACTATGAGATTGTAGATCTAATTAAGTGTTCTTTGTTACAATTTCTTTGTATATTATTATTTGTTTAGATTCATTTTACCAATTGTAGAAGTAGATAGAAGATTGTAGAAGAATAAGACTAGAAGATAGAAGTGACACAACATATACCGTGGAGAAACCCTTTCGGGAAAAAACTCCACCACCAGAATCAATAGTGCTTGTATTATTTAACCTTAGAACAAGATTACAATAATTCTTTATCAATCCTTTCTTGAGATGCTTCTTTTTCCTTCAACAATTCTTCTTCACAACCTGCAATAAACTCTCATGTGTCCAAACATGAATCCACACATCCTGTGCCATGCTTCACAAAATTACTCTCTTAGAACTCTCTTCAACTTGCTGCAATGAATAGACAATTGTGAACATTGTAAACTCCAAAAAGTTGACAATTACAAGAGGATAAAGATCCTCACAAATATCTACGCCATTCTTGTGCAAGTAGAGTTCTTCCGTGAAAAACAATGTCAAACCAAGTCCTTCATCAATTTGGGCGTCCCAAATTGAAGTCTTAACTAATTGTTGGTTTCAAAGATATCTTGTAAGCTTCTCCTCAAAGTTGGCACCCAAGAATGGGCCCCACTTAACTAAGCCTTTTAAATATCTTCTCATGCAAAGGTGTTAACTCCAAGATCTCAACTTGGGTGCCCAAGGTGGGTCCAAGTCAATCTTTGTTAACTGAAACATATCTCACCACCATTCATGCAAACATCATGCATGATTGATCATTCCTTATTAGCTGAAAGTATCAACCTTTTATTTGTCATGCAACTGAAGTCATTAGTCATGCAACTCAAGTCAACCGAAGTCAACTACATGCAACTCAAACTAGCTACATGCAACTGAACATAACTTAACCATAACTGAATTGAATTGAACTGATAGTGCCACTCCACATACATTGTAAATATCAATCCCTACTTTGTAGGAACAAGAAATGCATTACATAAGAGTTATCAATTCACCAAATAGTTAATTGAACTCAAGGTGGGTTCCACCTTCCATGTAGGCGCCCCATGTGCTCCCATTTAGTAGGAGCTCTTCTTGGGCGTCCCCACATGTTCCTATCATTTAGGAATAATTACAAATGTCAATTTACATGTTCATTTCATTCGAATTTAATCTCTTTCTAATCCTAGTGTTGGGGAACACTTTCCAAGGACTTAGGAGGTACATGAAATATGTTTAGGATTGCAATTAAATGGCATCCTATTCCCAACAAAACTAGTAACTCAGAATAAGACTGGAAAAGCTTATTTTATTCATATCAAAAAAAGTGTAACACAAAGACATAGTTTAAAACATATTATAACAACATAATGGTATCCAGTTTGCATTGTTTTTGGCGGTTACGTATATATACTAAACTGCTAACAAAATCCTAAATTTCAAAAGGTGGAAGATCACCATTGAAAAAGCCTTATAACATAATTTCAACTAACCAATCGACTAAGGTCCATTACATAAAAAATATTAAAGGCTCGAAGTGGAGCCATGAAGTTTTTAAACAAAAATTAAACATAAAGCATTAAAAGACTTGTTCAACTATGTACTCCAAAATTTTTGGTGCCTAGACTTTCGGTGCTTTATCTTCAATTGGTTGAAGTCCACTCGACTATGCATAATGACCTATATAATGATTGAAATATACACCATTATATCAACGTTAGTCAGCTAATTTCAATCGATTTAGGAAATAAATATTATACATCTTTTTACAAAAAGTAAGTAATTATTAATCCTAAAAATAAATAATTGGTAAGGTAAAAGTGATTGGGTGAAATAAGGAAGGGTATTTGGCTTATTATATTCATGAGGTTATTTATACCACATCACACATGTGTGAGAAAGACCATGGAGAAGAGGGATATGAAATGCGAGTCCTCTCACACATGTGTGAAGATCACATAGATATCTGGGATGTGACAAGTGAATCCTCTCGCTCATGTGTGAGGATCACATGGGGAAATGTGGAGGGTCCAATTTTTTAGGATAAAATAGATTGCTAGGATTTTATGGGAGTGTTTTATAGATAAATAGAACAATATTAATTAAACTAATCATGATTTGACTAGTACAAATGACACAATAGTCAATTTTCCTCCTAAATGGGGGGTGTTGTTAATGAATTGATTTGCTACCATGGAGAGTAGCATTCAAATATATTATTCTTATGCTACTATCCTAGTAAATGGAAGAGAATTCAAGTTTATGGGAAAAAAATAAAATGTTGAATGTAGTGGAAGACCCTATTAGTAAGATCAATGAGATTTTCTAGATCAATAATAGGTTGAGTTATTTTATTAGACATTGTTAAATAGACAAATATAAAATAGATGATGCTAAAATTCCTAGAAATGGGAATCCTTATTCTAATAGCGTAGGGGGGATTTTTTTATAGTGCCAACTCTCAAGAAGGATCCAAGGAAGGCATTGTGCTTGTGTCACCAAAGGTCTTCAAATTATCTTTCAAATTAATTTTCCAATGATGCACAAATAATGGATTGGATTATGAAGCCTTGTTACTAGGAATGAATGTAGCCTTAAGACATGAAATAAAAATATAATTATTCATAGATACTTAGATTTCATCATATCCTAGATCAAAGGAACCTATACAATGAATAATAACATGCTAAGAATATATAGAAATGCACTATGAAACACTAAATTTATTTGATGCATTTAGTCTTGAACGGGTGGAAAGAGAGAAAAAATATATTTGATTCATTAGTTGCTTTTTCAGTTAAGTTTGAGGAGATTTGGACTTATCCTATGTGTACAACTATAGTAGAGATATCAATAAGGCCATCCATACCTAATAACATCTATAACTGGTATAATTTTAATTATTATAGTTAGGTTTATGATTTATTAAATTATGTATGGGAATTTAATGAAGAATCCATGGATTGGGAGCCAATAATTGATGTTATTTATGGAAAAGAATGCTTGTACAATAATGAGGTAATATATTTGAAGACTAAAATACTTCCCAAAGGATTGGTTGTCTTGGAAAGGGTATTTGATGATGATAGATTCAAAGTCAAATCTCAACCTATAAATGAAAAAGATGATGAAGAGGTTAACTTGGGAACTGGGTCAACTCCTAGGCATGTATACATTAGAAAGAAGTTGATTCATGTTATCGAAAAGATGCTCATTAAATTTTTAAGGTAATATAAGAGGGTATTTGCTTGGTCTTATGATGAGATTAAGGATTATATGGAAGACCCATTCTAACATTAGATACATTTAACAATTGATGCTAAGTTGTTAAAGTAGTAGTTGAGACCTATAAATCCAATATTACCTCCAAAAATGTAATAGGAGATAGTTAAGCTAAGATATGTGGGATAAACAAACTAATTAGGCATTCCACTAGTGTTTAAAATTTAGTTCTTATGAGAATTAAGGATGGATAAATAAGGTTACATGTTGATTTCAAGAACTTAAACATCTCATCTCTTAAATATATTTATTACCTACCCAAGATGGAGGCTATGCTACAAAAAGTTACTAGATGCAAATTGTTTGTTTCCTAGATTAAGGTCAAAGAGGCTCAGAAAAAAATCATCATTTACAACTTAAGGAAACTATTTCAACTGAAAAATATAAGAGAAATTTTCGAAAGAGCTATGGATATCACTTTTCTTAGATTGGTAGATGAGATAGTGAAAGTATACCATTATCATTTAACTACTTACTGAAAGCAAGCTAAGAAACATTGTCAACACTTGGAAATAATATTTAAGAGATGTCTAGAATATGGAATTTTCTTGAATCCCAAGAAATATATATTTGGTATACATGAGAGAAAGTTTCTATGTTGTATAGTCTCTAAAAATGGTGTTAGAATTGATCTAGAGAGGGTAGCAACACTTGAAAAATACCATAGCCTAGGATGATCAAAGGAATTGAATCCTTTTTTGGTGAAATTAAATTTTTCAAGATATTTGTGTCTGATTTTGTTGAAAAAATAGATTCCATTTCAAAAGGCTCGAGAAAGGAGAGGCCATTAAGTGGTATACTAAAATGGCACAATTTTTCATTGACATCAAAGAGAATTTTAAGAAATTTCTAATCTTGGTTGCTATGAACTATTAGAATCCTTTTTAACTAATTTCCTTAGCATATTTTCACACCATATCTATAGTGTTATGTGACCAATGTCATCTAGTGTGAACTAAATAAGCCATATCCTAATGAATTTAAAGCCTATTTAACTCCTATGCAATGATCCCAATAAGATATTCAAAAATCATCAAAACTAGGAAGCCATTAAACTAACATGATATAGACATGAAAGCATAACAAAAACCTATTCTAAGACCTAGAATTTTATCCTATTGGGGGAGTGGTGTCGCATTGATGTGGAATGGAGACCCTTTCCCAATCCCTTAGATAATATGAGCTTGTTTCAATCAGTTTTATTGAAGAAAACTAATGAAACTGATGAGATGTGAATGAAACATGGATGCAAAACTAGTTTAATATGATAAAGAAGAGTTATAAATGCTAAGATGATAGATAAAATGGATGCAAACTATGCTAAATGTAAACACAATTTAAAGATATAAGCCATTGATGCAACTATGCTAAAATGGATACAAACTAAGTTACCATGGAAGCCATTAATGGATGCTTAAGCTAAAGGGATGAAGCTTTAATCTAAAATGCTATCAACTATGAAATATGGGTGCAAGTGAGTATAAATTTCAGTAGCATAACTTTACTCTGAAAAGGTGGATCCATTTCTCTCCAAATAGTGATCTATTTATAGGAGATCAAATGAAAAATCAATGAATGAGATCGATTTGATCAATCAACGATCAATATTGGATGAAGGGTGAAGGCATGGATCGAGGATTCCAATCCATAGTCAAATTTGAAAGTTGACAAGGATCAACTAATTTAATCAATGGTCCAAATTAGCTTTCAACAAAAACACTTCCTAAGAATTAAGAAAAGGTTAAGAGATAATTTAGAGGAATGATTGCACAAAAGAGGATATTCCATAGAAATATTCTCTTTTGGAGGAATGTGCAAAGGAGGAATATTCCAAAAATATTCCCTTGCAAGTGGGAGGGTGAGGATAATTAGCAAATTTAGTAATTAAAACTAAATTTTAATGTGCAATATGGAGAATAATATGGTATTCATTAAATAATTAATTTATTTAATGAAAAAGGGGATGCAAATATGATATATAATCAAATACTTTAGGGTTATTTAATTAAATAAGAGGACTTAGGGGTTAAATTAAATAATTTGATTTATTCAATTTAATAGGGTCAAATATTAGTGTGAGAGGGGGTGAATTAACCTAATTAGATCCATTAGATTAATAGATGAAAATGGTGCATTTAATTAAATAGCTAGGATAATTTAATCAAATCGGTGACAAGAGGATGAAATTCAGGACGAAACGATGTTAATATATCGGATTCAAGTGTGTATATCATTCAAGACTTTTTTAAGTGTCTACATGTTATTACAAAAGAATGAGGAAGGATATTAAAAACTAATTAGTTTTTTCTATAAATCTTTACTAAATGTAAAATTGAAATATGACACCATAGAAAAGTAGGCTTATGCCCTAGTAAAGGTAATTAAAAAATTTAGGTTGTACTTGATTGGTGTTCAATTCATTGCATATGTTCCTCATATTGTTCTTAAATATGTCTTTACTTAATAGGAAGTTACAAGAAAAATATGTAGATGAATAAATAGAATTCATGAATTTGACATCAATATTCAAGTTACTAAAGTAGTGAGAGGTTGAGGCTTGGGTAGGATCATGGATGGATTAAATATGGAAGTTATGGATGAAGGAAAAATGAACACTAAAGTAAGCACAAAATATTACAACATGGCTACATTTGTACAATACAAAGATATTGTCTACTACTTAATTAATGTGGATTTGCCCACCTAGCCTAGGTAAGAACCAGGAAAGAACTTTAAAGGTAAAAGCTCATAAATACATACTTATTGGAAGTATTCTTATGTGGAGAAACCTTAAGTGAAACCTTTTTATATGCCTGTCAAGAGAAGAAGAAGAAAGTAATATAGCATTGTAATTTCATCAAGGAGATTGTGGAGGAAATTTTAGAGCATTAACCACAATACGTAAATTTATAAGGGCATGTTATTGATGACCTAATTTATTTTTTGATATAGGAATAATGACTAGAAAATGTGACACTTGTCAAAATTTCTCAAGAATATTAAAATATATTAGTGCACTATCTTTAATGGTTATGGATGTAGAATCACCTTTCCAACAATGGGACATTGATTTTATTAGGGAGATAACAAAAAAAATTAGCAATTGATTTATACGAATTTTGGTAGCTATTTCTTACTTTACAAAAGGGGTAGAAGCTCTTCCTACTAAGAATGATACCACAAAAAAAATCATCAATTTAATCATGGAGAACATAATAACTATATTTGACATCCATTATAGAACCATTATAAATAATTTCATGTGTTTCAAAGTTTGAGATTTCATTAATTTGTGCAGCAAATATAGTGTCACTCTGACTCATTCATTTCCTTCTCATCCTCATAGGAATGGTCAAGTTGAATCTAGTAATAAAAATTTGATAAAAATCATCACGAGAGCTCTAGAACAAATCAAGAAGAAATGGGATGAAAAGATAAAGTTAGTAGTATGGGTAGATAGAGACAATTCCAAAAAATATATAAGAAAACTTCTATTTGAACTTGTGTATGAATTTGATGTGACTATGCAATAAATCTTGAGTTTCATATGCATAAATTTATTCAGGAAATGGGTGGTGAGGAGATATTTTTTATGACCCATAGGTTTAATTAGATGGTTGAATTGAATGAGAAGAGAAGGGGAGGTCAAACTAAGAATATCTAAATTAAAAGAGAATTGAAATTCTCATTTAAAAAATAAAGAAAAAGGAAAAAAATTCTAGTTAGTTGGGCTCATGTTAATATGGGATTCAAGAGTAAAAAAATAAATAAATATGGGATTCAAGAGTAGAATTTAATGGTAGGCATAAAAATTTGGAGGCCCTTTGGTCGAGCCTATATGTTATTAATAATCATTGTGGTACTTTAACTTTTTATTTGAAAACTTTGGCTAAATAATTCCTTAAGTTGCTTGTACATGGCCAACATCTAAAGCTATATTTTTCTTAAAGGATCATGTAACTGTTACCTGATTTTCACCTACGGGCTCAATCAGGTGGGGCAATCTATGTTTCAAATGTTCATGAAGGCCAAATGGGGACATTGTTGTGCAGGATTAAATCATACACCCGATGATATCTCTCAAGGAAGTCAGTTGGAAGGCATGCCTCAATCCAATTTGGCATAAAATTCCTCAAGAAGAAGGTCGCTGAGACCTTTCAGATGTCTTGCCGACTAACAGTGGGTTCTATTCATTTAAAATACACCGGTCGCTTAGACATCTTGATCGCCGCAAGTCTTAATATGTCTCCCCAACATGTTAAAGTCTCGCTGAAGGGTTTGAGTTTGGCGAAAGGGCGTGGCTTCGGGGTAAGGTCTCACCGACAAGGTGGAATCTTGCCGAAATGAGACGACATCGGGGAAAGATTTAAGTTTGGCAAAAGGTCTCTCCGACCAAGCAATGTCTCCCCGAAATGAAGTGAGCTGATAAGTGGACCATTCAATATCATGAGAGATGGGTTCTTGTTGAACCACTACTCATGAAACATGGGTCAATGAGTTTGACTCGAAACTACACGGTTGAATCCTGATAGCAATATCATAATATGAAGTGAGCTCTCGCCAAAACAAGATGGCTTCGATGGGAAGTCTTGCCGACCCAATATGGTCTTGTCGACATGGTGGTGGTCCTGGATGAGGTCTCGGCAAAAGGAGGTGCCATCGGTCAGATGTCTCGCCGATGGTTGTTAGTCACGCCGAGGGATTCTCCCTTCGGCTTAGTGTTTTGCCTTCGGCATAAGGTCTTGCCGACCCATGAAGTCTCGGCGAAAGGGGTTACCTCCGGCATAGTTTTTGGCCGACCCGATAGTGTTTCGCCGAAAGATTGTGGCCTTGCTATGAAGTCTCACTGACCAAGCAGGGTCTTGCCGAAATGAAGTATGAGCTCAGAGAAGTTTTTCACTCAGTGTAATGTCTCACCGATAGATGGCGGTCTCGTCGACGGTGGATCGCAAGATTATAGATATCGCCGAGACTCTTGGCCGACTGATTGGTCTTCGCCATGATTTCTGGCCGACAAGATAGAGTCTCCCCTAGATGAAATAAGCTCGCCGAAGGATCTTGAGTTTGCCATGATGTCTGGCCGATAGCGATTATCTTGGCGACCACTGTGGATATCAATATGACTCTGGCCGCTCGCTATGAAGTCTTGCCGACCGTCATACGTTACGCCAACCATCCTGTAAAGCATAATCGCATCGGGGAGACACGACAAGTGTCTCATCGACATGCGATTATGCCTGAATGACCTTTTGACTGCCTGAAATCCTGCGTGACGTGTATTCAACCAATCAGAGGGGGCTAAAGGCGAACCAATGGCAGTTGGACTGTTGAGGCAATTCTTGTGAGGAAGATCAACAGAGCATAACCGACATGGATCTACTCTCGTTCGATGGCTGATAAGGGCATGTGAATTCAATTCGGAGGGCATCTGATGCTACTTCTCGAAAGGGGTCAACTTGCAGAAAAATATAGAACAAGAGGGAAGCATAAAGGAGGAAGTCACGAGGACAGCTGGGATGTCGGCTGGCAAAAGTGGATCGACATTAATGCCATGCTTCAAAATGTTCAAAGCAGCTCTGATGAAGCTCTTGAGGGTGGACACAGAGGCCAGAAGTTAATGCGATGGTTGCAAAAAATCTAAAGGCCACTCCTGAGGGTGATCTTTCACCGACGTGGACATGGAGGATGCACATTGAATGCATTAGCTTTATTTCCAAAAGATCTGAGGGTCGACCCTTCTGAAGAAACGGATAAATTTGTAAACCCTAAAACAAAGGGGTGACGCTTTTAGTTTTCATATATATGGCATTTTTGCCTCGTTTGTAGGGAGTTCTTACTTACATATTTTCTACTTTTGTGACTTCTATAAGTCCGTAGAGGAGAATACTGAGTTTTGTAACTCATTTACAAACATTGTATGGTAGAGTTTCACCTTTGGAGATCAATAAAGAGAGCAATTTTTGCCTTCTCAGTTATCTATTTCGTTGAGTGTGTTGAATGATTGATATATTTACATGTGAGTTTTTCTTATTCCTTGTTAATACGTCTCATTAATAACACTTTCAAGCAGAGGAGATATGTATATTGCAGGTTATAGGTTATGCTAGTTATGCAAATAGTTTTAGTTGTGAGGAGAACTTATCATCCTTCTAGGACTGTATGTATTGTAGCTTTCTTATGAAATGTTTATGTAGTATCATATGAGTATTGAGTTGTGCATATCAACTTTTATTAGTTGATTGGAAACTGTGTGTTAAGCAGCTGTATATGTTTTGAGAAAATTTGGTGCATCACCATAGGATTTATTTTTTTCATTTTTATGCATTCCTCCTCCCTTTTCCTTACAAAGTTTAGTAGTTAAGTGATATTACCAGTTAGGAAGCCAGCCTTCTCCAGAGGTTGACCTCTGTCTACAAGTAACCCACAGCTTTAGAGGTCTTCCCATGTTACACTGAGGTGTTGAACATCAAGTTCAACAAGGTGCAATTTCAGTGGATAACAGTAGCAACTCTCTATAGTTATGTGTTTTCAACCTTTTATTTTATCCTTGTGCAAACTTGAATGTTTTTATGGTCAAGGCAAAGTGTAGCTAGATATTTTTCTTAAAGGATCATGTAGCAACTTCTATAAGTATGTGTTTTCAACCTTTTGTATTCTCCCTATGCAACCTTTATTATTATGATCAAGGAAAAGTGTACTTTTGTGTGTGTTCATTTTACTTCTCATGATATACTCTCCTAGATTTGATCTCCATTATGCTTAATTAAGGCACACATCCTCAAACATAAGTCATAATCAGTATTCTACCAAAATTGAAGAATATTGTATCCCCTCTTATCTATTGTTGTCATATTTCATTTCCCAAAGTGCCATATCATTATCTAGTATGTCCCTTTGAGATTCCTTATTTGTGTGATCTATCAAGGTTTTGAATCCTTAGTTAGTAATGCCCTTGCACTAGGTCTTATGATTTATAAATTCTCAAGCCCTAGTACATTAGAAAAATAAATCACACTATCACATGATGTTTTCATAATGGTTGTTACATCCTCATGAACTAGTTTATTGAATTATTCTTTCATATGGTTTGTAATATGGATATAGTGGAGTTCAATTTTCTCTCTTCTTCAACAACTTTGTTATCTTGAAACATAGCCCCAACTAAAATAGGTTGCTCTATACTAATTTTTTTTTTTATCATGGTAGCTCAAATATTTTTCCTCTAATAAATTATGAGTGGTCATACTCAACCTTTGATTCTTTAAAAGTGTTGTTCAAAAAATAGTAAGAACAAAGACACACTTCAAAACTATTCAATATTTGTCAAGATCAACGACCAATGCACCATTATTAAGGCTACCAATTTGACAACTTGTTTGTTTTCCATTGGATAGGTTCTCCACATCAACTAAGTTGGCCATTTTGCTAATATGAATATAAGAAAAGCAATTCTAGTATTGTTTGTCCATGTAGTAAGTTTTTGCACTGTGAAGAATTTTCCAATTTTCCAATTCCCTTCTGTTGCACCGTTGGTAGAGAATGAATGTAGTGTTGTTGATGGGTCCCTCATACATGTCTTAAAAGGAATAGGAACTAAACTTATGGAACTGTATGATTTTCTTTTAAGATCAATGGCTAACACACCATTATTAAGGTTGTTAGTTTGACAACTTGAGATCGTTACACCATTGGGTCCTAAAATACAAAGGCATCCTAATGACCCCACCACCTAATTTATGAATGCAAAAATTCCAATATAACCATAAGACACATAGTTGCACCACAATTCTCTAAGAATTATCAATTTGATATATTTTCTCTATTGTATTGTTGGTGAAGATCAAAATAGCTTGAAAATGATGTGAAGCCCCTTTTTTCTATCAAAGGAAAAATGATAATGGATGAAAGTAAGTAAAGTGATACTTAGGAGACATGTGGTAGGTTTGTGCTTGTTTTGAAGAAAGAAATGTTGATAACATGAAACCATTGCATCATTGGTGGAAAGGACATGGAAGATAGTTTAGATGATGAACCCCACAAAATCTACTTCATTAGTGGTACACCACATGGTTTATCAAGGCTTCCAAGCATGATTAAAGAGTTGTCAAGAGAATTCCTTAAGATAGGTTTAATAATATTGTAAGGGAAACAAGTAATTCATGGAGGTATCATGGTATTTTTAACCAAGGTGTGAATAAAATGTTAACTATGAGCCTACAAATAGGAAAAACAATGAGGATCATTCATAAAATTCCAATACTCAAGAAGAAAAATATTGGGATGTGAAGGAATGATTTCAAGAGTTTGGCAATTGTCTTTATTACCCCTTTACTATAGAAGGATAATGTTTGTTCTATTTTTGGTGAAGTTGATAAAATGACAAGCCTTTCAGGTCTCAAAAAAAAAAGAGAGATATAGTTTGATAACAAGTACAATGCTAATATGGATAATATTGAAACCATTCTAGGAGTGGGTTGACCTTGAGATATGAATTTGATGATTGAATGAAGAAATTCTTTGAAGAAAGTTTTGATGTCACCTTCTTGTCTCGTAATATTTTGTTGTCTTATCCATAAGGTGGAATTTTGTTGTCATTTATGATCATTAAATGATAGTCAAAAGAATATTAAAGGATGACCACCAAGAACACGTAAAATAAATAAGTACCTTGTAAATCTACCAAGGTCATCATTGTAGATATAATAGATATCTTATGAAATATCTTCCTAGATATGTACTATAATGAGCAACAAGATTAATACAAGATAGGAGTGAAGTAAAATGCCTCCACAATGAAGTGGTGTTATATTGTATAATACAAGGATAAGATTGTGTGGTAGAGTATCTAGGGTGGTATAATTTTTAGCAGCTAATCAAATGATCATTAAATATTGATGAATATTTTTTTGTTCTATATAAATAATATGTACCTACTCAAGTGAATAAGCATAAAACATTTCATTTAATGGGTAGTCTTACAATGTATATTATACTCAAGGAAATGGAAGGATCTTAGAAATATTGTTTCATATTGGGTAATATTTAAACTTCCAAGGAAAGGATACGATGCAAGTATGCAACTTCCTTCTATATATTGGTATGAATATTTTCATCCTTTGCTCCATATCAAGCTTCATTATGACGGGTGAGTGATCATAGTCATGATCCAATTTTGTGAATCCTTCAAACCCCATCCCATGGCATTAGAAAAATCAATCTTGCATCTTTTGGATGGTGGCTAGATTAAAAAGTTCCTCGGTTACCTTCTAAGATAGTTCATCCTTGGAGGGGGAGAAGGGTGTGCCCAATGCACCCTCTTATTTCACCAGGTAGGTGAGTGCTTTGACAATTATTTCATGATCCCTATCATCACCCATGGTTGGGAAGTGAAGTGGTGATGGATTTATTATGGGTGTATGCATGAAAAGAAAATAAATAAAATATCTAAATCAAAATAAAAAATCAATTCAACAATCAAAATTTTACATGCAAACCTCTGATTGAGTATATGTAAAGTTTTTTTCTTTATGATGTAGGTTCTCAATTTACTAGCATAACATTAACATTCTCTTTATGATGTAGGTTCTCAATTTACTAGCATAACATTAACATTCTCTAGATATGAAACTAATAGGATTTTAATAAAAAAAATGAATGCTTGATGAATTCTTCATTATGTGGAATGCTAATTGAATTCATAGTAGCTTGTTTATCAATTCATTGACATGAGTTTTATGACTAAAGAACTCCACTTGTTCCCAAAAATAGTTTGTTGCATCAAGGTCAATATGAAAACCCTTTGTATGGTCACTTATTTGGATTTCATCATGAAGTCCCATGAACTTAGATATAGCTTCATTATTTTTGAATATGTCGAGAGAGAAAGACTCTTGTTGATCCCAAGCAATGAGTGTTGGATGAACAAGGGGAAGATCATCTACATGTCTAGGGAAGGCAAGTGTCTCATTTGTGGAAGTGGTGGTTATTGGAATATGGATGGTATCAACTTCAATTTTGGGATCATGGATGGAATATAAAAGGATGATGGGATCATCATGAAATTCTAGAAAGATAAGATCTTGATCAATGATTGGCTAAGCTTGAAGGTTAAGGTCATCTATAGGGAGGATCTAAGTACAACTTTATCTTGATTTGTTTTAGATCTTCTTTCTTCATGCTATGGACTGTACACCGGCTATGAATAGGGGACTCTTGGATGCCCTCAATATTTTGGCATGATAATCGTGGATTTTGAAGAGGACATTGTGGTGTGGGAATGATAGACAATGGATTCCATGATGGAATTTGGTCTAGGATTTCTTGATCATAGATAAGATCTTTATCAAGAATTGTCTTAGCTTGGATTTCATAATTATTTGTTATGAATAGCACTTGGAGGTAATCCTAAGAGAGTCGAGATGTGGTGGATTGTTGTTGCAAAGGTTCAGAAGATGAGGGATTGGAAGGAGATATGGAATCTACTTGTGGTAAAGCTTCTTCAATATGACCTATTTTGGAATCATATGAGGTGGATATGTTATGGGTATGGATGTTATTAATCTGATTGTTTTAGGATGAGCTATTTCTAGACATGGATGGATGATTTTGACCGTGCTTGGGGAGAGGATCTTGATATATACCTAATTTCTCATTAGGTGAGTGGGATGTATGACCTTACACTGTAATCTCACAATTGATGAGACCTTAGACATGATTTTTGAGTTGTATGTAGCTATGTTTTGGATGATTTGAGGTTTTAGATTGCCCTTGTGGTATAGTTTCATGTGTTTGGGATTGAATAATTTAGATGCTAGGATTTGTCTACTTGGACACTTATTGTGTAGTTTGGATAATTTTGGATTCAATTACCTCATCACTGAAAACATTTTTATCCTTAGCCCAAAAATGAGGTTTGCCATTAGTTTGGTTATTGTTTTCCTTTTCTTTATTATCAATCTTGACCAAGCCTTTGGCAGTAAGGTATTTCTTAATGATGACCCCCTTGTCTATAATTTCATCAAAAGTGGATACATAATGGACTTGTCAATGAAAAGCCACTTCAATATTAAGATTTATAAAAATTTGAACTTATTTTTTGGTGTAGGCCAAGGAAAGTGAATAATGAGACTCCTCCATCATTGAAGGAAGTAAAAATTTCCCCATTTCATTTTTTTGCGTTACAAAGATCAACCATCATTAACTTATGCTTAATATTGTAAGAGAAATGAGTTAAAAAATTTCTCCACTAAGTCAAAAAAGTTTGAGTGGATCTTTGAGGTAAGTGTAAAGACTACTCAAGTGCTTTTCCTCCTAAACTAAGAGGAAATAGTCTCATTAGATAGATTTTATTATAGGAAACTTCTTGGCATGACCATGGGGTCTCCCTTTCCCTTGTATTTATCAAAATTTGGTATCTCAAAACTGTCAAGGAAAGGTATCATGGATATGGATTGATCAAAGGGGTAAGGACTTAATTCCTCAAATTTATACGTGCATTTTTGGTGTAAGGTCCTTGTTTGTAACCCCTTGATAGTGTCTTTTATTTCCTACAATTCATGGGAAAATGAATTCATAGGAGTTGGATTTGAAGGTGGTGGTGGAATGTTAGGTGTTTGTTGATTAGTGGGTGAATGTGTGTTGAATTGTGGAGGATATTGATGTTGATATGATAGTGGTTGATAAGTGGTTTGATGGAATTGATAGGAGTATTGTATTGTTGATGGGGCAATGATTGGTGAAAGGTTGTTTGAAAAGTGTTGTTGGGTGGGATGTAGTGTTGATTAGGTGGCATTTGTTGATAAGTGGATGAAAGTGTATGGGTAGTTGGATTATATGATTGGTGAGGCAATGCTTCTTGATAAGTAGGTTGGAGTGTACTAGTAGGTGGGATGTATTATTGAGATGGTAATGTTTGTTGATATGTGGAGTTATCAGATGTATGTGATGGGATTGTAGTGATTTGGGCATGTGTTGATTGTGGCATGGATAAAATCTAGGTAATGACTGAACTAATGATGGCATATATAGAAAGCTTTTTTGAGGTGGATCAATTGGAGGAGGGACATTTAGGGTGGCTAGAGTGGAATGATTGTTTAAGTGAATAGGATTAGGTGAAGTTAGGATATGAAGTGAAATGTTGTGCAATGAGTTAGGTGAAAAATGGTCACACTTTTCTTGGTACAAATACCATTAGACTTTAGGTGTATCCATATGTATACTTTGGGTATTTGATTTTTTTGGATTTTTAAAACATGCAATTTTTTGGATTTTTGAAATATGTGATTTTTTTAGATTTTTGGGATATGTGATTTTTTTTGGATTTTTGGAATGTGATTTTTTTGGATTTTTGGAATATTTGATCACTAAGAATAGGGGTAAAAATGGATGGTGTTTGACTAAGGTTGATGAAGGATGATTATGAGGGTGTGATTTGATTCAATGTGTTTTAGAGGATATGGATAAGGGTGTTGATGTGAGTTAGATTGAAATGGAAAAATCGAGAAAGTTTGGCTAAGATGGATGATAGATGATTGTGATGGTTAGAGCATGGATTGAAATATGATAATGATTGATGTTGAGGATAGGTGATGAAATGATATAAATTAAAGGTACCTTTTGAGTCAAGACACAAGATAGTTGATTTAGGGTTTTAATCTTTCCTACTTGTGCTAGATAAAGTTCTCAATCAAGATTGATTAAGATTCTTAGACTAATTAACTTAGGATAAGCCAAGTTCCTAAGTTAATTTTTTCCAAGGTGATTAGATGATAATCAATTAACTTGATACTTAAGAAAAGTTCTTAAGCACACAAGAATTGAGGATAGATGATGATATGAAGTCTTGATTTTTTAAGGTAATTTTTGACTTAGATTGAAAATGGGTGACAATGTGGGTTGATTTGTTATGTGTTTTGGATGACATGGATTAGGATGTTTGATGTCTATGCATGAATGATCGAGATTGGATGTGTTGATGTAGGAAGAATGGTTAGGTATGATGATGTTAGGATTTGATATGATATAATAGACAAGACGATGCTATAATATGGATAGGGTAAATGTAATGTTGGATGATATAGATATCTACAATGGGTACCCTCCCCCTTTTATAGATCACAATGAAATTAGGGGCCAAAAAAAATTAAGATGAGTATCATTTTTAACCATGGTCATGATTTTGAGATGGTTGTCCCTTGAGTAGATATTTCATGAATATTGTAGAGACTAGAACTAAATGGCACTTTCAAAAGTGTGAAATACCTAATAATTTAGAGATTGTAATAAGAGTTAAAAATTGTTGATCAATTGTGTGAGGAGAACATTGGCACTCTTATATAAATAGAAGGTGCGTAAATTGTACAAATGATTGAAAAAAATATTAAACATGTAAGAAATTATGTTGGAGAGATAGCCCAAGTTTGTGTCAAATATAGTTCTTTTAGCTATTCACGCTTTCTTTTTTGAGGAATTGGTTTAAGACATAGTTTCACTTGAGTTTTTAGATTGTCTCATTTTCTTTATCATTTGATTGAAGAAATATATATTTATGGACACACATTTATTGTATTGGTGTTAATGTCATTATGGTTTGCATTCAAGGAATGTTATAAAAAAATTTATTAAGAGTTTATCTTAATAGGAATTCTTGCTAGCTTAACACATGGATTAACTAATGAATGTAATGGATTATTAAGTAGAATTTAATTTTCTCATGTAAAATTGTATCTAATGGTCTAAATCTTGCAAAAAACGATCTAACAAATTAGATTGTTCAAAATATGCAAAAAGTGGATAGTTTGATACCCTTTATCTAATGATTGATTCAATGCATAAAATAGGAACTAATATAAATGCTTTCTAACCATTTACTCTATTTTGAATAAAATCATGTCAAGAATCATTTATTTTAATTATTCTTTCACATTGCAATTAAAATCACATGAAATCATTATTCTTGCTTTGCATATTTTACTTCCTACTTATAAATTTGTGAAACATAATAATCCTTTCATCATCATGTCAAGCACTATCACAAGTTCTATTAGTGACAGTTAAAATTGGGTTCATCTTATGTCAAAAAGGCTTAGCTCTTGATCTAATAACTTCAATATATTTGGTTGATCTCCGTGATGCTTAATTTTCTAGAAGAGATTTAAATTAGACATTATTTATAGGATTTAGAAGGGAATACCTCCTTAACCTTGATAGAGCTTGGAGAAGGAGGATATTTGAGTCATCTCTTGCTAGTTGGACCTATTTCCAATATATTTGATTATAGGAGTTCATCTTTGCAATTTTAACCTAACATACTCTGAAGGCTATTGTTAGGAATTCCTTCAAATGGATTTTAAGCACCAGATAGGAAAAAAACCCCAACACTATGAATTAAAATATTAATTTTTGTTTGAGATGAAGTTTCTTGGTTTTTTCTTGGTGGTTTCTTGCATGTTTGTTTGTTCATGCTAAATTATTTAAGAGTTTTAAAATAATTGATGTTGTTTTGATTTTAATTTTTGCAAGAAATGAAACTATTCTAACAAGTATAAAATTAATTTAAATTGAATCTTAAATTTAAATTTAAATTTGAGTGTTACAAATCTTGAGTAAGGAAATACCTAAGTTAAAATTAACAACTAATTTAATCTACTAAAAGAAAACCAATGTAAACAAATAAACCAACTAGAATTCCCATGCTTGGGATTTGAGCAATCCAAATTGTGAAGAGTGTTGATGGTGGAAATTTTGTCCTTAAGGACCATTTTCTTCTCTCAACTAGGGTTTGTATTTTGTTTGTAGAAGGAAGATATGAAAGACAAGAACTAAATGCTAAAATGTTAAAAAAATTATAAGGATGTTACAAATCGATCTTTGAAGCTATTTTGAATCATGAAAATGGGAGCCTAGAATTTGTAGATGTTTGACAAGTTGTAAATAAGAATTGTGTATAAGTTGTAAGTGGTTGAAATTGTGGTGTTTTCCTTCCCAAATAAAACTTTCTAGTATGATTAAAATTGCAAGAAGCCAAAGAAAGCCAAAAATTTGAGGAATAAAAGGCCCATGCAAAAGCACTCAAAAATTTATTAATATGAAAGATTCTCAATTAGAGATGATAACACCAAGTTAAATGAATATAACATACTCAAAATTGGGGTAAAATCATTTATTAAAAGAATGGAAGGTGGCAAAAATAGCACATGCAAAGAATTGACAAAATAGAGATAAATCATGTTTTCACCCCTTCAACATTAAATCATTCACTAGTTAAATAGGCATTCATGAAAGATGCAACTAATATGTTAGGGTGAACTCATGACTTGTAATTAAATTTTTTTTGAAAGATAGAAAGGTGTAAATGATTAAAAAATAACTAAATAAGCATGAATAAACAAGGGGAAAAGGTCCTAGGGGTTAACTAAACAATTCCATGAGATTGGGATCAATTGAAAGATAATTTTATTTAGGGTCGTGTATTTGGCCATTAGATCATCATTGGACTTTCCATGTATGTTGTCTATTTCAAACACTTACAAATCCAATGGGCAATGCTTAAATGACGATCTAGATGTGTTTCATGCATGTGGAAGCAATAAAGAGATAAGAGTTTAAACAAAATACAAGAACTTGAATGGAAATTTATTAATATGTCTATTATGTACATGGCATACTCTCAAGAGAGATGTATAGTTGTGTATTTTATCATATCATATATTTGGCTGCTAACTATTATTACATGTATGTATTTATAAATTAAATGGCCAAGAAGAAAGGTTTATTTTGGAAGTTGGATAGTTATTTATGATGGTTGACCTACCATATGTGTCTTAAACTTCCAACAACTCCATAAATTGTACCCAATGATTTCTTGAGCGAAATAAAATATTGTGCAATATTTTGAGATGGGTAAGATTCTACATTGAGTATCAAACTATGTGTATTTTGTACTAATGTAGATAGTTATGTATGTTGCATAAGACTTATAAAAAAATAATAAAGTTGTGATAAAAGGGTTGTGCAAGAGATATAGGTTGTCTTTCAAGTTGCATGCCAATCTTTGTAGCATTATGCAAGTCATGTATGAAGCATGGACTTGCATGTGCTAGCATGGCATAATCCTTGGCACTACATGATTGGCCCATGAAGAAATGATTTGTACATATATGCATGATATGATTCTTAACACTACACATGTAATGTATGGTGCAAGGATTTGTGCACATCTGCATCATGTGACTCTTGACACTACATGGGTGGCACATGAATGTAAGGATTTGCATGGAAGGTTATACACCACAATTTAAGTGACCAAGGTTAGCATGTAAGCCTAAATGGTAGAGCATAAATCGATAAAAAAGAAAAGAAAATGAGTGTTGAAATAACTCATAGAGTTCTGAGACCTAAAAGGAAAGACCACTTGGTTGTTTAGGAATAATTGTACATTAGTATAAGAGGGGAGCTATATGTACATGTAATATGAGATATAGATTAAAAGAAGGACATAAACCATTCAAACCCTAGAGATGGTAAATTTAGTTTATTTCAATTATGTGTTGATTAGTGGACGCCCTTTTGTAAACATTATCATATTTCATACCTCTATGAGAAACAATATTCTCCCTCAAACCAACCCTAAACAATAACATATATTTCATTTGCTTTTTACAAAACCATATAGATTTCATATATTTCACTTTAAGGATGGGATTTATTGGTCCTCAAAGTTGTAGGTTCCCAAATCTCTAAAGTTAGGCTATTCTTTAGTGTTAGGGGTTTCAAACTCATAACAAATAGCTTACAATTTGTGATTGGGTGGGGACAACAAAGGATTGATTAATAAGTATGGCTAATTCATTCTTCTAGTTTAGGCTTTCCTAGGTCAAGGGGTAATTACCTAAGGTGTTACCTAAGCTAGTCATAAAAAAATGACATGAATATAGACCTTGAAACACATCATACCCATTTGCATGGGAAAATCCAAGTTGAGTATCATTAAGTAGTTATATGTTGGTTGTTGATACAATGAATTTTACGACTTCATTAAGGAGACAAACAACCATGTAAGGAGTTTAAAGATACTTCCTTGTTAACCCCTAGTGATGTTCACTTTTAAATATACACTCATAATGGATTTGAAGAGAACAAAAAATCACATCTTCCTTAAGATAAATCTTGTAGAAATTGTATACACCTAAAATCAGTCATCACCTTTAATTAATTAAATACTAGCTATTTGATTAATATTTCAACTACGTATAAATAAATTCTCAATTTATTTATATTGTTCATTTTCTAAATTCTCCAAATCTAAAACATATTCTTCTAAATTAATTAAATAAACAAGGTTCCCTAAACTTGTTTTATTTAATTAATCTTCACTAAATGGCCAATTAGGAATTAGAGCACATTTCTACAACCTTTTGTGCCACCTCACCAAGGTCACATGAAAATAAATAACTCTAATTTTTAATTAGAATTATCTTCAACTCATTTTAAAAAGCACACGACTTATTCCTCACACACTTCCACCAATTTTGGAGCACATGACTTATTCCTCCCACACTTCCACCAATTTTGAGCACATGACTTATTCTTCCCACACTTCCACCAATTTTGGAAGCACATGGTCTTCTCTTCCCACACTTGAATCTTCCATCCAAATGGCATGTTGCCCATTGGTCAAGAGATTCTTCCATCCAAATGGCATGTTGTCTTTGGTCAAGGGGACAACATCTTGATTCTCTTCATCTTCACCATCCATTCTTCTTGTTTGAATCTAGACCGTTGATTATTGCCACCTCACTATATGCTTGGAAAAGGCTATAAATACAACCCTTGGGCATTGTATTTTGCATCCACATTTGAAGTAAAGTTATCATGCAGGTTTTATCATTGGAGCTTGGAGCATTTTGGAGTCTTATAGCTAGTCTTTACATCATGTTTTGCTTTGCATTTACATCTTAGCTATAAATCTTGCATCATAGTTGCATTTTATGTCCCATCTTGCATCATAGTTGCATTTTAGATTAGTTCATTTTAAGTTTGCATTTGAGCATATATAGAATCATATATAGATCATTCTAGTTCAATACCATAGCATCCACCTCCACTTGTTCATTTATCATAAACATCATCCTCCACTCATCATAGCATTCATCATCATTGTTTGCATATAGTTTCATGTAGGCATTTAGTTGGTTTGCATGTTGAATACTAATCTCGTTTCTTAAGTGTCATTCTAATAGCCTTTGTGCACATAGAAATCTAAGGGCCAAAAGGTTAAAAGAATCATTAAGAATAGAGGACAATGAGACGTTCTTGAAAGATTTAGTTTGTTACAAATTAGAATAGCTTCTTTGCTTTGAATCTTTAATGTAAATCGTTTCATTAAGGTTTGTGTCGATACTAACTTTGCACATTTCACACACACACAAAAATCACTAAGGTTAAACAATGCTAGTGGAACTATTAAGATAATGTAGGTTAAAAAATTAATTCTTGTTATTTTTAAGTGTGATGGTGTGATGATAGGTTGAGCACATAACTTAGATGGGTGCCTTTGTCTAGTGAGGGTGGCAAAGTCTATTTTTTCAAGACCAAAGTATAACATGAATATAATCCAATATAAAATACCTTAATGAAGGGACCATACCTCTCAATCTTGTACATAAACAATGCTCTATGCATGCAAACTAACAAGCATATGAAATTGTAGCACAACTGATTAAACATACTTTAGTTATTCATAACAAATACACAAACTTGTATTACTTTGATAAGATGCCTTAAAAAGATTTGCAAGGAATTTTACTACCTTCTAGTTGACAAACTAGTCAAAGATAACACTCAAATCAACAAATGTGATCAAGAGGATCAATATAACCATAAAAATTAATACAATATTCATGGATTCATTCAAAAAGATGTCAAATCTACACAAACCATTCCTTAGTAAGTCCAATGTCATATTACAACACATGGGAGAAATCCCAAAAATTACAATCAAAATGCCCTTAATCAATCACAAGAAAGCATCACACTGATTTGTAACTCTTTGTCTTTTTATTTTTGTGAGCAACATTTTTAAATCCCACCCTCTTTTTTGATTGAAAATTTGCATATATATGTCTTTCAATACCATCTAACAATATTGGGGGAAGAAACATGGTCATTTGCAAGTGTACAAACTGCTCATGCTTGTTTGCATCATCTTCACATGGCCATGTACTTGAAAACATATCCCTTGCATCATCAACCACATGTCTTTGTACGCAAACCATGTCTCTAAGGGATCCACAAGTACTCAAAGGCATTTTGAAGTCTTCCCTTGTCTAATTTCATCTATTTGAGACCATTAATGGCATCTTTGGTCATATAAGGAGGTAGCTAGGATTTTTTGTTTGAATGGTGCATTTTCAAAAATTCACATGCCAAAGGGGTGAGAAAGTAAGAAACATTCTAAAAGCCCAAAATCTAGTGGTTTGAGAATTTTGAGGAATGGCATGCCAATAAGGAGAATCTCAAAATTAGGGAAATGGGGGAAAAGGGGAACTTTGAGAAATGACATGTTGATAAGGATAATCTTGAAATGAGGGAAATGGGGAATGGGGAACTTTGAGAAATGGCATGTCAATAAAGAGAATCTCAAAATGAGGGAAGTTGGGGAAAGATGAACTTTGAGGAATGGCATGCCAATAAGGGGAATCCCACAATTCCAAAATGAAAGAAATGAGGGAAAATGAAGAAATTTGAGGAATGGCATGCCAATGAGGGGAATATTGAAATCTCAAAATAAGGGAAATTAGGGGAAAAGGAGAACATTGAGGAATGACATGCAAATAAGAGGAATCCTAAAATTCTAAAATCATGAAATTAAAGAAATGAGGGGAAAAGGGAACTTTGATGAATGGCATTTTGGTAAGGAAATCCTAAAATCCTAAAATGAGAGCAATGGGGGGAAAGGAGAACTTTAAGGAATGGCATGCTGATAAGGGAAATCAATCCTAAAATTTTGTTCCAACCTAAAAAGCCCCACACTTAGAAACTTTTGAAATGTAGACTTGTGACAAAGCAATGGTGGCAAAGCACATAATGACCAAGGAAGCCCCTTAAATAATTATCTAATAAAATATTAGTGATGGGCAAAGTAAGGGTTTAGTGTTGAGAGTTTTAGAAAAAACCAAAAAAGATCTAGAAGAACCCAAAAAAAAAAAGATTCAGAAGATCCTAAAAAAACCCAAAAAGATCTAGAAAACCCCCCAAAAAACTAGAAAGATCTAAGAGAACCCCAAAAAATCTAAGAAAAACTTGAAAAATCTACAACTCAAAAAAAGTTCTAAGTTTAGAGTTTGGTGTTTGGGGTTCAACAAAGAAGCCAAGGCAACAAAGAGGACACAAGACCTAGAAATTTTTTGGATTATTAATACAAGTGCCAATAAAATCTTCCAACCTCTAAGTTACACTAAGCTCTAATTGACCTACAGCATGAGCGTTACTTTGGCATAACTTAGTGTTTGTCCATGCCCTCTTAGCATAGAGATTGACCTATTCCTCCAATGCATCGTATTTGTAAAATTTGTTTAATGGAACCTAAAACCAAGGATCAATTTGAGCAATTCTCTTGCCTTTTCAAGGACTCGTATTAGCCTCCATATCTTCATAGCTTATGAAGATCAAAGATGCTTGGCTCTTTTCTTTCAAATGATGCTTTATCTTTGCAATGTATGGCCAAAGACTTTGCTTCCCCAATACTCTACACCCAAAGAATTGCTTATTTTATTTACTTTACCATTTTAATATTAAATAGGAAGCAACCTCATGATAAGCTTATAGATATGACAATCTATAAAGTTTTGAAAGATATGATTTATTTTCATATACTTTTTGTTTAGCACACACTCTTCTATTTAATTTTATTCTCTTTTATGTTTGTTGTAATTGTAATTACACTCTCTATTCATTATTTTTCAGTGTATTTTTACAATCCCTACAACATTTTTATCTTTCACAAACATTAATATCATTTATCTTAAATAATTTTGTTCATAAAAAATTGCTGCACTTAATAGTATTGGTAACTCGAAATACAACATACAAAATGAAAAACTAAACTACTCTCCAGTCAAAATGGAGAGAATCATTTTGAAAAGGGCTAAATTAGTATTCATATGAGAAAACAAACCGCCAGATCTGTCATCATAACTTCAAACCAGATAGGCATTTCTTTAATTCTAGAAGTGGCATTTTCTAATTGAATAAACATCATTGGTGCCTTACAATTCTGCCCAGATAAATCACACCTTAAGCTAAAAGCTTGATTAAAATTGATTTTTCCTCCTAATCAATCCACCATTTTATAAACTGTCTTGGTAGTTAAAAAACAGGGCATTTAACCTCTACCAGTGGGGAAAAAAACAATGCATCTCAGAAAAAACTTGAGATTAGATCATCAGGATTTCATATAATTATTTGTAAGAAATTTAACTCATTCCCATTTTCAATAAAAATCAATTATGGAACAGGAGTGATTACAGCATATTTATGGTGAAGAGATAAATCATAGATATCTGCTTCGCATATAACTCAAAACCGCAGAGCAGAACAAAAACTGGAAACCTACAATGTACATTCTAAATTCTATGCAGAGTCGAGCTCAAACTATTGGAAATGGCACCGATCAAAGTTCCCTGCCTTTTTCCATTAGAAATAATGAAATCTTACAAGCAAAAGTTGTAACTTTAGGGCTAGTAAAATTAAAATTTTGAAACATGAAAAACATGAAAAATGCAATGAGCATTCATGGCAAAGTTCTAACCAGCTCAGGAATCGGACGGGGGCGGAGCCACTTTGGAAGCAAAGAAATCTGTTATACTGCGCGTCCCGGGAGGAGGAGGAGGCGGCGCTCTGCCGGATCTTTTCGAGGGTTTAGGCGAACTCCCTTCTTCCTCCTCCTCCTCCTCTTCCTCATCCTCGCTGTGAGCGGCACCCCCTTTTCCAATATCAGCGATGGAATCCTCCAAAAAGTCGGCCATTCTCTTCTGCCGGGAAATGGCAGTGACAACATGGTCAAATCTGATGGTCTTGTGCTTTTTTTCCACGGTGACTCTGAACGCAGCTTCGGCCAGTAGTTCGAGAAAATTCTCGGTAGCAACGGCGACTGCGAGGCGCACATCGCGGCTTACTTTACTGATATCTCTGTCCAGCTTCATTATGCGACCCACTCGAGCCAGAGGAAACAGCGGCGCACTTGAATTACTGACTGCCTCCTCAGTGTCACCATTATTATCATCGCCATCATCAATGTCAGGAATATTATTATCAGCGTTCTGCTCTTCGTCTTGTTTCTGGGGCTTCGCTGGTACCGTGAGTGGAGGAGGATCTGGATGGCCGTAAGCAGCCTTTTCTTTGTCTGAGAGAGATTTCCAGAGGAGAGAGAGCGCCTTGTTAACGGGGGTTTGGGGGTTGGATTGCTTGACTTTAGCTCTGTTAAGGGTGCAGAAATTGAAGTAAGGAGAGATCTTCTTAGCTTTGCCATCGTCGTTGGCCTTTCGCCTGTTGGCGGATCCAGCCATTGTAAGAGACAGAGAGATCGCTGAGGAAATGGGGGCAAAGGAATGGGTTTGAAGAGGAGAGGGAATTCGGAACTGCAATTTTCAAATCTCTTTTATCTTTACTGTTTGATATTTCCCTCAAAATCTGAAAGAAAAAGGGCGCCAAAAGAGATAGAATCTTTATCCATAAAAACGGAGACAAATTAATTTCTTTATGGATATAAAAAATAATAATAATTTCAATATTATATCATGTTAAGATCTATTATTTGTACTTGCCGTGAGACAATACTATTGTAATGAGTTTTGTTTTCTCTTAGTTAATTAGTTATTAATAAATTGGCTTTCAACCAATCAAAAACAATAATTTTTTAAAAAGTAAAATTAAATTAAATTTTATAAAGTTAACTTGTAAAATACTTAACTTTATAAATTAGAAAAAAAATAAAAATTGAATATGATTGGCTGAAAAGTTTTGTGTGTTATTGACGAATTTTGAGGAAAAGTGAAATGAACTATTATTTTGCCTATTTTTCATAAAATTGAACTATTATTTTGCCAATTTTTAAAAAATTGAACTATTATTTTGCCTATTTTAAGAAAATTGAACTTTTATTGTGCCTATTTTTGAATGCATCCCAAGTTTCAAATAATTGTTTTGTATGGAGTCAAAGGTAGGAAAAAATTTAGGAGTAATTTGTGGTAAACAAAAACAGGCAGAGTTCGTTGAAATTCAAATCCTAGTGCAAACTCACGCGGTTTCACTTTCCTATTTCTTGTTTTTCTTAATAATAAAAAACATGTAACAGCCCATTCAGGGGCCTCGCTGGGTTAATCTAGTTTCAAAGGGTTCAATGGAGGTTGTTTGGGAGAAACCAACGGAGGGGTGGTGGAAAGTCAATTTTGATGGTGCCTCCAAAGGTAACCGTAGACCATTAGGGGCAGGGTTTATTGTACGTGATTGGAAGGGAAATGTTTTGGCTTTTGGGGTGAAAAATTTGGAGGTAGGAACGAACAATGTAGCTGAAGCAATGGAAGCACTAACGACAATAAAAGTTGGTAGAATACTGGGGGCTTCAAAGTTACATCTAGAGGGTGATTCTCAAATCATCATTTAGGCAATCATGAAAGGAAGCATTGAAGCGTGGCATTTGTAGAATTTAATTGTTAAATGTAAGGAGGAGTTAGCTTCTTTTGAGGATTTCAAGGTTAGCCACGTAAGGAGGTCGGGGAATGCAAAAGCGAACACTTTATCTAAATGGGCTTTAACTTTTGATGTAGTTGGTGAATTAAGAGTCGAAGATTTACGACAATTGGATCTTGAGGGGGCAATTTAATGTGAAGGGATGTACCAGGCATTTAAAGAGAAGGCAGTAAGGCGGTTCGTAGTTCGAAATGAATGAAGGAATTTTGAAGAGTTGGATGGTGGCAGGGCTGGTACATTCCTCATTAATGGCGGAGTGTGCAGTTTTAATGAGGCTTAAACTCTTTCATTCCTCAAATATCGATGCTTCTACCGAGTTTTGTGGTGGAAAGAAATTAGGAAACGGTCTAGTTTTTGGTGTTGGTGTAGAATTAACCGTTTCACAATGGAGGCAAATTTCACTCGTGACAAAGCACCAACTTTGTCCATTCCATGGTGAAGCTTCTGAGAAGAGACTGAAAGGAATGTTTTTGTTTAGTGACGAGTTGTTGGTGCAATGTGTGCAACTGATGTTGGGCTCGGGGTTTGGAATTCTCAGACATAGATACTGCACGAACATGGACATCTATTCATTGATCATGGCGTGGGGGTTGGATGTAGGTGAATCGGTGAAAATAGTGAGGAAGGTGATGGAAGCGATTGTTCACAGTGATTATTTGGAGGGGATGGAGTTGATTTTGGAATGGGTTGTTCTGGGTGTTGGGTTGGATGTGAGTGAAGGTTTGGTGATAGTAGAAGGAGAAGAATTTGAGGGAAGTATTCCCTGCATGAGATGGTCGTAAGGGAACCTGAAAGCCCGTTGGAGAGAGGATGTCAGGTGTGGGTGGGAGGCCTTGAAGTTGTTTGTGGAGTTGATGGAGGTCAAAGCGGTAATCGCCCAGGCACAAGCTAAAGCTGCAAGGATGGAAAGACAAGCTTTGCGTCCTCAGAAGAGGAAGAAGAAGAGAGTGACAAGGAGCGGTGCGGACTCAGGTAGTTCGACATGAGAGATATAATTTTTTATGCTTTTTGTGTTAAATTTTTTTTGAATTGTCTCTATACATTTTTGTTAAACTTGGGGTTTAGCCCTATAAGTGAGGAACTGGGTTAATGGCTAAATGTCAAGTGGTTGGGGTAGGTTTCCATTTTTTAGCTGTGAAAACAATGTTGAATTCTTTGGCTGGTATCAAAGTAGTAGGTAAGGGTGTTGGGGGATTTTTGATCATTTTCTAATACAATGATGTTATCTATAGATGAAATTTTGGTTTTAGAAGGAAGTATGTAAAGCAATCGGATGATGTACTAACTTTTTGAATTAATAAAATAAAATCATATTACCGATTGAAAAATAAAAATAAAAATGCAACATTCTTGATTTCCACAAAGTCCACGTAATAAAAAACATGCAATTTACTTTGAATGCGGAGTTAAAACTAAATAATTTTTCAAATCAATTGGGGGAGGTTCAATGAACCTAGACACTTTCCTATACATGCCCTAAATTCTTTGGACACGTGGAATTTGGAATATTCGATTCTCCCACACCATAATTTCTCTTGTGAATACTTTCGCATCATACATGCTCTCTAGAGAATGATGGGTCGAGTGGGCATGTAGGTAACAACGTAATTGAAAAGAATGTGGTTGGCCGATATTTAAAAAGATGGGATGATGCAAATATTCTATTTATCAATATCAAATATGACGTGTAATGCATTAATAATATAAAGGGTGGAGCGCATAAACAAAAATTGCACCCATGTTAGTTAGGTTCATTTTTCTTGCTGAACATTTTAATTGGACGTAATCAAAGGGCATTCCATCATTACCATTTTAACATTTCAAATGTTTATTTTTTTTAATTTATTATTTTTTCGTATTATTAAATATTATATGTTTATATTTTTATTTTGTTGTGTTTTAAATTTTTATGTATATTCAAATATATATCTAGATAGATTTATGAATATAAACAGATAATTAGATAGATAAGAAAAAATAAAAAGATAATTTCCTATTCTAATGTAAATAATATAAATGAGATTGAATGTAATGATAAAATGGAAGAAGAACAAGGTAGGCTAGTAATAATAAAAAATATAAATTTATATTTATATATTATTATTATTATTATGAACCAACTCATTGAAGTTTTTTTTGTTCCATTAACCTACAATATAAGCATGCAACTCTTTTCTTTCATTTAACTAAAATTAATAATTATTAATATTAATTTTTATTTTCATATAATAATTATGTCAAGTTTCTATTAATATATTAACATTTATATTATTATTATTGATGTTCAAAATAACTTTAATGACAATTAATAGTTTTTTTTTTTTTTTAATTTCACATAAATTATATTATATATTGTTATTTAACAAAATTATTATATAAATTTATGAATAAACATGTGGAATTAAAAATATGCATAATTTGGATGGCGCTCGTCGGGTCTGTGTGCCGAGCTAGGGCGTCTGTGCCCTAGCTCGTTCTTTGCTTCTGCTTGTTCCTGCGTTGGGTGGGGGTCTGTGTCTGTTTTTGGGGGCGTGGGTTAACATTTTCTTCACCACTATCTCTTCTCAGCTGCTTCTCTCTGTTTTGCCTGCGTGGGGAGTTCGCTTCTTGGTGTTGGGCGGCGTGTGGTGAGCTGCTGGTAGCTGCGAGTGTATGGTGTGGCTTGGGCCTTTGTGCCTGGCTTTTCTCCTTCTGCGTGGCCTCTTCTCGGAGCTGCCTTCTTTGCACGCTTCCATCATTTTGCTGTGAGCGTGGGGTGGGGTTTTCGAAACCCTTGTTTGGATTTATCTCTCGAGTGCTTGCATGCCCATTGTGGGCTGGGTATAATGCTGTCTGGGGAGGCCTCGGGCGCTAGCCCCAAAATGGATTTTCGATCTGCAATTGGTGCGAAGTCTCCTCCGCATGCTTCGAAGGTTTTCAATAATAATCCTGTATTTTTCAGAATCTGGGCCAGATGGAGTGGGCTCGTCTAGTGGGGCTCGGATCACGAAAATCAATGGTTGTCTGGAACGCTGCAAGGAGAGGCCGAAACTCGTCATCCCATTGGAGATGGTTGCGGAGGACATCGAGTATTACTCGAGGCACTCTTTCTATTGCAAGTTTTTGGGTATGCGGATCTTGATGCAATTTTTGGAGTCTTGGGCCCAACGAACTTGGATGCCGGAGGGTGAGATGGATATAAAGCTCCTAGCAAATAATTATTTCATGGTTACCTTTGACTGCATGGCTGACCGCAATAAGGTATTTGAAGGGGGGCCCTATTTTTACAACCAGGTTGGTTTGTTTATTAAACCGTGGCATGCTGGTTTCAACCCTCCTGAGGAGCTTCCGACTCGAGTCCCTGTGTGGGTTCGGCTTCCTCGCTTTCCAGTTGAATGTTGGCGGGATGACATCTTGCATTTATTGGGGTCGATGCTCAGGAAGCTGGTTGGTTCTTCGCAACAGACTCAATTTAAAAAGGTGATAACTTTTGCTCGTATTTGTGTAGAAATTGACTTAAGTAAGCCATTACCAGATTCTTTGGATATGTCGGTGGGTCCTCACTCTTGGGTGCAGTCATTGGACTATGAAACTCTCCCATTTTGATGTCGCCTCTGCCATGAATATGGCCACTTACAACGAAGATGTCCAAAGGCTAGGCCTGTGGTGCATCCGACTTCCCAAACTGATCGCAACCCACCTAGGGAGGATAAGGGAAAGGATCCCATTCCAGGGGATGAGACTGGTCCTGATGGCTTTGTCCCTGTAAGAAATCGTAACAAAAATTGAGGTCAAAAGAGGACCTTGAAGGAAAGACAAGATGAAGATTCCTTTAACAGATTCGAGGTTTTGGATGATCTTGGCCAACAAGAAGTGAATCCGGGATTGGTGAATTT
Organism: Sequoia sempervirens; assembly: GCA_007258455.2. Lineage (NCBI taxonomy): Eukaryota > Viridiplantae > Streptophyta > Pinopsida > Cupressales > Cupressaceae > Sequoia > Sequoia sempervirens. The sequence continues at coordinate 13,919,509 of VDFB02270651.1, read as the reverse complement.
GGATCAGGGTCTTGTGTGTTTGGAACATGCAAATCCTCCTTTTGGGGTTTCTATGGATACACAAGTTACGGGAGATGTGCAAATGGTGACCGACCTACAAATGGATGGTCAGGTGGGGTTGGATCCTGCTGCTGAAATGAAGAAGAATGAGGGAGATGGTACTATATTGGCTCTGCATGCAAGAATGGATGCTGGGAAGAATATCAAGTCTTCTCCTTCTCCTTTGGGTCTCCATCAAAAGGATATCAAGAAAGGATTGGGGGAGAAAACTTCAAAGCTTGGAAGGAAAAAGGATATGGAAAAGATTAAGTTAGCTGGGGAAACTTTGGTGGAGTCAGGGTCGGTTAAGACTTTGGATTCACACTTCTCAAGCTCGTTGAAATGATTGTATTATCATGGAATGCAAGGGGCTTGAACAGCAGCCCTCGACAAAAGGTTGTTAGCGAGTTGGTTAGAAGTCAATCTCCTGATGTTCTGTTCCTGCAGGAGACTAAGTTATCTGTGGAATGTATGCTTGGTTTATCTCCTAAGCTGTGGAGAAGCGGCGAATGCCAGTGCATTGGTGCTCAAGGGTCTGCGGGTGGAGTGGCTTGTCTTTGGAATCCTCGGAAGATCCGTCCTCTTTGGTGGATGTCCTGCAAGTCCTCTATCTCAATGATTGCCTCTTGTTCAGAGACTGGGGAGTCTATTCTCCTCTCCAATATCTATGCGCCTATTGAGTTTCAAGGTAAGCAACTCTTGTGGAATCATATTAGATTTGTTTGGAGTATGGTTCCTTTTCTTCCATGGATTTTGGCTAGTGACTTTAATGCTATCTCTGAGTTGGCTGAGAAGCGAGGTGGCATTGCAAGGTTGGAGCCTTCTGCGATGCTTCTTTAGGATAACATATCTGCTTTGAACCTAATAGATGTAAAGCCTTCTAATGGTCAATTCACCTGGAATAATCGTAGGATCGAGGATGACTACATCTCTGAAAGACTTGACTGGTTTCTGGTGTCCTGTTCTTGGGTTGGTGGTTTGTGGTCTTCTAGCTCTGAAATCTTGGACTGGAGAGGGTCAGACCATTGGCCTATCAAGCTTATTGTGTCTTCAGTTTGTGTTTCCCGGTCACCTCCTTTCAAGTTCTAGATTATGTGGCTCCGTGAGCCCTCTCTTCATGACTATGTGGTTGAATGGTGGAGACATGGTAGACCCGCTTATGGCACAACAATGTATATTTTTTCTAAGCTTCTCCAATTTGTCAAATATCAGCTTAAGCGATGGAACTGTCAGTGCTTTGGGAACATTTTTCATGCTAAGGTTGCTGCCTAGGCTGAGCTTGATAGTATTACGAGGGTGATTAGGGAAGATGGTGTGACTGCCTATCTTCTCCAAGAGGAGGCCAGGGCCCTGAAAGTGCTGGAGGAGTGTGAATTGCGGGAGGAAATCTTCTGGAAATAAAAGGCTCGAATTGAATGGCTTCAAGAGGGGGATAAAAATACGGCCTTCTTCTTCAATTCGGTCAAAGCCAGGCGCCATGGGAATTCCATCTCTGTTCTTGTTAATGACACTGGTGAGCACCTTTCCTCTTTTAAGGATATTTCATGTGAAGTTGTGCAGTATTTTATTTCCCTATTCAGGGAGGATTCTCAGGGGGCTGCGGATGAGGAGGCCCAAGTTTTGTCTTGCATCCCTTCTTTGGTTACTATGGAGATGAATGAGCACCTTATGGGCGATATCTCGATCGAAGAGCTTGAGCGCACGGTGTTCCAGATGAAGAAAGGAAAAGCTCCTGGTCCTGATGGTTTCCCGGTGGAGTTCTTTCAAGAATTTTGGGATATTATTAAGTTGGACTTATTGGCAGTTGTCCAGGAATCTCAGAAGAACAAGCAGATGTTAAGGGCCCTGAATTCTACTTTCCTGGCTCTCATCCCCAAAAGTGATGGGGTAGATAGGTTAATCCAATTTAGACCCATTTCTCTTTGCAATGTGGTTTACAAAATTATCTCTAAAATTATTGCCGATAGACTGAAAAAATGGCTTAAAGTGCTGATATCTGAGGAACAGAGTGGCTTTGTGGCGGGCAGACAAATTCTGGATGGGGTGGTTATTGCCACAGAGACTATTCATTCTATGGACAGCTCCAATGATAAGGCAATGTTCATCAAGTTGGACATGGCAAAGGCGTATGACAGAGTTCGATGGTCCTTCCTTTGGAAGATTCTTGGTGCCTTTGGTTTTGGGGATGATTGGATTCAATGGGTCAGGAGTTGTGTTACTTCAGTCTCCTTTTCCATTTTAATTAATGGTGAGCCCTCTGAGCTTTTTGGTGCCTCTAGGGGATTACGTCAAGGCGACCCGCTGGCTCTGTATCTGTTTATGCTTTTTGTTGAAGGGTTCAGAAGGTTGTTGAGAAGGAATGTGGAGAGGGTCTCATTCGGGGATGGCGATGGGGAGGTAACATTCCCCCTCAGTCTCATCTTCAGTTTGTGGATGATACGACGCTGATGGGTATGGCTACAATTCGGGAGGCTACTAGTTTGCATGCGGTGTTGGATGTCTACTTGACTGCCTCGGGTCAATTGATTAATGAAGATAAGTCCTCTTCTTTAATACTCCTGGTCCCATCCAAAGGAGGATAGCCAATATCTTGCATTTTTAGGTTGGGTCCCTTCCTTTGACCTATCTTGGGATTCCTATCTCTATCAAAAGGATGCCCAGGGCGTCATGGCAGAACATTCTGGATAAGTTTCGGTCAAAGGTTAACCATTGGACCCATAGATGGTTATCCTTTGCTGGTCGGGTTCAGCTGATCAAATCTGTGGTTCAGGCTCTCCCCATCTATAGGTGTATGCTCCAGGTGGCCCCAGCCGGCTTTGTTCAAGAAATGGATACTTTAGCCAGACAATTTCTATGGGCAGGTAATATTTTGTCATCCAAATGGAGTTTGGTTAGATGGGAGCTAGTCTGTAGCCCGCGACAATATGGCGGTCTTGGATTAAGGCAGTCATCTTTGTCTGGGATTGCGCTTGCTGCTAAATTGTACTGGAGATGGTGGGTGGAGCAGGACCAGACTTGGGCCAGGATCTTATCTCATAAATATTTCTCAGGGATCCCTTAGATGGATATTCCCTGCTATCCCCTGGTGGGGAAAGGATCGGTGATTTGGGGTACGCTCAAGAAGGGGGTTGCTCTCATCAAGGATGGTTTATTTTGGATTTGCAAAAATGGATTGGAGGCTCACTTTTGGTCTGATTCTTGGGATGGCTTTCCTTCCCTTGTTTCCCAGTTCCCTAACCTGTTGCCCCTCTGTCATCGATTTATTGAGGCTAGTTGGAATAGGGTGAGAGACTTTAAGACGGTGTCCTCTCATGGTTAGTTGATGGTGGCTAGGTGGAAGACTCCTGAGGAGTGGCCTGTGGTTGGTATGGAGGAGGAGTGCGCAGAATTGTAGAGTATCCTTTCTAGCAGGAGATGTAGCTCCCTCCTAGATGGTGATGTTTTATCTTGGTCTCCCAACCCTAAAGGTGTTTTTACTGTTGCCTTTGGGTATCAGGTGCTTTTATCTCACAAGCTGGATGGGGTGGAGGTTCAATGGTGGAAGAGAGTTTGGAATAAGTTTTCTTGGCCAAAGTGTAATTGCTTCATGTGGACTTTGGCCTGGAACAAATGCTTGACTTGGGAAAATATTCAGAAAAGGGGATTTCAAGGCCCATCCATGTGTGTTTTGTGTAGGAATGGGGAGGAGGACTCTGCTCACTTGTTCTTTCGATGCCCCTTTGCCTTGAGGCTATGGCATTTTTGGTGGGAGGTCTGGAAACATCCTTGTGTTCATGCTTCCTCCCTGGTGGATTTCTGGAGTAGTCTGGGCAGACCTCCCACTTCGGCATCTTTCTTACAGGACGTGTGGTATGTTGGGCCCACCTTCCTTCTTTGGCAAGTTTGGCTTGAGCGGAATCGTAGAATATTCCAAGATGAAAAGATGGTTGCTCAGCAGATCTGGCAGAGAATTTTGGGTATGGTTCGGGAGACGGTGGAAGCGAAGTACGAGGTGGTGTATCCCTTGGAGAAAGAGGATGCGGAGAAGGTGGAGAGATTGGGACTTTGGGAGCTGTCTCTAGCCTCTGCTTGTGTCCGAAGGGGAAGGCGGGCGAATAAGAAAGTCCTACGAGTGGGTAAATGGATTCCCCCTCCTACTGGAATTCTGAAGATTAATACTGATGGGTCCTCAAAAGGAAATCCTGGGCCAGCTGGAATTGGGGGAGTTGGTAGGGATTCTTCGGGAAAGGTGGTACTTTTCTTCTCCATTTATGAAGGGGTGCAGACTGTCAACCTTATGGAAGGTCTGGCAATCTTATCCACCCTTGAGCGGGCCTACGCTTTGGGGTGGACAAAGGTTATCTGTGAGTCTGACTCACAGGTTTTGGTTAATTTGCTTAATGCTCGCCAGGTGGTTGATGTCAGTTGGCAGTTGGCTAGAATGGTTCAACAAATTTTGTAGATTAGTTCCTTGATGGAGAGGGTTTCTTTTGTCCATATTCCGAGGGAGTGGAATAGGGCAGCGGATTGCTTGGTGAAATGGGCTTCAGAGCATCTTGATGGATGGAAGATTGAGGGGTGGGAGCAACTTTCCCAGAAGCTCCGCCATGATTTGGAAAGAATTATTGCGGAGGATGGAGAGGAGATTGGGGATGATTGATGTGGGTTCTTGCCCTTTCTATTTGCTTCTTCTGGTCTTTGTGGGCTTAGGCCTTTTGCTTTGTTGTAATGCTCTTTTCTAATTTTCAATAAAGTTTTTACCCCTTTTTAAAAATAAAAATAAAAATTATTATATAAATTTTATGTTTAAATAATAATTATTTAATTCTTTCTTATAATTATATTATATAACCAATAAATATTATTTAATATAATATAATAAATTTATATTATATTATACATATTAGTATGTAACATAATTATTAGATAAATTTTATATTTATATAATTATTATCATTTTTTCTTCTAATTATATTATATTATCATTTGATTTGATTTTTATTTTGTTTGATATTTACAATATCTTTCTAATATTTAAAATTTTAATATATAATTATTTTTATATAAGATAATTGATTTTTATATAATATAATTAAGATAAAATTATTAATTATTAATATTAATATAAATGCATGTAACTATCTTTATATAGATATGCAATATCCTACAATTTACATTATAATTATTAATATATTATTATAATTTTAATAAAAAATTAATATTAATGTGACATTTTTAAATGATTATGTTAATATTATAATTAACAAAACTAACATTTAATTTTATTCACATTAATAAAACTTACATTTATTTTTATTAAATCTAAAATATTATAAAGGCAAGTACTAGCCACTACGTGGCACTTGTTTAGTATCTATATGAATTGAGAAAATTGTAAGAAATGTTTCAGCCTCTTTAGTTGTCCTAAATTTAAATTTTATATAATGAATGTATGAAATATATTTGCTTTTAAATTAATTTTGTAAAGTGAAAGGTTTTTAATGATATATTAGAAGATTAATAATATAAAAAAGTTAGGGGTTCATTCAATAGTGTGATGGTTAAGTGGTGGCATTGTTGTTGTGTCCACTAGGGTTATTGTGATCATAGGCACTATGCCTTCACTAATCTAATGTGCTCGCAGGCTTGACCTGCAGTCCCCAATTTATGGTCTCTCAAAGCACAAGAATCTTTGTAACTTATAACATTGTGGACTTATATCTGAGAGAAATTAATAATGATGATACAAATTAGCATCTTTTTATTGTTATTATTCTCATATTAGTGGGATGTGCATTTGGGTGTTTGATGTTGGAAGTGACTTCAAATTCATAAGTATTTGAAGGGGTTGGTATATGAGTGGTACGTGGGGGTGTGGTTCTCCCACATTTGACTTAATGATATCTCCATGGGATTACCTAAGAACATCTACGATGTGATGATTCACATTTTGCTAATTCATAATGAAATTAGATGGCATAGCTACAAAGATGGAGTCCAACTCATGGAGATGAAGTGGCCTCTCAAAGGGAACAATGGACAAAACTTAGTAATTATCATTTATCTTTTTCATAAGCTACTTTTTGAAAACTTGAATATTCCTAATTCATGTTGATTATTGTCATGCCCAAATTTTCACTACTTAAACACAACACACAAACCAGTTTTTTATTAATTTGAACACAAATCAAATCATGTTTTAGGGAAAATGCCTTTAGCGCATTTGATGACACTAGGTTACGATGTCATCATAACCATTTGCACATAGCGTGAAGATAAGATGAACACTAAATAGGCTAAGGGTAATGCTGATTTTTGCCCCTAACAAAAAATAATTATTTGATATGGGTGTAAATAAAACATATAAAAAGAGTTATGCTTATATGTAGTATTCTTGAATTAATGTCAATTAAATACTAAAGAGTTAACATAATAACTCAAGTTATAAGGAATAAATTCATATACATAATTTATTTTTTTAATAAAAGAGGGTAAAAAATTTATTAATCATCAAGAGCAGTACAAAACAAAAAGCAGGAAATACCCCAAAAAGTTTCAAGAACCATCATACAAGTAATCAAGAAAATTTAATGCAACATTTCACATCCTCAGTGACCCAACCCTCCAAATCTTGGGCAAGGTCCCCCGGTAAATTGTCCCAATCATCCACCATCCAATTCCCATTCTTCTCAGAGGCCCATTTGGCCAACCCATCAGCCACCTTATTCCAATCTCGGGGGATATGAGCAAAGGTGACAAACTCAAAAAATTCTCCCAAATTGTTGATTTGCTTAGCCACCACAGCCAGTTACCAGCTAACATCCTCAAACTGCCTCCTATTTATCAGGTCCACCACCACCTGAGAATCTGACTCACAGATAACATGTTTCTAGCCAAGGGCATATGCTCTCTTCAAATCCAAAAGGATTTCCAAGGCCTCCATAAAGTTATTAGAGTGTTTCCCCCAATATTCCAAAAAGAAGAACACAACCACTCTGGAGTTGTCTCTGCCCACGCCTCCAACGCCAGCGTGACCCAGATTACCCCTTGCCGACCCATCCGTATTGATTTTCAAAACACCAGTATGAGGTAAAACCCAATGCCCCCCCATGAAGACCTTCCCTCTAGAACATCCGCCATGCCCAATCTTGGACCTTCCAGTACCACCAGTAGCTATTCTCAAAATACGAATAACTCCAATGTCTCCCAAATCCACCGGGATTGATAGGTCACATTTAGCATACAATGTCTCCTGTAAGGCCCCAAGAATATGGGCCCAAACTTTCCCAACCTGTAACTTCTTATCCAAAAAGATCCTTCGATTGCGTACCAGCCAAATGTGCCAAATAATCAGACTAGGACCAATAGGCCATGCTATGTGCAAGAAAGAAGTCTTCATCGGGCTGGACCCAAAGATCCTCCAACACTCATCAAGAGAAGAGGGATGCGTGCATGCCAGATTCCAGGCCCCTCACCAAAAGTTTCAAATGGTCCTAGAAAAGGGACACTGAAAGAAAAGATGTGGGACAGTCTCAACATCTTTTAAACAAAGAAAACATATTGAGGGACCTTGGAATCCTTGTTTACAGAGGTTATCCCAAGTCAGGCACCTGCCATACACCACCAGCCAAGAAAAAAAATTACATTTTGGCCAAGAGAATTTATTCCAAATATTTTTCCACTAAGGAACCTCATCACTACCAAAGGCCTCTCTGTCCAAAGCACAATACCTTGAAGCAACAGTGTACTTCCCTTTAGGAATCGAACCGCAAGCTAGCACATCCCTCCTCGGAAGAAAGCAGCATACTCTAGAAGCCAGAATTGAGGACAACTCCCTCCTGTCCTCTAAAGAGCCCCCCTATGGCCACTCCTACATATCCTTCCACTAATAAATGATAGTCTGCCCCAAAGCCTGAGGGGCTTTGAAATCCATCACTCTACTCCATCTTCCCTGAAGAAAAATCCTACTCAAGTCCTCCAAGTGAGGGTATGAGTGGAGAATAGGCGGGAAGCCATCCCAAGAGTCTTGCCAAAAAAAAGCATCTGAACCTTTGTTGCAAATCCAAAAAAGGCCTTGTTTAACAAACTTAGCTCCTCTCTTGAGAGTATCCCAGATCATAGAACCTTTCCCCACAAGAATAAAATGAGGAACCTCAGCCCCATCCACCCCTCCAAGGTACTTGAAGGTAAGGATCCTAGCCCAAGACTGATGTTGGTGCGTACACCATCTCCAGTACAGCTTAGCAGCCATAGCTTGCCCATTCCAATCTGCCCTGCATAATCCTAGACCACCATCCTGCTTTGGTCGACAAACAACTTCCCACTTAATAAGACTCCATTTTCTTGAAAGTAAGTTACCCGACCACAGAAACTTCTTGCAAAGCCCCTCAAAATATTTGATGAAACTTGAGGGGGCAGTCATCACAAAGCATCTGTAAATAGGTAAGGCTTGTACCACATACTTCAACAGAGTAACTCTCCTAGCCGTAGATAGCCATTTGTAGGTCCAATGACAGACCAATCCTCAGAATTTGTCAATCACATCCTGCCAAAAATGCCAAGGGAGCGGGTGCACATCCAAAGGGATGCCAAGATAGATAAAATGAAGCTCTCCCACCTGAAACCTTAAAATATTGGCTATACGTTGTTGGATAAGCATGGGAGTGTTAAAGAAATAAATGCATGACTTACTTTCATTTATGCTTTGACCTGAGGCAGCCAGGTAACAATCCAATGTCTGTCAAAAAGCAACAGCCTCATCCACCTTAGCAACACCCATCAAAGTCGAATCGTCCACAAACTGAAGATGAGTTTGAGGAGTGAGAGAATTGCTCCATTTCCAACCTTGAATGAGCCCATCTGAAACCCGAGACTTAATGAACCTCCCCAAACCTTTTTCCATTAGAATGAACAAGTAAGGGGATAAAGGATCCCCCTACCAAAGACCTCTAGAAGCACCAAACAAATTAGAGGCCTCTCCATTTATAAGAACAGAGAAGGAGGACGTTGTCACACAACTCATGACCCAATCAATCCACTCCTTACAAAATCCAAAGGCTCCCAAAATTTTGGTTAAGAAGCCCCATTTAACTCTATCATACACCTTAGCCATGTCCAACTTTATAAACATGGTTTTTTCCTTTGAGGATGCCATGGAGTGAATAGTCTCAGCAACAATAACTATACCATCCAAAATCTATCTACCTGCAACGAATCCCCCTTGTTCCTCTAAGATCAACTTATCCAACCATGGCTTCAGACGCTCCTCAATTAGCTTTGTGATGATTTTATAAACCACATTACACAAAGCAATTGGTCGAAAAAGATCTAGAGAATCAACACCCTCGCGTTTTGGGATGAGAGCAAGAAATGTGACATTCATGGCTCTCAACATTTGCTTATTACTTAAAGATTCCTGCACAACCTCCAATAGATCAAGGTTGATTACTTCCCAAAATTCTTGGTAGAACTCTGTCGGAAAGCCATCTGGGCTAGGAGCCTTCCCTTTTTTCAGCTGAAACACCACCTCCTCCAACTCCTTCAAAGAAATAGGCTTAAGAAGAGAGTTATTCATATCACTGGTCACCAATGGGGGAATACAAGCCAAGATAGAAGCTTCCTCCTCACAAGCAGGTGGGGTATCTTCCGATATACATAATATTTTAACAATAATTTAACTTATTGATTTGAATAATTAATATACTTTATGAATTTAATCTTTCTCTATGGTTATTTTTAATTTAAATTTAAACAACAATGTTTACTACTAATCAAACACATCCATTTATTAAATTATTCTTGACCAAGTTAATAAAAAAAAATATTATCAATCACAAGATTCAACAATCTTATCTTCATATGATTTAAACTTGATTTTATTTTTTTGGTCGGTAAAATATATGTTTTTTTATTATCAAATTATAATGTGAAAATACAAAAAAATACAAAATGTTTGTTCATGAGTGGTTGAAGCCAACCTAACCATGATCCAATTGTAAACACGCCAAAATTACAACCCCAACCTAGAAATTTACAGTCGCCAACCAAGTGCATAAACACACAAGCCAAAACAAAATTCACAAGCACCACTGGGTAAAAGGACAAAGTTGTGTCACACTTTCAACCAACTTATCAGCACAACTGAATTGAAGTATTTCTAACTAAAACAATTTTGGTCAAACATATGATCTAGTAAGATTCATTTAAGCTAAGTTAGATACTTCCACAACTTTTTCAACTAAAATTGTTGGCTAAAAATATATGGAGCACCACTTCGAGTCCAATTTACCAAAAAAATAAAATTATTTAAAAAACTTGAAGTTTCAATAACTCCTAATGTAAATAACATTTTTAAAAAAATATAAAAATACCCTTTTGTAGATCCATAAGTGTAGTTTTCAAAAATATATTTATTTTAATAGTTTAATTATTATTTATATTTTATTATTTATTTTTACTAAAAGTAGGTTATCAACAAAAAATATTAGGTTGATTACCATGCCAAGGAAAAATACTAAAACTTATTATAAAAAATTGAAAAAAATATGATGCACTACATAAAAGAATCTATTTCAAGATGGTATAAATTTTTTTTCCATTTTCGATAAATATTTAATATGCAAGTTGACGACCGATGGAAACAACCTTTTTTTTAATTCACGCACATTTTAATATTTATTTAAAAATATATATTTATCAAAATTGGAAAAAAATATATCCACGCACTAAAGTTTCAAGTTATAAATACACACAAAAAAATTGAAAAATACTATAAAAAGTTTGACGTCTCATGCAACTTCATTTTTCAGCATTTTATCAGCAACTAAATTATAGTGTTAATTTATTAAAAACTAGTTTAATTTTTTTTTTAAATACAAACATAAAATATACTAAAAAATACATATTTTACTAGTTTACATTATTTCAAAATTCAAAACATATATGCCACTTTTTAGTGATTTAAGTTTAAAAGTTGGATCAGCGTTGGTTGTTTCCTTTATAAAGTGTGACACAACTTTGTGTTTTTACCCCACTACCCGATACACCCCCAAAGCAAAATTTACAAAATTGGTGGCATTTTCATGACCGTAGACAACCAGTGGCCAAACCAGCAAGAAGAGCAAAAAAAAGAAAAGAAGGGAACTAAGCTACCCCCATTCATACCCTATGACCACACCCTTGACCAAAATTGTGACCACGAGCCCTGTCACTGCCTCACACTTCCCCACGACCCGTCCCATGCAACCCACCATGGCCAAGAGCCCTCCTCTGCACCTCCATGTCCATCCATGCACCAGCCAACTTGAAGAAAAAGAGTTTTGGATTCATTTGCTCTCTGGGAATCCCAACAACAATCACCAATTCCCAATCATGCACATAGTCCAGAATGAAAGCCTAATATTTTTTGGCCTTCGCCTTCCTTTCCAAGGTATTTCCAAGAGCTTTGTGCAGAAGAAAGGGGTACCATTGGTGAGGCACACCCGAGAAGCCAATTCAGTTGCCATCAGTGGCGATGAAACCATGCCCTAACACTGCACAAGCAGACAATTCTTCCAAACCAACCTGCCATTCTGATTTGATACATCATTCCATCACCCTTTGAACCTCCTCTCGTGAGCTGAAATGGAGTCCCCATGCAAAAAACAGAGAAGAAATGTTTGTATTTGTGCGGTGATGAAATTTGGAAACCAAAAAATCCATTCCCAGGAGAGCCCAGACCAAATTGAGGAAGAAATGGTCGCCTATGGCAAACACATTCTTCAATCTTTCATCCGTGACCGGTCCCCAAAAAGCTATATGTTGCTTCAAGGCGTTGAGAGCGAAATTTTCTTTCATTCCCCTATAGACACCAACCTTTGGCATGCACCATTGACAAACTACAAAAACAAAATAGATGAACACATCGAAAATGGGAAGGAGTAAATATGCCTCGATCTCTCTCGACATTCAAAGCCCTTGTACCAACAAAAAATGCAATAATTCCACTCCACATCAATCGGTCTCTTCATTAATGAGGCTGACATCGGCCACCACCTTTTATCCCTCCTGCCAAATCTCTGTTATATTTGATCCAAACTGTTCAGCCACTTTCACCACCATTTTAGATAGTTGATTTGCTAAAGTGTTGCCTTCACAGTAAATATGAGAAATTTTAAAATTTCAGAAATTGTTGAGCTTGGTTTGGATTATGTTGACTATTTTGTCAAGTTTCCAGACTTGCGCTTTGCCATTGGCAATCGCATTGACAATCACCTGTGAATCCCCTTCTAGATGCAATCTTTCTACATGGAGCTTGTTTGCCAAATCCACTGCTAGGAGTGCAGCTTGCACCTCTGCCTCGTTATTTGTTCCTTTTGCCAACTTATTAGTCTCAATTGCTAAAATGTCACCGGTATCATCACGAGCAACGCACCCCACCCCGAAGGACCTGGATTACCTTGCAACACCCCATCAAAATTGATTTTTATCCACCCCCTTTCAGGTTTACACCACTGAACTAAAGCTCTTGCACAGGCAGAGGGATGAACCCCTGAAGACCCATTAACGGGTCATTTAAACTTGATTATTAACCTAAGGTGTTACTATTTAAAATTTCAAGTGGAAAATACTTTAAAAATCAGACAAAATATTAATAAATTTGAAATTGATTGTTGCTAATGTTTGATCTATTTATTCCAAAAACTTTGGTGAAGTTATAATCTATGATGTTTAAGTTCAAGGAAATAAGTTTATTTTTAAAGAATAAAAAGAAATACTCCTTAAGTTACAATTTTAAACTTAAGCAAGAACTAATCTCATTAACTAAAACCTAATCTTAAACTAACTTTGAATTCTTCAAATATTGGATTCCCCTATTGATTTTTATTTACAACTTGTGAATTAGTTTTTAGATACAACTACATTTTTAATTTGGTTTCCTCAATTGTTTCTTCCATTTTCATCTGTATTTCAAATAGTTCAACTTTATTTCTCATTCAATTCCTTAAATTTGATTGATTGAATATTTATGATTTGTTGATTTGCTACAAGTTGTACATTTGTAGCTTTGAGGATTGTACGCCATGGGGCGGTGTAGCTCCATAGTCACCCCCCCATGGCCAACTCATGTCGGCCTAGGGTAGGCTCATTAATTTTCATTTGTAATTTTTTTCTTTATATTTTATAACTTTTTACACCATGTGATATAATTAATAAATTTCAAAATGCTTTTAAGTACATTTAATTTATTTATACATATATATATAATAAATAATATGTAATATACAATATATGAATAATAACATTAAATAATTACATATATATTTATATTATAAAATTATACATGCATACATACATACATATATATGTTCTTTTTTACTAAATCAATTATATTAGTTTATTTTATAAAATAATTTCATGCATATTGACAATGTAGGCATGATTGTAAAAACTATGTTTCCAACTAACTATGATTCAAATGCGTATTGTAAAAGAAGAAAATTTATTTCTTCACAAAATTAAATTATTGAATATGATTTCTATGGTGTGGAGCATACTCTTAACTAACTTATTCCTTAACCAATCTTAATTACATTGATTTTTGAATTTTTGATTCAATAAAACAATAATCACCTAATAGGCATTTATGCAATAGACTGATTAATCTACATATTCTATTTTTTTATGCAAGTCTATAACATTAAAGAATAAAATTACCTTTCTTCCATTTAGTTTTACTCAACTAACACAATATGAAAAGTACATTTACACATCTACACTTTATACATAAAATTTCTCATGGACACTTGATTCTTTCCAAAATTTATCTTATCTTTGAATTCATGAATCCTCCAAGATAACAACAACTGACATGCATTCTTCTTTTACCTTTTACAACAAGTTAATTTTAACACATTAAAATATAAATTGAAATATAGTCACAAGAAATCCCTGGGTTCTTAAAACTTTATAAATCTCACAAGACCCACATGTATCTTCCTTGAAATCCATAGGTTAAAAAGCCCCAAGATAATATTCCTTACTTAACACATGTACTTGAAAAGAAGAATCAACAAAGAAAACCGATGGGATCTCCACCCAACCATAGGGTTGATGCACAACCCACACCTGAGCTAGGGTCACATAGATTTCCCAAGAACTAACACTTAACATTTCACAACCTCTAAGCCAACACTTATCACATAAATTCCCAAATATGTAACATTTACTTTACCGATCTTTGCACCTTACAATAATTTTCTTTCACATACTATTTTTCCCCCACTTCAAACATATAATTGATTATTTATGTATAAAATTAGACAAGGGTGGGTACTCATACCTAAAACAAACCCCAAACATAATTTACAACAAATCTCACAAAGGATTCACTGTTAATTTTCACATAGATTTCACAAACAAGGAATAATATTCCAAGCATTCATTTACACATCAAACACAAATCTAACAAGAGGGTTAGACCTTGCGATGATATTTTCTATCCAATTTGATGATGTCTCCTCAAGCCCTCTCTTCCATCTTTTATTTCTCTATCCTTTCTCCCTTCCTCCACCAAGATTTTGCTTCTACTAATCGAAAATACTAAAAGAAAATAAAGAACCATCCAAGAGGAAAAAGCCCTCCACTCAAGGAGAAATAATAAATAGAAAGGGAAAAAGAAACTACCTCTCCTAACCACCTAAACCAACCAACCAACTCCAATATTTGCTACTTTTAAGAAATAGGAAATATAAGAGGGTTATAAACACTAATAAAAGTATCCCCTAGGTTAAAAGAACCCCTAACCCATATATCTATCACCTAGGGACAATTTAGGACTATTAAAACATAATTTAAATCACATAAAAAGCTTCATAAATCATAAAATAATAAACACACCAAGAAAAATCTTAATAAAAATATATAAAATAAAATTTCACATATACACATGATCACACAATACCTTAAACAACATTACACAACATCATATCTCATGACCTTATTTCTCCATACAAGATAAGGTCAATATTCCACAGGGATATAACAATAGAAGTAGTTATGTGACCCCAACCACCATTGGTAAAATTCACTTGTTTACTCAACAAAAGATGTTAGTATATCACATGAACAATAATAGTTGAAGCAACTATCATCGATTAAAATAACATTTAAAAAAAAAAAATCAACTAGGAAATCATATAGAAATGATTTAAATCTAATAAACATCACAAGTAAACATCAACATATCTAATTCTCATCTCCACAATATCTACACTCGTAACCACTCAATGTAATCAAATAATAACTTTGTCTAATCAATAATGCAAATCCATCATCTAGCACTATCCATGATAATAAAAACAACCATAAGAGTATAAGAATAACATCTATGCATAGGAAATAATTGTCATCCATAAAGATCCTACAAATAATTTCAAAATAATAAACACATGAAAATATCCAATATGGGTCATGATAGCATCAAGGAACATAGAGTAACTCTAGAATATAGAACATGATAACTCTTGTATAATATCTAATAATAGAAGCATATGTCACATAAAATAAGAAACGCGATATCATCAAGGACACTGAGTGAACAAGAATGAAAAGGAGGGTTGAGTTAGCATATGTAAAATAAGAAACATGCAAGATATCATACCCTGGAGTGACACAAGAATGCAAACATGGAGGAGGTCTCACAATTATCATCTTCATGTTGAGTTCTAAATTAGTGGGTGCCATGTGACCCCACATTTAATAGGGTTTATGAACATAGCACATTATCTAATTTCAACAGGTGCAAAGCAATGGTATGGTTTAGGTAATTCTTAAGAAATGAGGCATGGAGGTGTATTATGAAGCCATGAGAGGCTTTGAACCTTCTTTATCTATCAAATTTACATAGTCTTGGGTTAATTGCAAAGTCGATATCATTGGGGTTTAGTTTGAAGTTACCGAGGAACTAATTGGTGAGGCCACTAACCTATCAATAGATGGAAAAAATTCAAATTCCTTAAAAGTGACAAGGAAAAAGACTACATCAAAGAGTTCCTTTAGGGAGACAAGCAATTGGTTAAGTTTTAAAATGGATTCAAGTGCAATGATATTCCTAGCCCATGGGGTAAGGTATCATTATTTATTATTAAATATTTCACTCTTTAGGATAGGTTTCAATGCATTTATACTTACCACTTTCCCCTCCTCAACCACGTTTGTATAGCCAAAGGATAAGCTTCCCCTACTATTTGCTTTCTTCTCTAGAAAACTATATAAAAGATGTCTTGTCCAGCAAGGCCTCAACTCACCTACACCAAGGGTTAATTTTTTGTTTATATCATCATTGTTTAATTATCATCCCCATGATTAATCCCCTACAATTCAAAATTTCTACTCTTAACTCTACCAAATCCTTTGCTAATCAGCCTAATTGACCTCTAGGGGTGAAAAAAGATAAAAACCTAGTTGTTGCTACCAAAGGTCGTGATATTTTAATAGGCAAGAAACCATTTCCCATGAAAGCTAAAAAATTATCGCTTCTAGCACTAAGGGAAAGGGACTAGCTCACCAAATCCCTAATGAAATTAGAAGGTCCTCCAAGCTCTCTTCCCTAATGTGTAAGCCAAAGAAGATGCTCAAATAGGAAAGTAGCAATGTGGTTGACTCAAGTGAAGAGAAGGAAGAACCTATGATTTTGGATAACGACAACCATGAGGATGTTATAAGTGATATTATGAAGACAACAACTTCTATGAAACCCACTATGAGATGAGTCCTAGCTCAAACTCTACTGTAAACATGGAGATTTCTAAAGGATCAACCCATGTTGCTAAAGTTGTTGCCCCTAAAAGGCCCAATAATCCTTGATTTAATAAAGAGAAAACAAATCTACCTAGTAAGAAAGGACAAGGTGCAAAAAAAATGAAAATAAGAAGAAAGGAAATGAAGCTTGGGAGACTAGAACTAAGGACCAACACAACGGAAGGTGAAAAGGGTTCCATAGTCATAAATAAGAAAGATAGGCCCCCTATACCATCTACGATATAAATAGGATGAAGATGGACCTCTTCCAAAAGTGTATGATAAATATGAAAAGGAAAGTCCAAGAGATTGAGATGTTTTTCAACAAGATTATTAAAGTTAGCAAGGGAAGCTTGAGCTTCACCACTAACATCTTTAAGATTCCATAGGAGGAGAGAGATAAAAGGAAAAAAGGGAAAGATATCAAGGTGGACCTTGGGGAAGCCTCTAACTCACTAAGTGTTGAGATTCATAGGCTCCCAAAAGAAAGTGAAGCTACTTTTGGTCTCAAACATTTGGCTAGGTCTCATACTCACTAATGTCGTGTTTACTATTATTATTGATGGTTATGGTTGTAAGACTTTTAGGTGTTGTTTTTATTGTTTCTTGTTGTTTCCTTTTATTTTGCTAAATTTTTAGCCTTTAGGCTTTGTAATGATAGGGCCCTTTTTTAACCCCTTTTATCTTATCAAAAATATTATAGAAATTTAAAATGATTCAGTTAGATGTTTCTCAGGTTTTCTTTCACCTCATAGACATTAAAAACCTTCTATTTTATTCTAATATATTTGTGTAGATTTTATTTTAAAAATTTATGTTTTTGAGGGGATCACATCCTTGTTTTAGGGGAGGATATTTATGTATTCAATCAGGGGGTAAATATACCCCTCTCCACCCCTCCCCCTAACACACCAAGTGGTTCCTTTTTTCATGCACTAACATGAGGAGGCGTACAATAAAAATATCAATCACATCTTTATTTTTTATTGTTGGTGAGAAACATAAGATTATTTTTCCTCAAAAGAATCAATATATATATAAAATTCAAGGAAGATATCCATGTCTTAAATCTATAGATGTTTAATATTAGGAAAATAAAATTCAAAGATTGGTTATGAGATGTCTCATCTACATATTATTTGAATGTATTTTTAGTGAAAAAATAGTACTAGTGGGTTAGAAACATTAGAGGACCTTCAAAGAATATGAGATAAGAATGTACCCTCAAGGTTATTTCATTCTCACTTTGACCAATAAAATTAATTAAGAGGATCTTTCAAGCAATACCATGGATCCACAATAATACATGATTGTTCATGGAATAGTGGCACATCAACTTCAAGATGATAGAAGGAATGTCATAGAAAGCCTTATTTTGGATCCATGTTTACGCACTTCCACATGAGTTATGATTATATCGTGGCTTCAAAATTATTAGATTTTTTTTGGGAGGATACATAAGCATCACTCAATCTATTTAAGGAAAGTGATTTGCAAAATATGGGTAAAATTTATGCAAGAATATTTGTTAAACTATATTTTTCCCAATCTTTACAAAAAAAATCACCTTAAAATAGTCAACGTTAAAAGGATTGAATCTATGATTACAAATGTATCATATTTCAATGTAAGAAGAGGACAAGAATATCCTTTCGGTGAGAAATTTCCCATTAGAAAACTAGACAAAGTTGTATCCCACAATAGAAGAAGCAAAAAAATAGATTCTAAAAACCTAAAGGATGTGTGACTAAATCCGATTGGGTTAAGAAAGGTAGATCTAACATGCAAGAAATTGAGAGAGTGGAGAAGGTTGAGGAAGAAAATTCTTCAAGATATAATTTAGGTACCAAAGAGGTGAAGGAGAAGTATATTCTAAATAAATATGAGTTTCCTAAAGTTTTTATAAGAGCATGTAGAATACTTGGGAGTCCATGAATCTATTAGCATTACACATGACTTGTGTGGTTCTATTACTATTAGAGTCACAATCTTCAAAATATATGGTGATAATGTGACAATCTAACTCCTCTTTAGACTTCACACACATTAAATGGAATCTATTTTGATCATGCATTTATAACATCATTCTTAGGTAATGGCAACATAGATGAATCTAATCAGAATTCAATAACAATCTTTAAAATATCAAACTACTTATCACCATAATTTTTATATATCTGTGTATACTATTGTTCCTAGTGATATTTCATCTTAGTTCATTTCAATTTATCGATTAGCTAGTTTAGTAGTAGAATAAGAGGATAACTTGGGCTTAACACATCCAACATCTTGAATCTTATACACAACTATTGTATATACAAATTTTTATATTATAGTTCTTAGTGTAGTGGCTATATGCTCTATGATTCATCTTTCCATTAAGTTGTTGCACTTTCATATAGTTCTCAATATCTATCATTCAAAATATGCTTCCTTTATAGAACATTTGTTTTATGAAGTGTGGCTATCCTTCAAGCACCATATTGGATCTTGGATTAGTGTGTCAAAGTGCATACACTTTGTATCACATCTAGTGGTATTGAAGTTCATGTCTTTATTGTCTTATTTTTTATTACAACTTATTTAAGTTCAAATTATGGGATTTTGGAGCTTGATACTTGTCACCATTTCATATACATTCCTCTCCAATGAACAAAGATGGTAGATAAAACTTTTAAAAATTGTATGATTTAAAATTATCTCACACAATAATTTGTATTATTTAAATAGGTAGACATGTTTATTGTTTCTCACATGGAAAATTTTAATATAGTGGTGGTGAGTGAGGTGGACTAACCTCTTCACACAAAAAGGAATAGGTGGATACAACCATTGATGTTTAATTATTGTGTGTTTTGTTTGTGGAGAGCATCAATTCATCATTGGTTTATTTGAAATATAGTGTCTAAATAAGTGGTGGTTCATTCAAATATTTTAGCAAGATGCTTTATCTCATTGTATTTTCTTGAAAATAACTCATTATTCTTTTACAACTAGAGTTGCATGAGCAAGGAAAAACTCCCTTAGCTCTCTCAAGATCTCCTCTACTAGATCTGGCGTCAACCTAGGTCACAAGTGTAAAATTTCAAGTTTGACTCATTGAATTGAAGTGGAAGTTTAAATTTTCCTCAATACGCTAGGTTTAAATGAATTGTTTATGAATGTTACACATAATGTTTAAGTTGTTGATTGTTCAAATGTTGAATATTTTGAATTAATTGTGTGAATTGTTTTAGCAAAGTCTTGATCACTTGTAAAAGAGTGGATTGGTTTGGATTTGGTGTTTTGATTATTTAACTAAGTTTAGAGCATTCCTCACTTGAATGATTTGGAATTGTGTCTGTTTGGAACTAATTTTTTATTTTTGTGTATTTTGAATATTTTTTATGTTTTGATTTTTTTTTTGTATTTCCTAGTTTTTAGATGTAAATTTAAAAAAAAACTAGTGTAATTTGAATATAGATGTTAACTAACTAAATGAATGCTTTTATGTTGTTGCTTTCCGTTTTATAATAGAATGCAATTAGTTAATTAATTGAACTAATGTTAAAACAAAAAGTTCTTTCTAAATTTAATAAACTTAACAGTAAACTAATTCTTTATTTTCCCTTTTATAAATAAATTTTAACAAATGAGATAGATAAACAAAAATCTAAACAATCAACAAACAAATTTTACTTTTGAAATATGTGAAAAACAAGGGAAAGAGGAAATCAAATGAAATATTAATTCTTCCTTTTAATTTCAGCAATGTAATTCTATATTTTGCATAAATTATTTGTGCTTGTGATATATGATTTTGATTCCTTTAGCAACTTTTTAGTGCAAGACAAAATAAAAGTCTTTTTGTTTGATAAAAATGAAAGTTTCAGTATGGTGTTTTGTGATTGTTTGGGATCTTTTTTATCTAATTTTTTATAACTTTGAAGTAAAGAGAAATAAATATTTTCAAATTTGAATTATAATTTTTCTTTGAAGTAATGATAATGAACTTATTCAAGACTACAAGTTTTGAAAATAAAACATACCATACAATTAAATTTAGATCTAACCTAAACACAAACTAATTTAAATTTATACATGCATATTAATAAGAAAAAATAAACTATTATAAAACTACAAATATTTAAACAAAATTGCAATAAATACACACCTAATATTAGATATATCTAAGGAATAGAGTGATTTAGATGGTAGCACTATCCTTAAGAACCTAACGAATTTGGTATCTACTCCTTTAAGTGATTTTGGTGGTAACACTATCCTTAAGAACCCAACAAATTTGGTATCTAATCCTTCAAATATCAGAGCCTTCTTCAATGGTGGAAATGAGGGAGAACACAATGTTAATATTAATGTTAAAAATATATTTTACAATGATCATACAAGATGTGTAAGGGGGAAATAAGCATAAGGAAACAACAATGAAATCAAATGAATGAGATCAAAACAAAGACAAATCTGAACCCACTCATGAAATGAAATTATAAAGAAACATGAATCAAGCAATGCAATCATGAAAGAGAACATAAACTGAATTCATGAATTACAACGTTACCATCCCATGTCGAAGTGTATTCGTATTGATATCGAATTGCTTGGATCAATACGAAGTCTCCATTGTTGTGCAAAATCTTCAAAGGGTATATTAATGGTGATCAAAGATGTAAGTATTTGCTCTTAAGAATTCAATAGTCAATTCAGCATGACCTCTTCACACAAATTCTCTAGATTCTCTGATCGTTTTTGAGAAGGAAGAAGGTTTTTTTTATAGATTTTTAAGTTCCAGATGAATGATCAAGATTCAATAATGAAAGATCAAGATCAACGGTTTAGAACCATTGAGAGGAAATAGATTGGTCAGTTAACTCCTCTAATTGATCCAATAAGGATTTAAATTTGATAATAAGTGGGATTAGATTGGAATGATTAGTGGGATTGAGAAAGTTAGGTTGAGTTAGGAAACAGATGGGTTAGTTAACGAATTAGAGTGAGAAATCAATAGTCATGATTTACTCAATCAACAAGGGGTGAGGATAATTAATTAATTGAATACTTAATTAATATTGGAGATGAACGTGCAAGTTGCTTTTGAATTAATAAATAAAGGTTTATTTATTAACACATTATGTTGAGTCTAGATTAAATAATTGATTATTTAATTTGGAGAGGGAAATAGGATTTAATTAAATTATTAATGATAACAATTTAATTGATTTAGATGAATAAGGTATATTAGTGACATAATTAAATAAATTTGTGTTTATTTAATTAATCAGGAGGAATAAAGTTAGATTAATGATAAAATAGTGAATTAATCAAATAATGCAGGATTACTCAATTAATAGATAGAAATAGGGTTAATTAGTGAAAATGATGTGAAATGCAATTGTATTAATGATAATGATGCCGATAATGGAAAAATGCAATTTAGGATGTGTGATATGCGTTAAGTCATTTTTACATGTCTACATTTTGCCCCTCTTTGACACAGTTTATTGTTTACATTGTTTCAAAGAATTTGATGTTCATATCAAGATTTAAAAAATTTAATGTGCCCCACTATGCCTCGGTGGTCAATGGAAAGATAATACGACATTGGGTTGCCCCCTCGACAGGTCAACAAAAAAAAGCACTTTTTCAAGTGAGCTCGTGACAAGGTTTCAATGTAGTTTAGATGCATAGAGGATGAAAAATTAGGCTATAGGGCCCGCATTTATGGTTTTGAATGTTATAGAGTGCTCAAAATTTAAACCTAGGAGTATTCCCAAGGTAAAAATTAGGGTTTGGGGGGGTTAAAATAGGAAATTAGGGTTCATTTTAACTCATTTACACTGAGTCTTAAGAAAATCTTGCCTCTAGAGATCTTGTTGCTGCAATTATTAATTTGTAATGGTGAGGATTCTAGGTGCTCCACAAAGAGCAAATCTAGTTCGCCAGTTTGGGAGGCCAACCGACACAGGGATTGTGGTGTCTTTTTTCTGTTTTCGCTTTCGTCATTTCTTATTTTTGTATTTAATGCTCAAGATTATTGAACGATAGTGGTAATTCTAGGATTTTTGCGCTATTGTTTTGATTTGTACACTATTGTAGTTTGTAGTTTATTCACTTTCACAAAAAGTAGCCGCTATCATAGAATGTGGCCACTTTTGTAAAAGTAGTTGCTATTATCAGCCGCTATAGCAAAATCCAACCGTTATTGTAAACCTTTTAGGATTTTAAACATTATTTTCAAAAGTAATTGCTACTGTTCTTGTGATAGGCTCACTATCATATACAACAACTGTTTTCATAGTAAACAAGGCCGCTATTGTAAAAATTAGTCATTATCATCCAAAAAGGGCTCGCTATTGTTAACAAAGATTGTTTTAGCTAGTTTGTTTGTAGTTTTAAGTTCGTGATTTGCTTTTATAGCAATTTTTTTACATTGTGGGTTGAATGTTTGCAGGTGGTTCTCAAACCGTTGTATTCCTGAGAGCGACGACCGTGACAACTATTGGATTTCATTGTCTAGTTTCAAGAGGTAGAGAGATACTTCCTTGATGTTGTTGGTCTTCAACATATCTATTATATGCCCAAGATAATATGTCATAGGGCGATGATGTCTACACTGGTCGAGAGATGACATTTTGAGACGTCATCCTTCCATCCTCCTACTAGCGAGGTGACGATTACCCTTGAGGATGTTTGGAGGATTCTGAGGATCCCCATTCATGGCGAGCAGGCCACCTATGATGTTGGGAAGGGTACCTTTTCCATGCAATGAGTACTTGGAGTGCGACAACTACAGGTAGTGGACTCTGAGATAGATTTGTCTCCATTTGTCGACGATGTTGATCTTATTTCTATGGTGTTGGTTGGATTGATTATCGAGACTCTGATGCCTGATCGCAAAGGTAGGGGATTTCCTATTGGCTAGGGCATTTGTATAGAGAAAACGATGGAGCATGGGATAGTTTATACTTGGGGCCCATGTATTTTGGCTCATCTATACTGAGATATGCATGAGCCTATCTATCACGACGACAATTCTATTTTGAAGTTGGGATGAATCTTCTGCATGTGTGGGCCTAGGAGAGGATCACAGTGACCAAGCCATATGGTATACTTCAGCAGGATGCCCATGATCCCTTCTCTTACATATATTCTAATTTCTTACATTACACCTGCCCAGGTAGGTTATCATATTAGGGAGGCATTTTCGATGATATGACTAAGTTTTTCTAGAGGCCATGGCTAGCATGTGAGGCTTGGACAAATGACATGGAGCATTTGCCTTATTGTAGATAGACATGGTGGTTGATAGGTTGTGTTGACATTATTCTTGAGAGGTACCTGCTTGATAGGGTTCTCTGACAATTCAGAGAGAGACAACTAGATTTGTTGATGATAGCCATGCATGCTTTGGATGGACAACCCGAGAGGTTAAGGCTTGGGGGCTAGAATCATCTTCTACTATAGTAGTTGCAGAGTTCTTAGCACTTGTTCCATTTGGATGGGGATGGGTAGTTGGTCCCCTAGATCCAGCTAGGACCAAAGATTACAATTAGTGGTGGGCTCATCAATAGCCATTACAATTTATAGATCCTATTGGTGCTGGGCTAGTGATAGGTCAGGTTCAGAGGGTAGCTGGTGTTACCATGAGGAGGGGTGAAAAATAGAGGTTGCATATTGCAATAGACTGGCTTGATAGAGCCCGAGGTGATGGTGATTAGGATTAGCATGATGGATAGGATGGGAAACAACAATAGGGACCACATGCACCTCCAGGACCTCCCCTACAAGGGGATATGGTAGGTCAGATAGTGTAGTTAACAGCGGATAGGGATGCCAAGGTCATAGAGAGAGATGTTGAGATTGCTCGACGACAGGTCGTAGAGGCACAAGTTGTCGTAGTTACTGCAAAGTGGGATGCTCTCCATCAAGATAGAGATTCACTGAGGTAGGAGTTAGCTATCGAGAGGTAGTAGAGATTGACTATAAAAAATTCCTTGGCCTCCTCTATTCCCTTGGCTTAGTATCAGGCTGAGCGGGATCGACTCATGAGAGAGAGCACCTACTATTAGACTTTATATGAGGATTTTGTACCGAGAGGACATAGATGTTATCGTTATGGTGATTCGAGTATTGCCACAGGTGTAGAGTTCAGAGGTTAGTCTGCCAGACAGCCACAACCATCTTTGTGGATTGTGCATCCTCAGTCGTCTCCTGCACATAGTCAACATATGTACCATCATGATGGGGAGCAACCTCCTCCAAGATGATATTAGCGAGGTTGATATCTTTTATGATCTTATTTATTGTATCATATATGTGTAGACATGTTATTTTGTATATACATTCATTGACCCATCTAAGGCCTCATATATATATTTTGTATATTTTGATATCACACATGATATTTGATTATGTATATGACATTCCCATTTTTTAGGATATATATGAGATATACCATTTCGATGTGTCATATATGATATATACCATTTTTATGCACCATATATGTGTTATGGGATGTTTATGGATGTTTATATGTATATGATAGATAATTTATGATTATATGCCATGTTTTTTTGTACTTCTTTTGTTGCATTTATATGACATGGATGTATGGATGATGATATATGATGTATGATGTTTTTATTTTATGATGGTCATGATATGTACTGATGAGTTTGTGGATGCAGGATGCATGTGGTACTAATTATATTGTGATGTAGGATGGAGGCATTAGAATAACTGTTAGTTGGATTTTTAGAAGAAAATTGATGTTATTCATTAATGAGTTTGCTTTTGCTTTCATAGAGACTTCGTAGTTTTTAGAAATCCTTATTGATGTAGCAAAAAGAAATGATGCACCAGGGTATTGATGACCAAGGTGGCATTGTATCCATTGGATGGACTTTGACTCTACAAACAAAGAGTATGTTTGCTCATACCAGACATATGAAAACCCCGTTAGAGTGTATGGGTGAGAAGTTTCAAAACATTTTGAATTAGTTACACAAAGAGGTATGAAGTACCTAACATGTAATTGCTACACACCATACTTAAAAATGACTTCTGCACAAAAAACAAAGCAAGTATTCGTCGTGGTATTATCACAAAAATATCTAACAAATAGAAATCAACAATCAATGCACCATTACTTCCTCTCTAAATCCTTATGGACATCTTTGAGAGATCCTAGGAATGTGACAATAAGATAAACCAAAAAGATAATATCATAAAAGATAAACAATGTTGTTGTATCACTTTTCATAGATGTTTGATGTTTCATGATGTAACTAATTGATGATGTCTATTGTAGGAACGTTTTATCTGTTAAGACTCATGTTAGTATTGTTGATAATGATTTTTAAAAGGCAGGGTGGTTCATACTTAGGCATTGTTTTTGTCTAATAGTGATCCAGTCGTTTCAATATTTACCTTGGAAGTTTCGATTTGATGTTTGCTTTGATTGTTGGTTGTGTTTGTAAAAGATTGAAGGCAATGTTTGTTTACTACGAATGGAAAGTCTATTGTGAGTAGGTGATAATGGTGATAGTACTTTTGAGATTTTTCAAATGTTTTTGTGCTTTTGGGGTTATTTGATGTTGTTTTTGAGAGTTTTAGAGACAATTAGGGGGACTTAAAGGGACTGATCTAGTGCCTTGGGGGCTCAATGATGATGTCCTTTCCTATGTGACAAACTCAGAGACATCGTAGTTCGACTGTATTGAGTGACATTATTTTTGGAGTTTGACTTCTTACATATGTTTTTGGATTTTGATAAGATATTTGAATGTTTTTGTATTTTCAACCAAGTTTAAAGACTAAGATGGACACCTAAGGGGACTAACTTAGGGCCTCGGGGGCTCATCAATGATGGCCTTTCCTATGTCATACATGCAGAGGCTCGTAGTTCACTTATTTTGACTAAATGCAGCTCATCTAGAGACAACCTATGATGTTTTTGAGATTTTTGTGTTTTTCAACTTTGTTTTGATTTTGTTTATTTTTCTGGATGTTTATTTATTTATTTTTTAATAGTTTTCGATAGTGATGGGATGAACAAGGATCCAATCTGCTACCAATTTCAGGAGGTTACCCTCAGTTCGAAACAAGATTACGTTTATCAAGGTAGATGGATAAAATTGATGCAACAAGGTTCAACACTTGATCGGTTATTGAGCCATGGTTGGATACACATTTTATTATGGGACAAATGGGGTGGATGTGATAGATAGCACCAATAAATAGAGATACAAGGCTTATTCGAATGTAGCACCTGTTTATCGGTTTTCATTATGGTCTCGGTCCTAGAAGCGCCAAAAGGTGGTTTTCACTTAAAGAACAATTTATTTGTCTTTAATGTTTTCTTGATTTTTTGTTTTTTTAGCTTTTTCTCATGGGATATTTTGATGCACTCAAGTGTAAATTTTTTTGAGATGGTTGCTATTTAGAGGTTTAGCTAAAGGTTCTCCTTCGAGAGTAGCCAATTGCAATGCTCCAGAGCCATAGCTTGTTGTTATGATAAAAGGACTAGCCAGTTTGGTTCGAACTTACCCTTCCCATCCTAATTTAACTGGGTCATCTAATTTTCATTTAGTACCAAGTCACCGAATTAAAATATTTTGTTCTTTATCTTCTTGTTATAGCTTCACTTGATTCGATTTTCATAAACCTGGAGATGGTTTAGCGTGCTCAAATGCCTTTCATCCAAGTGTTCTAGCTCATTAATTTTGGATACTCGATATTCCTCATTGTTGACCATGTCCTTCAGGGATACTCGTAGTGATGGGATCTTGAATTCAATAGGTAGGATTGCTTCAGATCTGTAGACCAAGGAAAAAGGTGTCACACCCGTGGGTTTGTGAATGTTGGTTTGGTAAGCCCATAAGGTTGGGTTTAGCTGCAAATTCCAATCATGGCTGACGTCATTAACATATTTCTTTAAGAATTTCAAGATAGTATTATTGGATGCTTAGATCTGACTATTTCCTTGGGGATAGTATGGGGTTCAAAATCGATGTTAGATAGAAAACCTTGAACAAATATCAGAAAAATATTGGTTCTTAAATGGAGTTTCGTTATTTGTTATGATAGTTTGCGAAATTCCATATCGACAAATCAAATAATTCAAGATAAACTTGGATATTTGTTTCCCTATGATGTAAGTTAACAGAATAACTTCTATCCACTTTGTAAAGTATTTTGTTGCAGTTATGATGAATTTGTGCCCATTGGATGAAGTGGGAGATATCTTTCCTATCAAGTCAAGTCCCCATTGTGAGAAAGGCCATGGTGTGGTTATAGGTCGTAGCTCTTATGTCGGTGTGTGAACAAGATCACTATGTTGTTGACATTGGTGACACTTCCTTGAGTAATGAATGGATTATTTTCTTTCAAGCAATGCATTTCACACATCACTTCAAAGAGGGGCAAAATGTATATGTCTAAAAATGGTCATGGTTAATCAAGCTTGTTAATTAATTAAATATAAATTATTTAATTAATCTTCTAAAGTCATCTACATATAAATAAATTTAATTATTTATTTATATTGTTCACTTTTATAAATTCTTCTACCTTAATTAAATAAATAACTTTATTTATTATTACAATCTTCCATATTCCTCTTAATTAAATTAAATAAATTTTATAATTTATTTATATTAATTATCATGTTATTCTAAATTTGAATATTTGAATTCAAATAATGGAATATTCCTCCAAACACCCGCTTCATCTCATAGTTAAATTAAATATTATAAATATTTAATTTAATACCTTTTCTCACTCCACACATAATTAAATATTTTAAATATTTAATTACCTTCTAAATTCCTCTCTCATACATAATTAAATATTTTAAATATTTAATTACCTTCTAAATTTATCTCTCACGCATAATTAAATATTTTAAATATTTAATTACCTTCTAAATTCCTCTCTCACACATAATTAAATGTTTTAAATATTTAATTACCTTCTAAATTCCTCTCACACATAATTAAATATTACTTATTTTAATTATGCGAACCTCTAAAATCATCCTCACACATAATTAAACATTACTTATTTAATTATGTAAACTTCTAAAATCATCTTCACATATAATTAAATAAGTTTATTTATTTAATTATGAAATTCATTTTCAAGTCATTCTTCAAATGGCAACCTTCCTTCGGATCTAACTGAGAAAATTTGTGAAGGAGGAAACCTTCTATTTCTCTCTCACCTTTCAAAAAACTCTCACCGTTCATCCCGACTAGCTTGATCTGAACCGTTGATCACAACAGCCAATCAAATTCTTTCAAAAACTCTTTAAATACATGTGCAAATCCAAGCATTGGTTACAAACACACATGGACGAACAGATATACACAATTACTCGTACACATTTGCATCTTTAGCATTTCAGCAATATTCATATCTTGGCAATAATAATCTTATCATAGCATAGCATAATCTTGCATTTTAGCATAGTATGCATTTTAGTTTAAATCTCATTCTCTAGTAGTCCATTTCGTTGAGCTTGGCACACGAAATCTGAGAGCAACTTGAATCAACGAAACACTGGAGATAGAGAGCAATATAACGATTTTGAAGAAGCTGCCGTAAAGAGTTTGTTTAATTTTATTTCAGTTTCTTTGATATAATGTTTTATTGAATGTGTTTTGAATCCTTTATAACAGACATATTTTCATACACACATAAAATGGCGCCCACCGTGGGGCCCTGCCCTGATTTTGACCTTTTGCTGTAGAGTGTTCTGACAGGTTTTCGCGTTATGGAGTTCGACTTCCAGAAAAATTCCGCGTTTTAGCGCATCCGACACCTTTCTGCAGTGCATCTGGGAATTTAATGTTTCTATTTTGCAGGAAATTTTAGCGCATCTGAGGACTATTTTGGTGCTTCTGAGGGTTAATTTAGCGCATCCGAGGGATAGAATAGCGCATATAGTCTCAATACATTTAGAGTTAAATCTGCATTTAATTACAGTAGTGCATTTAAGGACTGTTTTAGCGCATATAGGATCTGTTTCTGTGCATTTAAGGTAGATTGTAGAGCATCCATGCTGCATTATTTACACAGTTAAAATTGCATTTAATTAGAGTACCGCATTTAATAACTATTTTAGCGCATTTAGGATTTTTCTGTAGCACATTTAGGGTCTGTTTCTGCGCATCTAGGGTCTGTTTCTGTGCATCTGAGGTCTGTTTCTGCGTATTTAAGGTTTGTTTCTGCGCATATACTGTCTGTTTCGGCGCATCTGGGTTGTAACACAAAAATAGGATTCTGAGTCTGACGCATTCCGCAGACAAAATCTTTTCTAGTTTAAAATAAATCAATCTAGGATAGTCACCACACTTTGATCATGCAGTTAAAATGAACCCCATGCCTGTTGTGAAGCAATATCTTCACTTAGCTTAAATCAATGTGATTTTGGGGCAATTAAAATGAATCTATTTACTCTGCTTGATTGTGCTTGAAAGTGGTACATGATTATGCTCACCCTGTGCAAACTAGGTGATCAAAAAGCCAAACCCATTTTATCCCTGTGTAACCCTCATGATTTGGTATATCGGAGTATCCTCTCCCCTTGCGCATTCGTGCGATCCTGGGTGTAAGAGAAACGGTTACTAATTCTAGAAATTAGGCTTGCCTGGGGATTTCATCACCCCAACGTGACTCAAACTGGTAATGGAGCTAAGGCCAAGCTACCCCCGACCGGTATACAAATGTGAATCTTAAGGGAAAACCTAAGATTACGAGTGCGGATGTGTCATACGAACAAAGTAGTACTCCCATAAACCCTGTTGAGCTTAACCTCTTTAGGTTGGAGTGCCACCTAAATTGGTGATTAATCTCTTGCCCCATGTATGGCCACTTGAATGGGGGTGCCGAATTAAACACCATTGTTTAGTAAACCAAAAACCTTCTATTTGCTAGCGCAGCACCGGTCAGTGTGAAGGCATCCACACTTTCGCAGTCTGTAGTAGAGGTGATCAATCTGCCATGGGAGTTTCATGGGGATTGAAAGCTTGGTTGGCCTGAGAAGAGAGTGCACTGTAATGGGGAGCCCGTGCAACCAAGCTTCTGAATTCACACGCTACCAATATGCGGTTGGGGAAACCCACGTGGAATCTAGCGGATATTGTCCTGGATTTACCATAGGATGCGCTTGCTTTTTCTATGTTTGGTTACATTCAATTTAATTCAGAGTGTTTGCTATTTTTTTATTCACATTAATTCAAATAAAAAGATCATCTGAAATGAACATGAAAAACAACAACTGAAATCATTTACGCACGTGACTTCCTGACATCTTTGGTCTAGTAAAATTCTGATAGCTCTCCCATGCTTAGAGAGTGGAAATCAACAAAATTTGTCAAGAAATCAGTTTCCAATAGGATCAAGAAACCCAAGAAACATTTAGGGTACAAGAAAACATTGCAAAGAAGGAAATTTTTGTACAACAGTCGACACGTCTTGCTTCATTACCGCAGATTTCTTCATAGATACCAAGACTTTGTTAGGGGATTCACTGACGAGTACGCTGTAGATTCTTTGGATTCTCGAGCTTATTATCAAAGATTAGCTCTATCTCAATGAAATAATCTTAACCAACCTCTTGAGTTTGATAACATACCACAACCTTCCATTGAATATCCATCACATCCAAGTCAAATCCTTTAGTGATCTTGAAACCTTTTTTTTGGAAAACAAAGATCAAATATTTAAGAGTGCACTTTTCAAACAAATTTATGATTATTGATTCAACTTCCCCAACAATATTCTGACATCTTTCATCATTGGAAGCCACAATCAAAAATTAGAAACATCTTTGATCATATCATAAGATTTCCATCTTATCAGATCAAGATATCATCATTATCGCACTTATCAGAACTGTGATCTAAGTTTAGAAGAAATTTTCAAAATCATATGCCTATCTCTACAAGATCTCAGCACAATAAATTGAAGGACAAAATCCAACAAGGTCATACCCAAAACACTAAAGAAGAAGGTGAAAGCAGTAATCCTCTTTACAGTATAAGTCTTAATCCACTTTTCAACAATGACATGGATAACAGAGAGGAAAATCCATTCCACAATTACAGAGACATGAGCAAAACCCATGTAGATAGTGATGATGAGCGAGACAAAGAACATCTTAGAGAGGCTGAGCAAGATCCCAAATTTCACAAAGCCATAGAAAATATTTTGCAACGCGATAAGGAAAAATACTTCCTCTATCGAGCTGACCAAGGAGCTAAATTTCCTCATGACTTTGATACCAAGAATTTGAAGAGAAAACCTGACGAAACACCCCTTTCTGATCTTAGTGCTTTAACTCAATAAATTAAGGCACTTCAAGGACAAATTAAAGAGTTACAAGGGGGAGCTACAACAAAGAAATATACTCATGAGGACATTTGTCCTTATCCTTTTGATCGAAGTCTCAACATGATTCCATTTCCCAAACATTGTGAAATTCCAAAATTTGATCGTTATAATGGGAAAATAGATCCAATCGATCATGTCAGAGACTTCTGAAACATGACTTTAGAGTTCACTCATGAAGACACTTACTTGATGTGTTTGTTTCCTAGGAGTCTTGGAGCTCACTCTATGGAATGGCTATCAAAAATCACACCTCCTGTCAAGACATTTGAGGAATTAATCAATCTGTTTATATTACAATATTCCTACAACATCCAACACCAAATTACTATGACAGATCTCTGCAAAGTTGTGCAAAAACCTGGTGAACCTTTTATTACTTTTCTTCAGAGATGGAGAAGAATGTTCGCTAGATATCCATGTCCTATTCCTGAAAAGGAAAAGATGGTCACCTTCATCAACAACTTGAATTCAGAAATGAGCTATCATTTGAATTTACATTGTCCTCCCTCTTTTGAGAAATTAATTGAAGATGCTATAACCATTGAAAGTGCTTTTGTCAAAAGAGGAATAATAAAACTTGACAAGGATAATCCTAGCTCATTCAATCACCATAACAATCAGGACAAGTCTAAATTTTGGACTCGCAACAAGAACGTAGTGAATGATGGTGTTGTTAATGTGAATCATGTCTCAACTAAGCCATTTGTTCTTAGTACTCCAAGTGCTCCTTGCAACAACAATTATAACATTGTCAACTCGGTGACAAATCAAGGAAACAATCCTCCTCCTTCGAGGAACAATGTGAATCAACATTCTACTCCCAATCGAGGGACTGTCAACAATCAAGGTTACCAAGGAACCACTAACAATAGAAATTCCTTAGGGAATACCTCAAATACAAATCCACAACGATTTTCATTCTTCTCTAGCAGAAGAACTTTTACTTCACTGGGTCAATCTCTAGAATCTTCCCTTAAAGAGTTGATGGCAAAGAAAATTATCACCCTACCGCCTCAACAAAATTTTGAACCCAGTGTGAAGCCTCCATCATGGAATGGCACATACTATTGCGAGTATCATCAGTGCAAGGGCCATTGCACGAATAATTGTCAAGCCTTCAAAAATGTGATCCAAGATTTGATAGAA
Organism: Sequoia sempervirens; assembly: GCA_007258455.2. Classification (NCBI taxonomy): domain Eukaryota; kingdom Viridiplantae; phylum Streptophyta; class Pinopsida; order Cupressales; family Cupressaceae; genus Sequoia; species Sequoia sempervirens. Next base: position 13,886,173 of record VDFB02270651.1, on the reverse strand, counting down.
AATGACACCATCAAAGTAGAAGGACACCAACAATCAAACAAAGATCACGAGGCATTTCGTAATCCTTTACCCAATTATCAAAAGGGTGAGTCTTCTAGAAAAAGTGTAAATCATATTGATGATCTGATAATCAATCATATCTACACTAATGAATAACGGGTCAACGTTATTCAAGTCAAAGAGAAGGTGGAATATAGAGAAGTCAACGCAACAACAAGGGCGCAAGCTAAAGTTGTATTAAATGGCGCCTCTTCAAAATCCACTGGGCCTCCACCTCAACATCAATATGACTTAGTCAACCAACTTCGGAAAACTCCTGCTTAGATTTCTATCTTAGAACTCTTGAAGATTTCCCCAGCACACAATGAAATTCTAGAAAAGGCCCTTGTTGAAACAAATGTGTCCACTGATCTGGATGTGGATCAATTTCAAGGCATGGTAATACACTTGTCCTCACCCACATGCCTTTCATTTTATGAAAAAGATGATGTTTCCATAACTCATCCTCACAATTCATCATTATACCTAGAAGTCATGGTTCACAAGTTTCGTGTCAGACGGGTTCTAATAGATGGAGGTGCCGGTTTGAACATATGTACCATGAAGTTAGTTCAGGCTTTGGGATTTTCTAAGGATTCCATTGACCCCAAAAGAAAGATTACTATTAAAGCCTATGATGATGTGGAAAGAGCGTCCAAGGGTTTAATCATGCTACCAATCAGAGTGGGACCTGTTATCAAAAATACTTTTTGTCAAGTGTTAGATCGTGATCTTGCATACAACATCTTGTTGGGTCATCCTTGGATCCACGAAATGCAAGCTGTCTCATCCACATATCATTAATGTCTTAATTTTCCTTATCATGGGCAGGAAATCATGATACCAGTCGATAAATCAAAGGTCCAAACTTGTGCCAATATCAAAGCTAGCCAAGATACTTTGGTTCCTAACAATCAAGAAGCTCGTGCTAGTACTTCTCTCAAGATTGATACACAAATCAGTTAGTTAACCAATAGTTTTGACAAGAAATTGAAATTCAAGGACCAGGGAGTCAAGGAGTACTCTCTCAGTTTGGATAATTTACCTACATCACCTCGGTCACATGGACAAAATTCTATCACACAACATCAAATATCAGCAGCGTCAACATCAATGCAACCACCGATAGAGACAAGCACAAAGTTTAATGGATGATTCATCAAAGAAAAATTCCCCATGGAAGATCCTGAGGATAGAGAAATTCTAAACTGGCTCTATAAAGATGAAGATGAAGTAGTTTTTAATGTCAAATTACCAACAAATATATATGGAAAAGGATATTCAATCATGCAGAAGATGGGCTATGATAAGGGTCCTATTGGAAAAAGAAAAGGAGTAGTTGAGCCTAATGGCCAGTGGTGTGACTCTACTCCAGATATGGGCCTAGGAGCATATTGCGATTACGAGGCCAGAGTGTGCGAGGGCTAGGCCAACAGGCAGGCCATATGTATATGCATATTTAGGTGCACTTGTCCAGCCCAAGCTGGGCAAGTTGGAGTACTAGTGGCGTGTGCTAGATGATGTGGATTCAGTGATATGGAGGCCATACACAGATTGCGACCCCTGGGACATGGATCATTTGGAGATGCCCTTTGTTTGCATGCCCTGATATCTGATAGGGTAGACCCCATATATTCTTGAGATATTTTTGGCCTTGTGGGTTCAGAGGCAGTACGGATTCACGCAGGGGATGCCACAGGGCATTGCTCACTATGGGCGGCGCAAGGATGATCCTGGATGGGGATGTTGTATTACCTACCAAGTGACGTATATAGAGTATTCGAGCTTACAGCCTGAGGTATGGGCATATAGGCCAGAGGTGACAGATGCAGGGATGTCAGATGAGTACCTAGTGTATTTTCACACACATCGCTTCCCACGATTCACATTTCCAAATGAGCCAGGGCCCATTGCAGTAGTATAGTAGCCAGGGGTGGAGAGACAGGGGGAGGTGGCGGGCGGAGAGCAGGCGGTGGGTGGAGGAGAGGAGGAGGAGGAGAGCGGAGATGATGAGGAGGGGGATAGGGATGAGGAGGAGGAGGATAGAGATGAGGATAGCTCAGATGATGGAGATGATGGGGGAGATGATGAAGGGGAGGAGGGGAGGGCAGTGAGGCAGAGGTTTGATAGTCTCGCCAGTGCTCAAATTGTACGGTGGCACAGATCTGGTGGCAGACCACAGACCGTTATCAGGGTTTCCTCCTCATCACAACAGGCTCAGATAGACATGTTGTAGGCTTAGGTGCAGACTGTTCAGGGTCAGCTAGGTCAGGCGCAGAGTATGATAGCTTAGTTACAGTCACAGCTGACACAAGCACAGGCTCAAGCTCAGGCTCAGGCTCCAACACCGACATAGGTATCTCAGCCTGCCCCAGACTCACATATAGCCCAGCTAATCACAAAGAGGGAGGCTTTGAGACGGAGGGCAGTGGAGGCTGAGGGCATTGCTCAAAGGCTCATGGGAACTATAGAGAGTGCATCCTTGTGGGAGGCAATTACAGAGGGCATGGAGATGGCGAGGGAGGCGGAGTACTACCGTGTTAGATATGAGAAGTTGTGTCCTCCTGAGCATAGAGAGCCATTCCAACTATCTCATAGTAGGACTAGGAGTAGGTCGCGGATAGCCACGCAAAGCATGGGGGTTACTGGACCCCGACGGGATCTAGACGCAGGTACCAGTGGCAGTCCACCTCCTTCCAGACCAACTCCATCAGGGGCATCGACCAGCTAGTTTATGATGTGATGCAGATATATTCCACACATGTATATCATTTTTGGAGCATGTATATGTGATTTTTGATCGTATCCCATGTATCTCTCTTTGGACTTTTCAGTTTCTTTGGACATTGGACATTTTCCTTCTGAGTGATGATATGCAGCGGCAATGATTTTTGATGATGTGATGACTATCATGATTTTTGATTATGTGATATGCATTTATTTCTATATGTTATGGATTTTTGTATGCATTTGAATGATTTGATGACTAACATGATATGCAGGATGATTTGATATGATGTGTTTATGATGATGATGAAAAATGATTGATGATGCATACTAATGATGTCATGCAGGTGGATGACTTATGATGTGATTATGAAAATATGCCATGGGATATTTGATATGGTTTATGAAAAATGTTGTTTGGAAAATGATATGAAAATGTATGAATAGAATGTTTGTTTTTGGATTTTCAAATGCAAGTAAATAATGATAATATGATGGAAAATGAATGTTGTGTTTATGATATGCATCATGAATTTGTAATATGAATTGATATGAAAAATGATAGGATGATTAAAGATATGATATGAATGTAATGTGATAAATGATAAATGATATGAATAATGATTTGTAATGAAATGATAGATGATTTGTAATGAAATGATAATGAAATGAAATGATAATGAGATGATAAATGATAATGATGAATGATATGATAATGAAATGATAAATGATAATGAGGTGATAAATGATAATGAGGTGATAAATGATAATGAAATGAAATGATAATGAAATAATAAATGATAATGAGATGATAAATGATATGATAATGAAATGATATGATAATGGAATGAAATGATATGATAATGAAATGAAATGATAATGAGGTGATAAATGATAATGAAATGATGAATGAAATGATATGATAATGAAATGAAATGATAAATGATAATGAAATGATAAATGAATATGATAATGAAATGATAAATGGAATGATAAGTGATAATGAAATGATAAGTGATAATGAAATGAAATGATAAACGAAATGATAAGAATTGAATTATGAAAATGATAAAATGATATGACCTAGATGAAATGAAGATGGAAGGTGACAAATATTTGAATGTCCTCCACAAATAGTCCAAAGAGACATGGCAGCTGTTGATATTTTTGGTTATCCCTTTCAAAAACTTTGATGCAAATCCAGTATGCAGATATATATACACCAATCTAAAATGAAATGCAACTAAATGAAATGAACCATTCGTTGAACCTTTTGTTAGCTTTCTTGAATCATCATAGAGCATTTTAAATGTTGGAAGTATGTACAAGCATCAAAGGGTAAATTAGCACCAATGATGACCTGAGTACAACTTTCATGATTTTTGATATAGCAAGTAAACGCAAGCATCGAGGTATAATTGAACCAAGATGACCTGAGCATTTCTTGCATAAACAGACAAAGACTAACCACCTTTTGATGCAAATGTGGAACTATCATCAATGATATTGCTTTGGAAATCATGTCTCGCGACATATTTGCTACAGATGGATAGTTAACCTCAAGACAACAGACAAAGAAAAATCATTCTCTTTCTTCGCCACTCTAGTTTAGTACATCATCGAGTGTGCTCCAGATAGATGATATCGAAAAGAAAACAACCATTGTTCAAAATGAAATACTGTTATTCTAATCATTATTCAGATTATAGATCATCCAGATATGAGTCATGATATGGTATGCAGTTGAAAACTGTTGTGCTTGGGATCAACGATTGGATAGTTGTTCATGTGATTTGATTGTTTGTTCGCATGATTGGATTCGATGTCATTGTTTAGCTGTTTCGGTAAAACTTGAAAGTTGGTTGCCCCCAGTATGTCAACGTTTGCCCCCAGTATTGACACAACTTGCTGAAATGAATATGTACTATAATCAAGCCATGGTGAGACATTATCGTTCTAGGCGAATTATGACAGCATGATGCTAGTATGGCCCTAAGATGATGAAAAGATGTATGAAAATGAAGGCTGAGAAGCCCAGTGCAGAGTATGAACTAATAGATGGAGAGCTACAAATAGTGTATGTTTGCCATATTTTCACTATTTGTTTTTATTGCATTTTTCTTGTCAATAGATTGCCTGTTGTCAGGTTTTCACCCTATGACGTTTTTTTGTTTTTTGTCACTACCAAGATGCTTGTTTGCTAGGTTTTCACCGAAGTAACCATTTCTTCAAGACTTTCTGCTATTTTTGTATTTCTTCAGGACTTTTTCTGTTGTTTTTGTATTTTTTCAGGACTTTTGCTAATTTTTTTGTATTTCTTCAGGACTTTTATGGATGATGATAGTTGACTTAAACATAATATTTCTTGAGGTGTATGTTATTGATGGGTTTGTCAAATAGGTCTCCTTTTGGCATCGATATCTTGTAGGCTCCTAAACCGTAGACTGCGATAACCACATAAGGACCTAGCCAATTTGGTTCAAACTTTCCTTTCTTTTCTCTATCTTGCTGACTGCGTGGGTTCTCTTTCAGAACAAGACCACCCACCTGAAAGGTACGTGACTTTACTTTGTGATTATAGCTATGAGACATCATTTGTTGGTATGCTTTCAAATGGTCAGCTATTCTTTGTCTCTTTTCATCTAGGAGTTCCAGTTCTTGGAGTCGGGAAACTCTGTATTCATCCTCTGTTGTGAGACCTTTCAGTGAAACTCTGAGTAAGGGTATCTCAACTTCTAGAGGAAGTATAGCCTCTGCTCCATAGACAAGAGCAAATGGCGTTGTTCTTGTTGGCGTGTAGATACTGGTTCTGTAAGCCCATAAAGCGGGATTGAGTTGAACATGCCAATCTTTCCCTGAATCATTCATAGTCTTCTTTAAAATTTTCAGTATAGTCTTATTTGAGGCCTTTGCTTGGCCATTCCCTTGTGGATAGTAAGGTGTTGAGTATCTGTGTTGGATATGAAATCTCTCACAAAGTTCATCACCATCCTGATTCTTGAAAGGTCGTCCATTATCTGTAATAATGGAGTTGGGAATGCCATACTGACAAATAATATAGTTGAGTATGAATGATGATATCTGTTTACCGGTAACTTTATTAAGAGGTACTGCCTCAATCCACTTGGTAAAATACTTTGTGGCTGTGATGATGAACTTGTGCCTGTTCGATGATGAGGGATGAATCTTGCCTACTAGATCTAACCCCCATTGGGAAAATGGCCAGGTTGGCGTAAATGGTTGAAGTTCCTGTGGAGGAGCTTGAATGAGATTCCCATGAATCTGGAATTTTGAGCATGTTTTCACAAAAGTGAATGATTCTCTCTCCATTATAGGCCAGTAGTAACCCATTCTAATTAATTTCTTGGCTAAGGTCAGTCCACTCGAATGAGTACCACAAATGCCACCGTGAACTTCTTGTAAAGCTTTGTCAAATTCATCACATTCAAGACATCGAAGTAAAGTACCATCAAGACCACAGTGATAAAGGGTGTCGGCGATAAGAGTGTAGCGAGAGGATTGGCGGATAAAATTTTGCTTTTGGTTACGGGATAAATCAGGTGGTAAAATATCATCTTTTAGGTAGGCATAAATCTTGCCATACCAAGGTGAATTGGATCCCACCAAGTGGAAAATGACTTGGATTTTAGGTGTGTCATAGGCAGGTGCAAATGATTGTTCCACCAAAAATTCATAGCGAGCCTGATTTTCTGGGAGTTGTAACAATGATGCGATCGTAGCCATGGCATCGACTGCTTTGTTATCAAGCCTTGAAATTTGTGTGAATTTGATGTTCACAAAGTACTTCTTGAAGTCATCAACCATCTTTTTATATGGCAACAGTTTGTCATCTTTGGTCTGATAATCATCATTGATCTGATAAATGACCAACTGTGAGTCACCATACACCTGTAATTCTGTAATCCTCCATTCCAATGCTATTTTAAGTCTAGCGATTAATGCTTCATATTTGGCTATGTTGTTGGTGCATGGAAACATCGGCCTATATGACCGAGGAATGGTGTGTCCTTGGGGGGTGACGAAAAGTATGCCTGCCCCCGATCCATGTTGAGTGAAAGAACCATCAAAATATAAGGACCATGGTTGTTTGGATTCTACAATAAAGACATCAGCATCTGGAAATTCAATGTGCAAGGGATGATCTTCTTGCAGTGGTGCTTCAGCTAGTTGATCAGCAATAACTTGTCCTTTGATTGCCTTACGATCAACATAATGGATATCAAACTCACTCAGAATCATTACCCATTTTGCTAACCTTCCTGTCAATGATGCTTTTCTTAACAGATACTTGAGTGGATCAATCTTTGAAACAAGATTGATTGTACGAGTTAACATGTAATGTCAAAATTTCTATGAAGCAAAGACCACTGCTAGGCAAGCCTTCTCAATGGAAGTGTAGTTGAGTTCATGCCCTGTCAATGTGCGGCTGATATAATAGATTGCACGTTCCTTTCCTGTAGAGTCTTCTTGTGCTAGAAATGCACCCAAAGATGTCTCTGTTGCGGTGATATACAAGATCAATGGTTTGTCTGGATTTGGTGGTACGAGAACTGGTGGAGTCATTAAGTACTGTTTGATTTATTGAAAAGCCAACTCACACTTGTCATCCCATTTGAAAGGAACATTCTTATGCAGTAGATGTGTGAAAGGAAGACTTTTGTCAGCCAGTTGTGCAATGAACCTTCGTATAGATTGAAGTCGTCCTTGCAATGATCTCAATTGACTGATGTTCCTTGGGGGAGGCATTTCCATAATCGCCTGTACTTTAGCAGGATCTACTTCAATTCCATTTTCTGAAACAATGTACCCCAAGAGTTTTCTAGATGTGACCCCAAAAACACATTTCTTAGGGTTCAGGCGAACTTTGAATTTCTCCAATCTTGTAAATATTTTGGACAATATTTCCAGATGTCCTTCTCTGGTGTATGACTTTGCCAATATGTCGTCTACATAATCTTCCATGAATGTGTGCATCATGTCATGAAAGATCGTAGTCATGGCTCTTTGGTAAGTATCCCCAGCATTCTTTAGACCGAAAGGCATGACATTCCAACAATAAGTTCCCCATGGACATGTGAAAGCTATTTTATCTTGGTCTTCGGGTGAAATCTTGATTTGGTTGTAACCAAAAAAACCATCCATTAATGAATACATGGCATGGCTAGCTGTCAGATCAACTATAGTGTCGATATTTGGTAGTGGGAAGTCATCCTTAGGACATGCTTTATTAAGATCCCTAAAATATGTGCACACTCTGACACTTTTATCTAGCTTGGATACAGGAACAATGTTGGAGATCCATTCCGTGTAGTCGATTGATCTTATGAAGCCCACATCAAGGAGTTTTCTGAGTTCTTCCTTAACCAATAATGCAACATGGGGGTGCATCTTTCTGAGTTTTTGTTTCACAGGCTTAACCCCTGGTTTGATAGACAAGTGATGCATGATAAGATCAAGATCAAGACCTGGCATGTCCGCGTAAGACCAAGCAAAGTTGACTTGATGTGCTCTTAGAAACTCCATGAACTCTGGTATTTCCTTCTCTGTCATTGATGCAACTAACTGTAAAATCCTTGGTTTGTCTGAAGTTTCAAGATTGACAGCATTTGTAGGCTCAATCAAAATAGGCGATCGCTCATGGTAGTGCTCCAGAGAGTGTCAAGATTCCCATCGTCTAGCACCTTAAAAAGGTTTTCACTATCCGATACGCTCTTTATTTTATCTTTTTCTTGATCTAATACTGCCAGATTTTGGTTTTCACCATTAGATCTTTCTTTTTTATTTTTACTTTTGCAGCTAGGAGAATTGACACTCTCCTGATTAAAGACTATGCCAAAAATCACTGGTGGAACAATCATTTGTGTCATCTGCGGAAAGGAAGTTGATGATAGATTCGTCACTTGGAAACATAGGTATATCGATAGGTTCAGATGAATCCCAATCAATGAGATCAGGATGAATTAAAGATAGAGGGTTGTCGGGTTGCGTGAAATCGGCTATGGTTATGGTCATAACAGAGTTGACCGTAGGATCCGAGGTATGAGGTGGATCAATGATGGTACTGTCCTCATGATAATCTTGTTCATTTAAATCTGACTCAGTATCACTAGAATCATAGTGACTTTGTAGTTCAGATTCTCGTGTTTGGGTCCCTGAACCTTGACCTTCGATTAGAATTGGGGGATACTGGTGTATTACATCAACCTCTTTGTCCCTCTAGAACTCATCATTGTAAATGGTATCCCATTCATATTCAGCAGAGTCTGTGTTAGAGTGATTATCCACGTAATTCTGAATTGTTGCCAAACATGCTTCTCTTGAATCTGAACCTTCTTGCAATGTGAAGACAGTACCATGCGGTTGCTTAGATGTTCCTTCTTTTGAGTTAGCATCATAGCCTAATCTAGTTTTATCTTTTGCAGCAAGTCCTTGAAGGTGAATAGGCTCAACTACTCCTTTTCTTTTTCCGATAGGACCCTTATCATAGCCCATCTTCTGCATGATTGAATATCCTTTTCCATATATATCTATTGGTAATTTGACATTAAAAACTGCTTCATCTTCATCTTTATAGAGCCAGTTTATAATTTCTCTATCCTCAGGATCTTCCATGGGGAATTTTTCTTTGATGAATCATCCATTAAACTTTGTGCTTGGCTTTGTCGGTGGTTGCATTGATGTTGACATTGCTGATATTTGATGTTGTGTGATAGAAGGTTGTCCATGTGACCAAGGTGATGTAGGTAAATTGGCAAGACAAAGAGAGTACTCCCCGACTCCATGGTCCTTAAATTTCAATTTCTTGTCAAAACTATTGGTTAACTGACTGATTTGTGTATCAATCTTGAGAGAAGTACTAGCATGAGCTTCTCGATTGTTAGGAACCAAAGTATACTGGCTAGCTTTGATATTGGCACAAGTTTGGACCTTTGATTTATCGGCTGGTATCGTGATTTCTTGCCCATCATAAGGAAACTTAAGACATTGATGATATGTGGATGGGACAGCTTGCATTTTGTGGATCCAAGGATGACCCAACAAAATGTTGTATGCAAGATCACGGTCTAATACTTGACAGAAAGTATTTTTGATAACAGGTCCCACTCTGATTGGTAGCATGATTAAACCCTTGGACGCTCTTTCCTCATCATCGTAGGCTTTAATAGTAATCTTTCTTCTGGGATCAATGGAGTCCTCAGAAAATCCTAAAGCCTGAACTAACTTCATGGTACATATGTTCAAACCAGCACCTCCATCTATTAGAACCCGTTTGACACGAAACTTGTGAACCATGACTTCTAGGTATAATGATGAATTGTGAGGATGAGTTATGGAAACATCATCTTTTTCATAAAATGAAAGGCATGTGGGTGAGGACAAGTGTCCTACCATGCCTTGAAATTGATCCACATCCAAATCAATGGATACATTTGTTTCGACAAGGGCCTTTTCTAGAATTTCCTTGTGTGTTGGGGAAATCTTCAAGAGTTCTAAGATAGAAATCTAAGCAGGAGTTTTTTGAAGTTGGTTGACTAAGTCATATTGATGTTGAGGTGGAGGCCCAGTGGATTTTGAAGAGGCACCCTTTAAGACAACTTTAGCTTGCGCCCTTGTTGTTGCATTGAATTCTCTATATTCCACCTTCTCTTTGACTTTAATAACGTTGACCCATTCATCGTTAGTGTAGATATGATTGATTATTGGATCATCAATATGATTTACACTTTTTCCAGAAGACTCACCCTTTTGATAATTAGGTAAAGGATTACAAAATGCTTGGTGATCTTCGTTCGATTGTTGGTGTCCTACTTTGATGGTGTCATTTTCTATCAAATCTTGGATCACATTTTTCAATGCTTGATAATTATTCGTGCAATGGCCCTTGCACCGATGATACTCGTAATAGTATGTGTCATTCCATGATGGAGGCTTCACACTGGGTTCAAAATTTCGTTGAGGCGGTAGGGTGATAATGTTCTTTGCCATCAACTCTTTAAGGGAAGATTCTAGAGATTGAACCAGTGAAGTAAAAGTTCTTCTGCTAGAGAAGAATGAAAATCGTTGTGGATTTGTATTCGAGGTATTCCCTAAGGAATTTCTATTGTTAGTGGTTCCTCGGTAACCTTGATTGTTGACAGTCCCTCGATTGGGAGTAGAATGTTGATTCACATTGTTCCTCGAAGGAGGAGGATTGTTTCCTTGATTTGTGACTGAGTTAACATTGTTATAATTGTTGTTGCGAGGAGCACTTGGAGTACTAAGAACAAATGGATTAGTCGAGACATGATTCACATCAACAACACCATCATTCACTACATTCTTGTTGCGAGTCCAAAATTTAGACTTGTCCTGATTGTTATGGTGATTGAATGAGCTAGGATTATCCTTGTCAAGTTTTATTATTCCTCTTTTGACCAAAGCACTTTCAATGGTTATAGCATCTTCAATTAATTTCTCAAAAGAGGGAGGACAATGTAAATTCAAACAATAGCTCATTTCTGAATTCAAGTTGTTGATGAAGGTGACCATCTTTTCCTTTTCAGGAATAGGACATGGATATCTAGCGAACATTCTTCTCCATCTCTGAAGAAAAGTAATAAAATTTTCACCAGGTTTTTGCGCAACTTTGCAGAGATCTATCATAGTAATTTGGTGTTGGATGTTGTAGGAATATTGTAATATAAACAGATTGATTAATTCCTCAAATGTCTTGACAGGAGGTGTGATTTTTGATAGCCATTCCATAGAGTGAGCTCCAAGACTCCTAGGAAACAAACGCATCAAGTAAGTGTCTTCATGAGCGAACTCTAAAGTCATGTTTCAGAAGTCTCTCACATGATCGATTGGATCCGCTTTCCCATTATAACGATCAAATTTTGGAATTTCGCAATGTTTGGGGAATGGAATCATGTTGAGACTTCGATTGAAAGGATAAGGAAAAATGTCCTCAAGAGTATATTTCTTTGTTGTAGCTCACCCTTGTAACTCTTTAATTTGTCCTTGAAGTGTCGTAATTTGTTGAGTTAAAGCACTAAGATCAGATAGGGGTGTTTCGTCAGGTTTGCTCTTCAAATTCTCGGTGTTAAAGTCATGAGGTAATTTAGCTCCTTGGTCAGCTAGATAGAGGAAGTATTTTTCATTATCGCGTTGCAAGATCTTTTCTATGGCTTTGTGAAATTTGGGATCTTGCTCAGCCTCTCTAAGACGTTCTTCATCTCGCTCATCATCACTATCTACATGGGTTTTGCTCATGTCTCTGTAGTTGTGGAATGGATTTTCCTCTCTATTATCCATGTCGTATTTGAAAAGTGGATTAAGACTTATACTATAAAGAGGATTATTGCTTTCACCTTCTTCTTGAGTGTTTTGGGTATGACCTTCTTGTTGGATTTCGTCCTTCAATTTATTGTGCTGAGATCTTGTAGAGATAGGCATATGATTTTGAAAATTTCTTCTAAACTTAGATCATAGTTTTGATAAGTGTGATAATGATGATATCTTGATCGGATAAGATGGAAATCTTATGATATGATCAAAGATTTTTCTAATTTTTTTGATTGTGGCTTCCAATGATGAAGGATGTCAGAATCCTGTTGGGGAAGTTGAATCAATAATCAAAAAATTGTTTGAAAAGTGCACTCTTAAAGATTTGATCTTTGTTTTCAAAAAAAAAGGTTTCAAGATCACTAAAGGATTTGACTAGGATGCGATGGATATTCAATGGAAGGTTGTGGTATGTTATCAAACTCAAGAGGTTGGTTAAGATTATGCCGTTGAGATAGAGCTAATCTTTGATAATAAGCTCGAGAATCCAAAGGATCTACAACGTACTCATCAGTGAATCCCCTAACAAAGTCTTGGTATCTATGAAGAAATCCGCGGTAATGAAGCAAGACGTGTCGACTTTTGTACAAAAATTTCCTTCTTTGCAATTTTTTCTTGTGCCCTAACTGTTTCTTGGGTTTCTTGATCCTATTGGAAACTGATTTCTTAACAAATTTTGCTGATTTCCACTCTCTAAGCATGGGAGAGCTATCAAAATTTTACTAGACCAAAGATGTCAGAAAGTCAGGTGCGTAAATGATTTTAGTTGTTGTTTTTCATGTTCATTTCAGATGATATTTTTATCTGAATTAATGTGAATGAAAACACAACAAACATTCTAAATTAAATGGAATGTAACCAAACACAGAAAAAGCAAGTGCATCCTGTGGTAAAGCCAGGACAATATCCGCTAGATTCCACGCGGGTTTCCCCAACTGCATATCGGTAGCATGTGAATTCAGAAGCTTGGTTGCACAGGCTCCCCCTTACAGTACACTCTCTTCTCAAGCCAACCAAGCTTCCAATCCCCATGAAACTCCCATGACAGATTGATCACCTCTACTATAGACTGCGAAAGTGTGGATGCCTTCACACTGACCGGTGCTGCACTAGCAAATAGAAGGTTTTTGGTTTACTAAACAATGGTGTTTAATTCAGGACCCCCGTTTGAGTGGCCATACATGGGGCAAGAGATTAATCACCAATTTAGGTGGCACTCCAACCTGAAGAGGTTAGGCTCAACAGGGTTTATGGGAGTACTACTTTGTCCGTATGACACATTCGCACTCGTAATCTTAGGTTTTCCCTTAAGATTCACATTTTTATACCGGTTGGGGGTAGCTTGGCCTTAGCTCCATTGCCAGTTTGAGTCGCGTTGGGGTGATGAAATTCCTAGGCAGACCCAATTTCTAGAGTTAGTAACCGTTTCTCTTACACCCAGGATCACATGAATGCGCAAGGGGAGAGGATACTCCGATATACCAAATCATGAGGGTTACACAGGGATAAAATGGGTTTGGATTTTTGATCACCTAGTTTGCACAGGGTGAGAGCATAATAACCTACCACTTTCAAGCACAATCAAGCAGAGTAAAAAAATTCATTTTAATTGCCCAAAAATCACAATGATTTAAGCTAAGTGAAGATATTGCTTCACAACAGGCATGGGGTTCATTTTAACTGCATGATCAAAGTGTGGTGACTATCCTAGATTGATTCATTTTAAACCAGAAAAGATTTTGTCTGCAGAATGCGTCAGACTCAGAATCCTATTTTTGTGTTACAACCCAGATGCGCCGAAATAGACAGTATATGCGCAGAAACAGACCTTAAATGCGCAGAAACAGACCTCAGATGCGCAGAAACAGACCCCAGATGCGCAGAAATAGACCCTAAATGTGCTACAGAAAAATCCTAAATGCGCTAAAACAGTTATTAAATGCGCTACTTTAATTAAATTCAATTTTAACTGTGTAAATAATACAACATGGATGCTCTACAATCTACCTTAAATGCGCAAAGACAAATCCTATATGCACTAAAACAGTCCTTAAATGTGCTACTGTAATTAAATGCAAATTTAACTCTAAATGTATTGAGACTATATGCGCTATTCTATCCCTTAGATGAGCTAAATTAACCTTCAAAAGCACCGAAACAGTCCTCAGATGCGCTGAAATTTCCTGCAAAACAGAAACATTAAATTCTCAGATGCGCTGCAGAAAGGTGTCGGATGCGCTAAAACGCGAAATTTTTCTAGAAGCTTAACTCCAGAACGCGGAAACTCGTCAGAACACTCTACAGAAAAAAGGTCAAAATTGGGGCAGGGCCCCACGGTGGGTGCCATTTTATGTGTGTATGAAAATATGCCTGTTATAAAGGATTCAAAACACATTCAATAAAACATTATATCAAAGAAACTGAAATAAAATTAAACAAACTCTTTACGATAGCTTCTTCAAAATCGTTCTATTGCTCTCTATCTCTAGTGTTTCGTTGATTCAAGTTGCTCTCAGATTTCATGTGCCAAACTCAACGAAATGGACTACTGGAGAATGAGATTTAAACTAAAATGCATACTGTGCTAAAATGCAAGATTATGCTATGCTATGATAAGATTATTATTGCCAAGATATGAATATTGCTGAAATGCGAAAGATGCAAAATGCGTAAGAGTAATTGCGTATATATGTTCGTCCGTGTGTGTTGGTAACCAATGCTTGGATTTGCACATGTATTTAAAGAGTTTTTTAAAGAATTTGATTGGCTGTTGTGATCAACGGTTCAGATCAAGCTAGTCGGGATGAACGGTGAGAGATTTTTGAAAGGTGAGAGAGAAATAGAAGGTTTCCTCTTTCACAAATTTTCTCAGTTAGATTCGAAGGAAGGTTGCCATTTGAAGAATGAGTTGAAAATGCATTTCATAATTAAATAAATAAACTTATATAATTATATGTGAAGATGATTTTAAAAGTTTACATAATTAAATAAGTAATGTTTAATTATGTGTGAGGATGATTTTAGAAGTTCGCATAATTAAAATAAGTAATATTTAATTATGTGTGAGAGAGGAATTTAGAAGGTAATTAAATATTTAAAAAATTTAATTATGTGTGAGAGAGGAATTTAGAAGGTAATTAAATATTTTAAATATTTAATTATGTGTGAGAGAGGAATTTAGAAGGTAATTAAATATTTAATTATGTGTGAGAGATGAATTTAGAAGGTAATTAAATATTTAAAATATTTAATCATGTGTGAGAGAGGAATTTAGAAGGTAATTAAATATTTAAAATATTTAATTATGTGTGGAGTGAGAAAAGGTATTAAATTAAATATTTATAATATTTAATTTAACTATGAGATGAAGCGGGTGTTTGGAGGAATATTCCGTTATTTGAATTCAAATATTCAAATTTAGAATAACATGATAATTAATATAAATAAATTATAAAATTTATTTAATTTAATTAAGAGGAATATGGAAGATGGTAATAATTAAATAAAGTTATTTATTTAATTAAGGTAGAAGAATTTATAAAAGTGAACAATATAAATAAATAATTAAATTTATTTATATGTATATGACTTTAGAAGATTAATTAAATAATTTATATTTAATTAATTAACAAGCTTGATTAACCATGACCATTTTTAGACATATACAGTTCTTAACAAATTCTTTACTGGATTAGGTCCACTAGAGTGAGACCCACAAACACCTTCATGCACTTCTTGTAAGATGGTATGTGCTTTTTCTATGTTGAGACATCAGAGTAATGTACCATCTAGACTTCAACGGTATAGGGTATCTCATAGGATGGTGAATCAGGAAGTTTTGCAAACAAAGGTTTTCTTTTGATTTGTCGTTAAGTGAGGGGGTATGATCCCATGTTGGATATAAGAAAATGTTTCCTAGTACCAATGCAAGTCTGGACCAACAACATCACATACAAGTTATGATTTTGGGATATCAATGTTGGTATAAGTAGTTGCTCCATGAGGAGTTCGTATTTGGGAATGTTTTGGGGTATGTCAAGGAGTGAACCTATTGTTGCCATAGCATCAGTTGCTTTGTTGTTGATTATGGGAACCTGTTCAAAGGCGATGACAATAAATTATTGCTTGAAGCTATCCACCATTGTTTTGTATGGCATGACCTTATCGTTCTTCATCTAGTATTCATCATTTACCTACCTTATGACTAGTTGGGAGTCACCATAGACTTGTAGTTCCTTTATTTTTCATTTTATAGCCATCTTCAGTCTAGTGATGAGTGCTTCATATTTAGATATGTTGTTAGCACATGGAAAGACAATCTTATAAGCTTTGGCTATATTATCTCCCTGAGGTGTAAGAAATAGGATACTAGCCCCTGAGCTGTGTTGAGTGTGGGATCCGTTGAAGCACAAGGTCCAATGACTTGATTGATCAGTTAGAAGTACGATCTCATCTAAAAATTCTGATATTAGAGGTTGATGATCTTCCATAGGTACATTTGCTAACTGATCTGCTATTACTTGTCCTTTATTGCTTTTCTATCAATGTATTTTATGTCAAATCCGCTAAGTATCATGACCCACTTAGCGACTCTTCCTGTAAGAGCTGCCTTTGCCAAGAGATTCTTTAAGGGATCTACTTTTGATATCAGCTGGATTTGTCTATTTAATATGTAGTGTCTAAGCTTTTATGCTGCAAAGACAACATTTAGACAAGCTCTTTCTATGAGTGAATAGTTTAATTCATATCCCACCAGGGTTTTGTTGATATAGTATACTGCTCTTTCCTTATTTTGTTCATCTAGTTGCGCTAATAGAGCTCCTAAAGTTGCCATTGTCATAGATACATACAAGATCATTTCCTTATCCTGAATTGGAGGCATCAACACTAGGGGAGTGAAAAAATAATCCTTTACCTATTGGAAAGCTTGGTCACACCTTCCATCCCATTTGAATGTTATGTCCTTATGTAGAAAATGTGTGAATGGATGGAATTTTTCTGCTAATTGTGCAATAAATCTTCTGATGGACTAAAGCTTTCCCTGTAGGCTACGTAGTTGTTTCAATGCTTTTGGAGGAGACATTTCTACGATAGCTTTAACCTTAGCGGGATCCACCTCGATGCCTCTTCCGAATACAATGTAACCCAATAGTTTCCCAAATGTCACACCGAATACGCACTTCTTTGGATTGAGATGCAATTTGTATTCCTCTAGTCTGTCAAATATCTTGGCTAGGTTAGCCAGATGATCTTTTCTTTTGATTGATTTTTCTATTAGGTCATCCACATAATCCTCCACAGTGATGTGCAACATATCATGGAATATAGTGGTAATTTCTCTTTGGTATGTTGTTCCTGCATTCTTCAAACCAAATGGCATGACGTTCCGACAAAAATTTTCCCATGCGTAAGTGAAAGTTATTTTATGTTGATCTTCGATGGATATATTTATTTGATTGTACCCAGAAAATCCATCCATCAATGAATGCATTTCATGCCCCGCAGTTAAGTCCACTATTATGTCGATGTTGGGTAGAGGGAAGTCATCCTTAGGGCATGCCTTGTTGAGATCCCTAAAGTCTATGCAGATCTCTATGCCCACAGTGGGTTTTGAAAATGGTACAAGGTTGGATATTCATTCGAGATAGTCAATGGGTCTGATGAATCCCACTTCTAGTAGTTTTTGAAGCTCTACTTTGACCAAGAGTGCTACTTGTGGGTGCATCTTGCATAGCTTTTGTTTAACAGGTTTAGCTCTAGGGAACACTACTAGATGATGTACTACTAAAGTTGGATCTAGCCCCGACATGTCTGCATATGTCTAGAAAAAGTTGATTTTGCATTCATTAATGAATTTTGAGAAGTTGACCTTTTCCTCAGGATCTAAGGAAGTTGGATGATATGTTATTTTTCATGTCTTCATTGTGCCGACGTTGATAGATTCAAAACCTTCAACCAAGAGTGTCAAATTTTCTTGATATTTTGTAATGGGGAGATTGAATCCTCCATATTTGAGTGCTTCAGAGAGGTTTTCACTCTCAGATACGTCCCCTTTTTTCTCTTTTTTAATTCGATAAAGCCACATTGTGGTTTTCCTTAGGGGATCACTTTTTGATTTTTAAATTTTTAGTTTATTTTTGCGACTGGAGGATGCAATCTCCCCTCCAAAGTATGCTCCTTGTTAAATCTCCATTATAAAGCCAACTTTTTTATCTCCTTGTGGTATATCAATTTGAAGTCCCATGAACTTCGCAATAGCTTCATCATTTCAGAATGAGTCCAAAATAGGTGTTTGATGTTGTTGATCCTAGTCTATTAATTATGGGTAAAGCAAGGGTATTTTATTGTTGGTATTAACAAAGCTTATGGAGGTTGTAGATATGGTAGGGATAGCAGATTTATCAAGGTTCCATAGGGTATCTAGGTTATAACCACTAGAGGCACAAGAATCCCATTCCCATTCGTTGGAATCTGTTTATGTCTAATAATCTTCAGATGTAGGTTGAGTAGTGATGGTATGCATGTTAAGGTTTCTGAATAGGTTTTGGATATACAAGTCATCGTTTATAAGGTCGTAATCATCTGGTGTCTCAACAGCGGTAGAAGGAGCTCTTTCCTCATAAGAGGTGCTTTTGGTGCTCGGGGTAATCGTGTACAATGAATCATAACCTAGTCTAAGATTCTTCTTGCACTTTTCTATGATAACTGGTTCTCTTATACCTTGTTCATGTACAACAAAGCCACCTTTTCCAATGAACCCCATGATTTTTTCTATCTAATATCCTTTATTGTTTTGATCAATAGGAAGGGGAGGTAGTTATTTATCCTGTCCTTTGTAAATCCATGAATATAGGTCTTCTTTGAACATTTCCTCGTCATGCGTGTCTCCCCACTTGGTGAAAATGGTGGGTTTGAATTCTCTTGTAACAACTTGAACATGCTTGATCTCTCTCTATCCTCCATAAGTCTTTGGTGTCGGTGGAAGAATTCCAATGCAAAGGGATTGGTTGCAATGGTATTCTCCGTAGTCCTTGTCAAGCACTTGGATCTTGATATCAGATTTTGGTGGCTCAGTTATGGAGGTGCAGTGAAGGATGAAGCTAGTGATGATGGGTCAACATATGAAAAAGAGTTGAAAGATATGTCGTTGCTAGGTATTTGAAGAACCTTTTTGTACTTCTCCAATTTTATGCAATAATGAAAATGTTCAGGGTCGGAATATATTGTAACTTCCTTATCATTGTGAGGAAATTTTAAGCACTGATAGAATGTTGAAGGGAATTATTTTAAAGCATGGATCCATGGTCATCCCAAGAGAAGGTTGTAGGGTATCTCAAGATCCAGTACTTGACATGTTGTCTCTGCTATCATTGGTTCTATTTGAACGGGAATTCTAATTGTTCCTTCTGAGTTTCTCTCCATATCATCATAAGCCCTTATGGTGATTCTTTTGCTTTTTTCTATTACATCATAAGAATATCCCAACTATTTTACTAATTTTATGGTACAAATGTTTAAGCCTACACCGCTATCTATAAGTACTCTCTTGACCTTGTGTTTATGGACATAAACTTCTACATAGAGAGCTTGATTATGGAAATATCTTTGTGGAAGGTCTTTCTTAGAAAAGACCAAGTGATGGGTGGAGGTGATGTTACCATCCATGGCTTGAAACTAATCAACGTTAAGGTTGTTAGGGACTGATGTTTCAACAAGAGCTTTCTCCAATATTTCTTTATGTGTTGGTGGCAACTTCAAAAGCTCAATGATGGAGATTAATGCAAGAGTTTTCTTTAATTGTTCCACAATGTTGTAGTCATTTGATGGCTTAATTGTGGCTTTTTCTTAGGGTGGAGCTCCTTAGATTGTGATTCTCCCTCTTCATGTAGTTACATTACACTTGGGATCTTTTCCTAGTATGGTTATAACATTGATGGTATGATCAAATTGAGAGATGGTTCCTACAACTTTGTTGTAGGCAAAGTTGGCCTTACGGTAATCTTTCTCTTTACCCTTGTCATTTCCCCTAGAATGGTTGGGGATTGAATCCTTGTAGATTTTGAAGTCTTTATTTCCAAGATGATGTTCTATGTTGACCTCTCTTTTTTCTATTAAGTCTTGCACGATGTTTTTGAGCCTCATGAAATTGTTGGTGGTATGACCCTTGGTCTTGTGAAATTCGCATTAGCCATTCTCATTATACCAAGGGGGTTTCAAATTTGGCTCATCATAGCTTGTTTTATCATTAAGATTGATAAGGTTTGTTTGGACTAGTTTACACATAATTACCTCAAGGGGTTCTCCCAATGGAGTGAATTTTCTTCTAGAGGTTGGTCATATTGCCTCGGTGGCCTCCTTTGATTATCTTGTCCTTGATTTGGCTGTTGGTTATTTGGTTGCTTGTTTTAAGGATAATTGAGTTGGTTGTTTGGCGTGTTGTTTGGAGTATAGATTTGTTGTGTTGTTTGAACATTATTTTGTGGGCCATTGGGAGGTTGTATGTTTCACACAACCTTGGCATTGATCACTCCATCATTGGTTACATTTTTGTTCTTTGCCCATATCTTTGGTTTGTCATTTGAACTAGAAGCTTGGTCCTTGGGGTTGTAGAGTTTAATTACTCCCCTTGCTATGAGAGCTCTTTCAATGAGCAAACCCTTTTCAATAGTCTCCTCAAAGTTAATAGGGCACAACACGGTGAGTTGGTAGTTAATGTTCGCACATATGTTAGAGAAAAATATGTCTACGAGTTGTTTCTTGGGAATGAGCCATTTAAATTTGTTGGCTTTGTGTCTCCATCTTTGTAGATATGAATCAAATGATTCCCCTTGAATTTATTTAATTTTATAAAGATTGGGGATTGTTATATCCTGCTCTATGTTGTATGAGAAATGATTGACAAATTTGTCTAACATCTCATGAAATGTTTTGATACTAGGTGATAGATGAGAGAACCACTCGATAGTAGCCCCGCCGAGACTTCATGGGAAAAGCCTCATTAAATAGGTATCATTGTGTTGTAGATCCATGCAAGCTATTAAGAATTCTCGTACGTGCTCTATTGGATCCCCTCTTCCCCTAGATTTGTCAAAATTTGGTATTTCAAAGCTCTTCCAGGGAAAGGTATCGTAGATTAGTTTTGATCAAAGGGATATGGACATATATCTTGTAGAGCATCACTCTTTTGGATCTCCAATTTGGATGTTCGATATTCTTTGGTTGAGGGTTTGTATTTGCACACTTATGTCATTAGTTGGTGTGCTTGATTGAGGATATTGTACGTTGTAGCCTTGTTGTCCTATGACATTTGTTTGGTCATAAATGGAATGTTGTGTAGGTATGGGACCTTGATGACCATGTTATGTGTGAGGAATATTGAGTTCTTGTTGTGTGATGTAGGTATGTTTAGTTTGTGGTGTACCTTGATATTGATTTTGAGGTACTCCTTGGTATTGGTTTTGAGGGATATCGTGGTATTAGGTTTGAGGTACACCTTGTTATGGAATAGGAGTTTAAGTTTGGGTTTGTGGAATACCATGATGTTGTGTTTAGGGTATACCTTGGTGTTTTAGATTATGAGGAGTACCTTGGTGCTGTGCATTTTGAGTACCTTGGTAGTGCATTTGGGGTACACCTTGATGTTGTGGATTTTGGGGAGTACCTTAGTAGTACATTTGGGTTACACATTGGTGTTGATCTTGAGGAATACCTTGATGATGCATTTTGGGTATACCTTGATGTTGTGGATTATGAGGAGTACCTTGGTAGTGCATTTGGGGTACACCTTGGTGTTGATCTTGAGGAATACCTTGATGATGCATTTGGGGTATACCTTGATGTTGTGGATTATGAGGAGTACCTTGGTAGTGCATTTGGGGTACACCTTGATGTTGGAGATTTTGTTGTGATTTCCCATATTGATATTGTGCATTATTTGAAGGGCCATACTATGATTTTTGTTGTGGCATGTATTGTCTTTGTGATGGGATGTTACCTTGTTGGTCCACTACATGTTGTGGCGGTCCTGTTGGAAGGCTTCCCATGTTTTACATAGTGTTGTGTGGTGGCATGTTTTTAGTTGAATTTCCTTGATATTGTTGAGATACCATCACTTTCTCAATTTGTGATGGTTGCCTATACAACAGGTTATCCATAGGTTTGGTTTAGATTGATCATTGTTTTGTGAGAACAAAGGTGGTATCTTGGGATCCACCATTGGTTTTGGTATCTGTCTTACCACTGTTTTATCTCCTAATGGAATGAGATTAGGATCCTTAAGGATGGCCACATTAAACTCTATGGGTATTTTGGCACCACTTTATGCTAGTGTAAGTAAATACGAGTTTGTGTTCTTCCAAATAATTTTGTCCATAAGTTTCTGCATCTTAGGATCTTGCGAGTACTCTAAGAGTTTTTCTTCAGTAAGTTCCTCATCACTATCATATTCTTCTATGATGACATTTTGAGAACTAGGAGGTTGGTTTTGCCTAGAAATCATGTTTTGATGTTCAAGAAATATTTCCTCATCACCAGATGGTTGAATTTGTTTAGCTTTAAATGTGGGTTGTCTTTGAGGAGTTGAGACTTCATTTGGATCATAACTCCATGGTTGAGATTCCTCAGTAGTCTAGTATTTTTCTTGGGTGAACTAGAACTACTCTTGTTGGCTTCCATTCTATTTTTGTGTTGAGATCTTGTTGTAGTCATAAACAAGCTCAATACCTTGGCAAGTTTTGTGATAACTAGTTTATGAAAATGGGATGGTGTTTTGTTTTTGAGATTTTTTTTCTAAAATGACGTATGAAGATGATGTGTGAAAGTCTTTTGGTTAAAGGTTGTTGATGGTTTTTTGTGGATTGTATGTTTGATGCTCAAGACCCTAGGATAAGAATAGGAGTGATTTGTTGGATGTTTTGATATAACACTAATCTTAAGACACAAGATGTACAAGACTTGGATTGATATTTTGCCCTATTTTAGAGGATATGTTGATACTCTACTTGAACTAGCTTTGAGGTTGCAAGTAAAGTTTGATGTTAATATCCTAGAAAATGATAGCAAGAGGATAATCCAAGTTTTGTTTGATTTGTGTCTTGAAAATTAGGGTGATGTTTTGATTTGTTAATGGATATGAAAAGATGTTGATATGATTTATTGTAGTTCTGAATGCTTGTGTTTCAAAGGATGATGGATTAACCAGTTTTGGACCAATTTTGATATGCACCAGAAAGCAACAAAATAGCGATTGCTATTTAGGATAGTAGCTTCAATTTTTTGGACAATAGTGGTTCCTTTTACAGAATGACTGTGAAAATTTGAGCAAAAGCGATCTCTGTTTAAATCTATGACTGATAAAATAGAGAGGATGATAGCGAACCTTTTGCACAAAAGAAATGAAAATTTAGGACAGCAGTGGCAATATTATGGAACAAAAGTGGCAAAAATGATAGTAACAACTCTGTTTCCCAAATTTATAGTTTATTGATAGTAGTTTGTTGGATAAGTTTGCAAGTTTGAGATGCTTGTTTGATCTGATGTTTTGATGAAAAGTGATGCATACAACATACAATTTGAGATCCAATGATATAGCTCATAGATTTTCAGTCAACACATCCTAAGGAATAAAAAAGGTACACTCTTCTCTATAGGCTTATCTCACCCTCGAAGGAGTGATTTAATTGAATCTATAGAGGGAACAAATAGCATATATCAAGGAAATGTATCATCTTGATAGTCCAAGCAAAAGAGTCCTGTATCTTTAAACTTTATGGATCAACTATAGATTTGATGTGGTAACTTCTGGGAATGATGCTATTCTTGTGCACTACTTTGAAGGACGTTTCGGGAAACTTGATAGGCTTCTAAAATAAGGTTTTTAATGACAACCGTGGACACTATGATGCATAGATCAAATGTAGGCCACTAAGGGATTTAGCCATTCCTGCCCAACTCATTACGTTCAGACAAGGATGAGGCATGACATTCTATTTCCACCCAGATATAAGCTACTTTATTTCCATTTTGAAAAATTTATATAGCCCACCGGTAAATGTGCTTTTAGAGTCGCTTATATGAGTTCTGCATCGCGGGATGTATCTCATTAGTAGGCCCTTATCCTAAAAATTGGTTGACCATAAAAAAGTGAAAAAAATACAAAAGTGTTTCTCGTCACCCAGGATTGTCAAAAGACACAGGGGGAGAGGATACACACTTGGCTTTCCAATCATGTTGAACACAGTAGACAATTCTTAACAATTTTATTTTAATCCCAAAAATGAAGTGTGTAAAGATAACAATTCATTTTTTAGATGCACCAAGTTCAAAAAATTTGAGACTTCAAGCAAGAAATACCATTTGCAATCTGGAAAGATGATTTGTTCAATTTTATGTGCCAAATTGAAACATGAAGATTGTAAGCATGCTTTAATGCACCAAAGTAAACATTTTAAGTTGTGTTGTTCATTTTTATTGCACAGTAGAAAATGAGTTCATTTTAATAACACCTAATTGAAAATGAGTTCATTTTAATAACACCAAAATTAAAACATTTGATTTGTCTTGTTCATTTTTATTGCACCAACACAAAGTGTGAGATTTGTAGGTTATTTTTAGGTACACCAAAATGTAATGTGAAATCAATTTTAAGTACACCAAAATGAAGTGTGAAAATTGATTGTTCAATTTTAAATGCACCAAAATGAATTGTGATATTTGTAGGTTCTTTTTAGGTACACCAAAATGAAATGTGAAATTAATTTTAAGTACACCAAAATGAAGTGTGAAAGTTGATTGTTCAATTTTAAATGCACCAAAATGAAGTGTGAGATTTGTAGGATTTTTTAGGTACACCAAAATGAAATTTTTTAACTAAAAATTCTTTGAAAATCAAAAAGGCCTTGGACCGTTCATCAACCCTGAAAGAAAATGGTTAGTTGTTCACACAAAAACACATTATAACCCTGCAAGGGTTGCACCAAAAATGTTAGAAAATCTCACAAGCACATCAAACAATTAGTGGTTAGGGTTAGGTGGACCAAAAATCCAAAAAACTTTGCAAATTGAAGCAGAAACATAAATTGGTGTGTGAAATGTGGGAGAGTTAGTAATAAACACACAAAATCAATGAGACGTACTATATTAAAGATTTGAATCAAAGAACTACTCTAAATTGCAGTTAAACAAATCTCTAAAAATGTTCCATTGTTCTCAATTCTCAAGGATTCATTAACCCATTTGGCTCTCAGATTTTATATGTGCACTATGATTGTTAGAATGACAACTTGAGAAATGAGATGCTATCCAAAATGCAAGAAATCTAAGTTCCTAAATGAAACTATGTGATAAAAGCCATGATACTATGATAATGGTGATATTGAAAAATGGATAATGATGCTAACTTATGTGATGTAAATGATGTGATAAGAAGCTAAAATGATTTTGCATATGCTCAAATAACTATTGATATGATAAACTAAAATGCAACTATAAGGCAAGACATGAAATAAAATGCAACTATAAAGCAAAACATGATTCTAATTTGACATGATACTACAAAGCTAACTATAAACTCCAAATGCTCCAATGCTCCAAAGCTATTCCTGCATAATAAGTTTGCTAAAATATGGATCATAAAAGTTGTAGCAAAGGGTTGTATTTATAGGATTTTCAAAGCATCTTGTGATGTGGCAACAATCTACAGTCCAGATTCAAACATGAGGGATGAACGGTGGAGATGGAAGAATCAAGGAGGATGTTCCTTGACCAAGGGCAACATGCCAAATGGATGAAGGTATAAAGTGTGTGAGAAATAAGCCATGTGTTAAAATTTTGTTGAAGATAATTGGTTGAAAATAATGTAATTAAATATTAGTCATATTTAATTACATGTGACATTTGATGACATGGCCAAAAAGTGTTGTAGGCATGTGCTCAAATTCAAATTAGGCATTTGAATTTAGTGGGAATGGTTATTAATTAAATAAAACAAACTATGTGAATTTGTTTATTTAATTAAATTAGAGGAATGTGTTTTAGAATGAAGAATTTAGAAAAGTGTGAACTATATAAATAAATTGAGAATTTATTTATAAGTAGTTGAAATAAAGGAATTATTAATTAAATAGCTAGTATTTAATTAATTAATTGTCTTGACCAATTTTAGGTGTATACAATCAGAACAACAATGTACCTGTTACCTTCAATAGCGGCCTTTTCACTGGAATGACCGCGACTCCTTCAAATAATAGTGGTAAGGAAAAAGTACATTATCGGTTCTATTTAGGATGAAAGTGGCTATGTAAATGTTAGTTCCCTCATAAACCTACAATGCAAAACAAACAATAGCGGCCTTTCTGACAATGGCGGTCAACTTTACGATTGTGGTAAAAATGTAATGATAACTGCATTTAGATTCTGGGACTTCCATGACCTAGATAGCAACAACGATTCCTACAAAAGACATCAATGTTCTAGAACCTTTAATTGCTCACAAAACCTTATGAAAACATTAGTGTTAAGGACCTAGGTCCCATTGAGCATGCCAATTAATGTAAGGGGGGAAATAAGCATAAGGAAACAACACTGAAATCAAATGAATGAGATCAAAACAAAGACAAATCCCAACCTACTCATGAAATGAAATTATAAAGCAATGAATCAAGCAATGCAATCATGAAAGAGAACATAAACTAATTCATGAATTACGATGTTACCATCCCATGTCGAAGTGTATTCGTATTGATGTCAGATTGCTTGGATCAATACGAAACCTCCATTGTTGTGCAAAAGATTCAAAAGTTATATTAATGGTGATCAAAGATGTAAGTGTTTGCTTTTAAGAAATCGATAGT
This sequence comes from Sequoia sempervirens, assembly GCA_007258455.2. Taxonomy (NCBI): domain Eukaryota; kingdom Viridiplantae; phylum Streptophyta; class Pinopsida; order Cupressales; family Cupressaceae; genus Sequoia; species Sequoia sempervirens. The sequence continues at coordinate 13,859,213 of VDFB02270651.1, read as the reverse complement.
CAATTCAGCATGACCTCTTCACACAAATTCTCTAGATTCTCCAATCATTTTTTAGAAGGAAGAAGGTTGTTTAATAGATTTTCAGGTTTCATATGAACAATCGAGATTCAATAATGAAAGATTAGGATCAATGGTTGAAAACCGTTGATAGGAAATAGATTGGTCAGTTAACTCCTCTGATTGATCCAATTAAGGATTTTAATTGGATAATTAGTGGGATTAGATTGGAATGATTGGTGGGATTGAGAAAGTTAGGTTGAGTTAGGAAATAGATGGGTTAGTTAACCAATTAGAGTGAGAAATCAGTGGTCATGATTTACCCAATCAAAAAGGGGTGAGAATAATTAATGAATATTGGAGATGAACGCGCAAGTTGCTTTTGAATTAATAAATAAAGGTTTATTTATTAACACATCATGTTGAGTGGATTAAATAATTGAATATTTAATTTGGAGAGGGAAATAGGATTTAATTAAATTATTAATGATAATAATTTAATTGATTTAGATGAATAAGGTATATTAGTGACATAATTAAATAAATTTGTGATTATTTAATTAATCAGGAGGAATAAAGTTAGATTAATGATAAAATAGTGAATTAAATAAATAATGCAGGATTACTTAATTAATAGATAGAAATAGGGTTAATTAGTGAAAATGATGTGAAATGCAATTGTATTAATGATAATGATGCCGATGATGGAAAAATGCAATTCAGGATGTGTGATATGCATTAAGTCATTTTTACATGTCTATAAGATGCTAGTTGTAGAAGCTTAGAAGCTTGTTGAATGATCACAAGTCCATAAAACACTAAATTTGTTCTTATAAAAAATTATAGAGATTGAAGTGTAGTAAAATCTTTGGATTAGTAAGTGGTCACAGATTCTTGACAATGTTTTTGGTGCATAAATGTAAAATTCAAATAAAATTAATAAGAGTTTGGATGTTATTTAGATGACATCCTCAAAAATTTGACCTTCACAAAGGACCAAAAATTCACTATCTACAAGAGAGAGGGAATTAGATTTAGGTTTAGAGGAAAAAAAATAGTATTGATTGAGAAAAGTGCTTGAATGAAGGTGTGAACTAGATTAAAACATCAAAAATAAGAAAATGAAATCAAATGAGAAGGCTTATGAATGCAAATTAAAAATTTATGTTTGCTCCTTTTGGAAATAATTCATTCACTAGGGCGAATGTAAGTTCATTTGAGAGGATATTCCATTCACTGGAGCAATTGACAACTTAAGGGGCACCCATAAGTTATAACGAAAAAATATCATTTAAAAAAAAAAAAGGTTATAAACAATTTGTGAGTGACTTAGGCTAATTGATGACAAGAAATAAGCTCTAAGAGGCTAACTAGATATTTCCACCATGGAGAAATAAGTTGAAGATGATTATTTATTAGTTTTCATGCCACATAGCATCATGTGATAGGTTATCAAGTCATTATTGGAGAACCAATGTTTTCCTATTTATTTTTAAGCATTATAAAGATATGGACTGTGGATATACTCCAAAAAAATATTAAGAGTATGAATTAAATGCTACAAAGAATTTTTCAGAACAACAATAATCACATCATAGAGAAAGCACATATCTCTTTGAAAAACTTCTTAAATGCATACAATATCCTTTATAGAGCTCTACTACCCACAAACCCTTCAATAGTTCCACATTATATAGGATACAATTCAATTAAATAGACAGCCCTATTTTTAAGGTGACATAAATTATGACATTCTAAATAACTAGCTTAATATTACCTATTGATACTCCATGACAAATTTATTCTCTATAAAATAAAATATTAAATTTATCTTTTTTAAGTTATATTACCTATAAAAATGGAAGCAAAATTACCATGTGTCACATCAAAAGGACCTTGCATTTGAATATATAGGAATTATAATGTTTTTATATATATGTATTTAAAGAGACATACTATGTAGTATGAAACTATGAGGATCAATACATTAATTTCACATACTTTTTCCAAACACAAGATCAATCCATGAAAGAATCCATTGACACCTTCCATACTTTAGTTTCTAAATCATGAATTCAAAAGATTGAATATAATCTCATTCTAAACTACAAGTTATTCATGAGACCATACATTTAATTAGGCATGGATTCCCTCTATATCTCCAATCTCAAAGAAGATTACAAATTTTCTTACAAATTTGAGGTCCAATCTAAGCAAAAGACCAAGAAAGAAGAGTTTGTCTTAGGGAAAGTATCATTAGATAATTCCAAGTATAAAGCTCAACAAATTTATAAAATAAGGAAAAGTATCATTTCCATTCTTTCAAAAATTAACAAATGATATGTTACTTGATAAGAAGGATAAGTAATCTAAGACTAGCAAGTGGTTCTCAATTCACAACTCTAGTAGCCAGTCAATTGAAGAGTGCCACACTAAAAAAGCCCTACTTTTGAAACTAGATTCTATGGGTACTACCACTTTGTCACATAAAAAGGATAATCATATCATGGATTTAAATCCCAATTTTATGGTAAATACCTCTAAAATTGCCTCTTCCTCAAACAATGACTTAGATGAAGTGGAGAGGTTGTTCCACTCTCAAATGTAGGTAAATGGACAACCAATACACTTTATAATTGATAATTAAATTTAGAAGAACTTGATTCATAAAATACTTCACATGTCAAAATTTTCACCGATGACTCGTGCTTAGCTATACAACATTGAATTACTTAGGTTCAGATAAATTCCTCACTTAATATTGTCACCCAATGTACAAAATCAATCCATTTTAAGATGTAATTCTTTGTGATGTCACATTGTTAGAGGTATGTAATTTTTTACTATTTATTTCATCAACATGCAATGTATGATCCAAATCCAAGAATGTTATTATAGATGTTGGCGAGAATAGATACTACATACTAGTAGTATATAAGTTATCTCTCACTAATGCCAAATGATGCAAGAAGCTCATATGATCCAATAAGAAAATTATCCTTATTGTAAAACCTAAGAGAAAGAACATTATTGTGGCTTAAATCACACTAAAACTTCCTAAACACAATCACAATATATGAATTACATGCTGAAAGAGTATAAGAAACTCTTCTAGACACCAAACAGACTATCTCAACATAGCCTGGTAAAAATATACAATCAACTTGATTTTAAGCCTACCTTTACCTAATTCATCTATGTGTAATAAATTATTCCTCAAACATAAAGGGATAAGTGGTAGATCTAAGAACTCATGGACAAGAGACACATTAGGCCCATAAATTTACCTTGTGGTATCTTAATTGTGCTCATGCCAAAGGAGGACAACACATGGTAATTGAGTTTCAACTACAAAGCACTCAACAAGAATATAGTGAAGAACTACCATCCTCTTTCATAAACAAAGATATTTAAGAATATCTCCATGGTTCCAAGCTCTTCGCTAGAATTGATCTTAAGTCTAGGTATTGTCAAATTCCTATTAAACCCAATGAAATTTAAAAGATAACCTTGAAAGATAAGGAGGGTTTGTTTCAATGATTGGTTATGACATTTGGGTTAACTAATACACAAATAATATTTATACAAATGAAGAGTGGAATTATTATTCCTTCGCCAAATCATTTATTATTTCCTACCTCAATGACATATAAATATTTTACAAAACATGTGATGAACATATCTGTCATTGGAGTGCTCTAGTTTTTCTTACAAGATCCTTAGGGTTTTAGTCATCTTAGTTTGTAAGGGTTTTATTTTATTTGTTTATAGCCTAAACTCTAGCCCTTTTGTTCTTTTGTCTTTAAGGGTATAATTATTTTCCTCTATTTTAGTGCTTATTGGTTTCTTAATCTATTCGCTTAAATTTATGGCTTGATCCCCTTGGATGTTGTAATCCCATCAACCCCTTATATTCACTAACCAATATTTTTTCGTGCTTGTCTTATTCCTTGTATTACTTAGTCCTAGTCATATTATAATTTTAAGCTCCCACTAGCATCCTATATGCCAGCTTCCTATTGCATCAGAGGGTCCTTCATATCATGGTTTCAAAAAAGTCACTTTATCACAACAGTGAGCTAGTGATATCATGTTGTATATTCTTGAGTAAGGATTCATACTTACCAACTCATACAATGTTGTGTTGTTCTTATACTAAGTTGAAAGTTTATAATTGTCCAACTAATTCTTCTATGTGCACTTCACTAAATAATTATGAAGGAATTATCAATTTGGATAGCTAGCAACGTCCTATTACATTGCACAACTCCTTCATATCACAATTTTGATTGAGGGCCCCACTTTCGCTCCCATAAGGCATAGTGGATTTGTATTTTTTGAAGGAAAAATGATATAGGTTCCAACTTGGTATTATTATATGTAATGACAAACAAATAGAAAATTATAATTGAATCATTAAGGTGCTTTGCATTACGGTTTTGAATGTGTACCCCACTTTCATATGCACGATGCATGATGGGAATAAAAGGGTGAAATATTGTCACATATGACAACCTAGTTTTAAAAATGCATGTCACAAAACTACAATATTATTGGATCATATGTCAATAATCCCAATAAATGTAATGATCCTATTAATTGCAATGTAGGGAAAGTCTCTTTGTTGGCATCAGGTGTAAAGAAAGAAGCATGCATTTGACTCATAATAGGCCTTTTCCATCACCGATGTTATTTGTATCACAATTTTAAGGGAATGTACTATACATGAAATCATGGTTTGTAATAACTACTATTCTTATACACTCAAAGATATCAACAAAAAATATTTAAGAAAAAATAAAGGAGTTAATAACTACACCATTAATTTTTCAAACTTTGTACCTACATTCAATGCAAGGGTTGGTAAAGTGAAAAATTACCTTCTTTCAAATCCTACAAGGTTATTCAACATTCTCCAAGATCATTAGAATATGTAAAATGAAATATTAGGGCTACAATGAGGAGGCTTGGCAATTATTTTATGTACACCATAATTCCATGAATGTTTGAGCTTGTGTAATTAGAGTGACTAATAACAATTAAGTCACCTACAACAAAAATGATCTACAATTCATAAATGTGTCGGGTTTATAGGGTTGAAAATTTGGTAAAAAAATGTTCCTAACATTATATAAATATTTTTTTTGATAGATAAGTAGCTAGCATGGGGGTAGGACCCATTATATTAGCTTAGGAAAATAAGTATTATGACTTATTAGGTATGGATACAAAATACCATTCAAGATTACATAGAATCACCCAGCTAGCTATGGCTTGTGGTGAGTATGAAAATATAGACCTTCAACCACTTAAAATTCCCTTGTGATCTACTCAGTGGACATGATTTTTCTCTCAACACCAATGTAATAATTGAATGTGTGCTTGTTATCTCTTTCCACACCTTCACAAAATAAAGTAATGGCTTGCTTATGTTTTTCACTCCTTCAAGTAGTAGTTGTTAAATTATGCATATCTACAAAGACAAATTTATCAAGCACAAAAAATGAATTTGCATCAAACCGACTTCTTTATTATTAACTATCAAATGCATAGATTTAAAAATATATAACCACCATAGGAGAAGAATCCCAGGAGGAAAATCAGGAAACAACAAAGAATTTCCATTAGTTAGCTTATACTAAAGCAAGTAATAGTAGAGTCATCCCAAGTTGGAACAACAGTTGCACAAGTTATTAATTACATAACTAAAAGTTGGAAACAACAGTTACACATTGTTAATTGCGGTAACACCCCCCCTTAAGTCTAACTAAGGAGACAAAATCCTAAAAAGGGGAAAGAGGAAAGAGGGAAAACCCTATGGGAACAAAACCCCCCCCCAAATCATATCAAATGCTAATAAGCATGGCAACTACTATGTTGTAGTGTCCTTCACCTCTAGACAATATCGTAGTGAAAGTCTTCGTGAAGATGATAGTAGTAGGCCGATGAAGAAGCCTCTCCATGTCCAGCTGAAAGGAGGAAGGATGAAGTCTCAACATGTGTGTCTTTAAAAGCTAAGTAGGAGTCTCCAAGATTGAATAAACCACAACAAAATCACAGTCAAAATCAACCAAGAAACATGATAAATCAAGAAAATGAGGAAACTCATGAATGCCAATCTCCAAAGACAATGAAAATGGGATAACAACTATGCTGAAACTGTCATCAAACAGGAGAGGAACCACCTCAAGTGTGTCCTCCAAATTTGAAATATGTGTCTCCTTAAACAAGTTTGAAACTCCTGTCAAGAGATCATCCCAAAAAGTTGAATCAAGAATATTATGGATGCCCTGCTACAAGAAGCCATTGGAAGCTTTCGAATAAGCAACACAAAGCTCAGAAGTAGCAAAAAATGCAAGGACAAAAGAGTGGTCCTAAAAAAGAAGACATATGTCCTCAATAGTGTCATCTAGATCCGAAAAGAGGGACTCTACAAACAAAAAGAAATGTCTAGTAGAAATTGGCCCCGATGGACTGAATCCAAAAGACGAAAATATCTCATTGCAATGAATCACTGGAGGCTCTCGAAGAAGCATCTATGGAATCTAGGTGTGCAACAAGTGTTGTTGATGGGGTATCAATGATCCAATCATCCATACAAGATGTGTCCACATTAGAAGAGGCAACATAAGTCTCAATATCATCAATAGCTTGGTTTTCCAAGGAAACATCACTTTCAGATGAAGATTCAATGTCTCCATAAAATTGTTGGATGATGATCCATATAGTAAAAAGGCACTTAGTGTGCTCTATGCGACATAGAGTATCCTCAGAATTAGTAAGACATATTAGTCCATAGACCATGTCATTATCAGTAAACCATGCGACATAGAGTATCCTCAGAATTAGGAAGACATATTAGTCCATAGACCATGTCATTATTAGTAAACCATGCATTCTTTTCATCATAGTTACTTGGCGTTAGCCTAACAAAAAAATGATGAAAATGGTGTTTAATTGACATGATTAAACCCCCATAAATAAAACTTTATCTCAGTTCGTGATTACATTACAGAGTACATGTATAACCCCCAAGAATGAATACAAAAAGCATAAAAAGAAACTTCTCCTTCCCATGCAATGACATGCAAGCACATGAATGAAACATGTAAAAGAATTTTTTATGCTCCTTTTATGCCCTCCTGGTCTGGAACGAACCAAGGGCTGAAACCCCATATGACCAAGAGACATGAGAATTGTTTATGCTCCTTTTATGCCCTCATGGTCTGGAACAAACCAGGGGCTGAAACCCCATATGACCAAGAGACATGATGACTACAACAATGAGTAGTGTCTTTGCCTGAACACGTCCCACATTTTGATGTTTGTCAAATATTTTAAGGAAGATTTGAATCACCCCAAATTGGTCAAGATTTTTGCGCCTCTTCTCTATCACAAGTAGATCTTGGAGGCTCCTTCCACCATCACCCTCACCCTCACAAGGTTGGCCTATAATGAAAGAGCTATTGGCCTACATAAAAGGAGTTTATTCGTTGCCTAGAGAGGCCAAATCGTGGCTCTCACACAAAAAATGTGGCCTCCACACAACAGATTGCACTGCCAATGGACAATACCTTGGCTTCCAGATCGATGCCTCCAACAGCAAATCGCATGCCTAAAAATAGTGAGCAGAGATGAATCGACACCCAAATAACGCTTCCAAACAAGAGAATCGTTCGCCTTTTGAGCTCCCGATTGGGGTTTCCAAAGTGTACCCTCAATTTTCCTTCAAATTCCCTCGATTAGGATTCAAATGTAGGAATTAATGGAGTAGAGAATTAAAATGGCCCTCTCTATTTTGAATCAAGTTTTAATGATTGCTTGAATCGTGCCTTCATAGATACAAATCATAGCCTATGTTGGTGTCTCCACGACCAAATTAGGTGAGACGGGTGGACTCAATCATGACCTATTTAATGGCCTCCAAAATCGCGCCTCTTGCCCCATCCCTATTTTGAACACAGATCTTGAAACGTATTTTTGAAGATTTCAATTCCCCTTGACCGTACATTATTAGCCCCACATGCCTTCTCAGAATAGAGATTCAACCTTCTCAAAATGGCAATTTAGTTGACTAGCACAATACGTGCTCGCCTTCTCAAAATAGGACCTCCAATCACATTTTCAAAAGAGGAATCGACTGCATGAGTCAACCCTAAAATAAAATGATCTTGGTGATTGATTCGACACACCTTAATGGTGATTTATTTAGCTTGTAGATGATGGGAGTCGATCACAACAATTTTGAGCACCGATCACATATTTGTATCCATTCAAACAAAAAAAATTTACATGTTGTCACCTAATTGTTGTTCAATGCATTCGCTTATGGTCTGAAAATGTCTTTGCAAGGCTTTGATACCATGTTAAATTTTGTAGAATTTGCCTCAAACTAACCTCTTTATTATTAACTATTGAATGTATAGATTTACAAATATATAACCACTGTAGGAGAAGAATCCCAGGAGGAAAATCAAGAAACAATAGAGAGTTTCCATTAGTTAGCTTATACTAAAGCAAGTAACAGTAGAGTCATCCCAAGTTGAACAACAGTTGCACAAGTTGTTAATTGCATAACTAAAAGTTGGAAACAACAGTTACACATTGTTAATTGCACTAACTGTAATAATATCAAAGATCCCAACTAGACTTCCAACCAGGGCTTAAATTTGACGGTCGACCCTGCCAGTCAACAAATTTTTTAATGACGGTTATCTATTCAAAAGTGCCCTTAAAACATTATGATATACCTTAGTGTAAGTAAAATTATATATAAATCAAATATATATATCATTATAATTCTATATAATTTTTGACAGTCTATCCAAAATCTCTCCTTTCATCTGATACAATCTTCTTAAAATTTTGATTGTATTTTACGACAAAAATCTCTAAATACGGTCATACAACCATCAAATTTAAGCCCTGCTTCCAACCAGAGGTTCCATATAAAAATCCTTCACAACTGCTTTTGCATTTAATTTTAAATGGTCCTATTATGCCTTGCATAACCACCCCCATTTTGTTTTGGAACAAAACGGGTCCCCCCTTTTCTTTTTGGTTCTTTGCTTTTTGTTATTTTCTTTTCTTTTTGGATTTTCTTTTGCTTTCCTCCTAATTTTGACTTTTGGTCTATCTGATCTAATTTTGGTTCTGCCTCAGTTGGAATTCAGGTTTTCTTCTGAGTTCGGGATTTTCCACCCAATCCGGACTTTCCTGGATCTTGCTTGAACTCCGACCGAGTGTTGTTGTTCGGGGATTTTCGATCTTCGCAGAAATCCACATGGACCAGATTTTCGCGGATTTCCTTCTTCCCCAGATTTTTTTGGAATGTCTTCTCCTTCGCAGAAATCCGTCCCCTGCGGATTTTCCCAGAATCTGGTGGAATGTGAAGAAGTGTGGGGTAGTAAGGCTGGTTAGTAAATGATGGTGCATTTTATGAATAATTGATGCTATTTTGAGATCTCACATGTTGTTTCTTGACTGATAATGATCGGATTAAGTTTCTAGTGGGTGTTTTCATGTTCATTCCGCTGGAATCCGCCTGACTCGGAATTCTCCGAAATTCCTCCCTGGCTTGGATTCCGTGGGTCGGCCTGAAACTCGAACTGTTTGTATGATGATTTTGTTTGAATATTCAACGACACCTTACTAACATAGGATTCGTTTCAATGACGATTTTGATTAATTAACTTCTATCTGTGTGATCTTTATTGTGGTTTTTTTTTGTTGAATGCAGGATTAAATCGCACACATGATGATATTTGCCAACAGGGCTCAGTTGGGGTGCATGCTTCAATCCAGTTGGTCATGAAAATCCGCTAAGGCAAAGGTCGGAAAGACTTTTCTAGACTCTTACCGACTGGTGGTTGGGCTCTGACCGTTTGAAATCCAAAGAATCAGAATAATCCCCATTATAGATCTTATCGGCATAGGATTATCATGATCTTCCCAACCCATATTTTGTTTTGTTCAAATCTGTGTCTGTGTTGCCTATCGGCAGGACCCCAGGGATGTCATGGCGAGTGGAATTTACATACAAGCATCTATCGGCATGAGTTTTCCCTTCAGGAAGAAGTCTTGGCGAATGGGTGCAGTCTCACCGACAAGGGTGTCTTTGGAGAGAGTGTGGGCGTTCGGCGTAATGTCTCACCGATGAAATATAGTCACGGCGACTAGGAGCTACATTTCGGCAAGAGGCTTGTCTTCAGCATAAAGTCTGGCCAAAGAGATGAGGTCACAATGACAAAAGCGGCATCGGCGTAATGATCTGGGCTCGCTATGAGGTCTCAACGACTGAGCAATGTCTCCCCAAAATGATAAGAGATCACCAAAGGATAGCACTCTCGGTGAAAGGTCTCACCGACATAAGGAGGTCACGTCAAAAAGGCCAAGCTCGGGGAGAAAACGAAAGGGTTGCCATAAGGTCTCCCCAACCATGCAAAGTCCCACCGAAACAAATGGAGCTCGCCAAGAGGGTAATGCCTTCGCCATAAGGTCTTGGCGAAGAAAGAAGGTCACGCCGACAGGATGTCCCCTCGAGGAGAGGAAAGGTATGTGCCAAGAGGTCTGGGCGACATTCAAGAGTCACGCGGATAACAAGGAGGGGCTCGGTAAGAGAAGAGAAATTCGGGGTAATGTCTCCCCGATTCTGATAAGTCTCAGTGACAAGGAGGAAGCTCGACAAGAGTGAAATAAATCAGTGAAAGGTCATGCCGATACAAAAGAGTCTTGGCGACATGCAACAGACTCACCATAAGTCTTGCCGACAAAGGTTCCCCAAGGGTTTTCGGGGAAGATTTAGACTCTTGTCGGGAGGTCTCGGTGACATGCAACGAACTTGACATAAGTCTTGCCGACAAAGGTTCCCCAAGGGTTTTCGAGGAAGATTTAGACTCTTGCCGGTAGGTCTCGGCGACTATGAAAATCACACCGAAGCAAGAGGAGCCCGAGCCCAGAGGATAAGGAGGATGTCGGGGAGACTCCAAAAGAAAACAAAGGCTTCGTCATGTGGTCTCAGTGAAAGGATGCGGTCTTGTCGATGGGTTTTTGCGAGCTCGATATAACTTTTGCAGCTCGTTGAAACGTCTTGTCGACTGCCATATGCTATGCCGATAAGTTTCAAGATGAAATCGCATCGGCGAGACACGATGAGTGTCTCACCGATATGCGATACTGTTTGGACCACTTTTGACCACCTGATGAAGCTCGCGTGGCATATGTCTGACCAATCAGAGGAAGCCAAAGAGTGATTCATTGGTTCCTTTGACCAATTGACTGTTCCTGGGAAAGAAGGCCAACAGAATGCAAACTAGATGGATTCTTTCTAAGATCCAAGGGTGATGGATCAGCTCAGGTGATAATGCAAAGATCTACAGGGAGGCCCGATGGCGTTTCCAGAAGGACAGTCAATGTACAAAGAGGTCCAGGATAGAAGGAGGCCGAAAGAAAGAAAGGAACTGTGACTTATAGGGACAGCTGTAGTGACCACTGGTAGAAGTAGGTTAGTATTAATGGGGATATTCTAAAGCATTCTAGGTGGACTGCAAGAGAGTTCAAAGATGGACACGGAGGCAGGAGAGTTAATGCTGCAGCAGCAAAAGATCTACAGATCTTTCCCAGAAATCTTTCATCAACATGGACAACGAGGATTCACATTGAATGCAGTAATGACTTTCCTCAGAAAGATCTAAGAGCCGACTCTCCAGTCTACAGATATTTTGTAAACCCTAGTACAGGGGACAACGCATTCTTTTTGATACATTATGTATATAAGGCATTCTTGCCTCTTTGTAAAGGTTAGAAGTTGTAGGGTTAGAAAGTAGTAGATAGAGGACTTGTAGAATTGAACTGGTAGCTAGGAGTTAGATTAAGTGGAAGACCAATGTCTCTTTCAGTTTTCTTAGTGTAAATGGAAACAATTTGGAGCCACAGATTGTCTATACACTGGTGATTATGCCAGATTTGTAAATGTTGCTTATCTGTCTCACTAACAGTAGAAGCAACTAGATCTTAATCTACTTCATGTTGTGTTCTAGAATGGTGTTTGTCTTAAGTTAATCATTTGATTTGTGAAGCTTTCAAGGGATGAGGTTTGATTTTATGTTTTGTTTGAATGGTAACTTGCAATCTGCTGTTGAAATCAACACTGTGAACGAATGAAACTATGTGTTAGTCACAAGTTAAGTTTGTTCTGCAATTTTAGTTAGGAATCCCTTGGAAGGTGATAGGTCTGGCTAATTTGGATGAAGTATCATTCTTTTCTATTCCAAAGCCCTGATCCATCTTTTTCTATTTCTTTAAAAACCTCGGTTAGAGTAGATTTAAATTCGTGTTTAACCCTAGAATAGTCCAAAAACTCAACACCAGCAGGCCCCTTGAATATTACTGTTGCATTGACCACTGAGTAACATTAGCACAGTTGAGACCCAACTACAAAGACCTTGGGAGCTAAGGCATCCATGTGTTGCCTTTCTCTTTCAGGAGAAACAGAGTAGCAATATTTTGTTTGCATGTTGTTGTGCCATTTGGGATGTCAACAGGTCCTTGATGTTTTTTACTGCAGTTAGATTCCACTTCTCCATCCTGAACACCATCATGAATTTTTCCAAGAAGATTTTCAATAGAAGATTGGCATGGATGTGTGCTCCCAAAAATAGATCGGTACTAATCACCTTTTTTTAATGCAACCTCCTTCACATTTGATCTTATGTTAAACAAGTGTCAGAGTTGCATCGAGTAATTTTCATCATCACATGGGAAAACTATTCCTAAGACATGTATTTTGAGATGCATTTCTTGTTGAAAACATAGCCTTTCAAAGACCGATTGAATCAAGTTCAAGGCATTTGAGAATTCCTGGTAGGATCACATTCTATATGGAAATCCCATGAAAATCATGGATGTGTGCTCCCAAAAATATATTGGTATTGATCACCTTTTTGATTGCAACCTCCATAACATTTGATCTTATATTAATAAGCATTGGAATTGTGTCGAGTAATTTGCATCATCACATGGGCAAGCTATCCCTAAGATCTACATTTTGTGATGTATTTCTTATTGGGACATAGCCTTTCAAAGACCGATTGAAGCAAGCTTGAGGCATTTGAGAATTCTAAGCAGGATCACATTCTTTATGGACATCCCATGAAATCCTGAAGCATAGTACTTTCTATATCAAGCTTGATCTAATAGCCCATTTATGTAATGAAGATTGATGTCATGAGAGGAGTGTTAAGAAAATGTGTGTTTTCCACCTTGCATAATGTTATAATGTAATATTTTACTATTGTGGTGCACCTAGGGGATCTAGGGATGTGTGCATCACATGGGTTAGCATTATTGGGACCACTTTATGTGTTGTATGTAACATTACGATAAATATTTAATATGGGATTGTGCATTAGGGAAAATATTTAATAATGGGAAAACTTAGTACCAAAATGTAAATATGGGGGGTGATGGTAATACCACTTGGTGTTTTTGTGTGAGCTTGTTTCTATAAAAGCAAACATATGGGTAGTTGCCTAAGGTTGGATAGTTGGATAGTTGGATAGTTGGCTAATTGGTTATTTTGGCTTAGGGGTTGAGAGCATCTCTTGTTAGCATTTGTGAGGGTTGAAACATAGAATGGGATGTGTGGTTACATTCTTGTTCACATGGATTGCTTGTAGAGGGCTTGGTGTTTCAAGAGTATTCATGGAGAAATATGAAGACATATTATAATCTTTATTGTTGAATAATACATGAGTGATGGATTCTTTTGGAGGCTGGATTTTTCTTTTTTGAGGGTTTTTCTAGATTATATCTTGTGCCAGCTTTGATGGTATTGTGTCTATTATTTTGCATGTGAATTTTGAATACTTGTTTACATAGATTTATCTATTTGGGTTATGTGGAAATTATCTTGGGTGGATGCATATTTTCTTTCAAGGAGTACACCAAGATTTCAAAGCTATTGTAAAAAAATGGTAGACTACTATCACAAGCCATTTTGAGTATCTGTAAGGTCATTTCCCATGAGCTTGACCTCATGAATACTATCTTTTCAAACATCGTATCAGATTTTTTTCCCAATTTTATGATCTACTTGATACAATATCATCATTGTCCAATTCACATGCCTTGTTGGCAAGGTAGTCCACCACCTCGTTACCTTCCCAGTAGCAATGTGAAATTGTGAATTTCATCATTTCATTGAGTATCACCCAAATTGATTCAGGTATATTTTGTAACTTCTAGTTTGGAATATTCTTTCCCTTAATGGCATTGATGCAAATTTGTGAATCACCTTTTATGTCCAGATCTGTTAACTCCTATTTCTCGTAGAATTCTAATTCTCTTAGAAGTGCCTTGAATTCAACTTTGTTGTTAGAGCTAGAAGGTAATTTCTTCACAGTTGACCATACTAATTTCCCATTATCCTTTCGAATTTCAATTTTAGCACTATATATGTTGGGATTACCTTTCATAGCAACATCAAAGTTCATCTTTAGTCATCCTCTTGATAGAGGAAACCATTTAACCATAGCCTACTTGGTTATGCTTAGTCTATTGGTTTCAATATTTTGTAGAATATGAAGGGAGCTCCACTCTTTCATGATCTTCCCATCACATGAAGTGAACAGTTTGGGACCTGAAGAAGATAATTTTTATTTTATTACCTTACATACGCTCAACTCAGTCTTTTTTCATGATCGATTGATGCCTCTTTCTTATTGAATATTCTATTGTTTCTCTCCTTCCAAATCTCCCATATCAATGATAAAATTACAAACCAAATGCCCTCCCAAAATGATTGTCTTAATTTTTTCCAACCCACAAAAAGTTGGTAGATTTCATTCTAAAGAGGTCCTTTCCACTTAAGGAAGTTTTGAAGCTAAATCCAACAAGAGCTAGTGAAGGAGCAATTGGCTAATAGATGATCAATTGTTTCTCCATTCTCTTTACACATTATATACATTGAAGATCCTAAAATACACAATTCTTTGAGGCGATCAATCATTAAGATCCATTTATGGATGGCACACCACACAAACACCCTGACCTTTGGGAGTGTCCATTTACTCCAACAAAGCTCAGCAAAATTGTTTGAGCTCTTTGTAGATTTTATAACCCATTTTGATTGAGTAACCCACACTCTTTAAACTGATTCATATAATGGTATCCTCTTTAGTATTAGGCATAACACTTTGCTTCCTGAGTTCCTCAAGCAACTTGTTTTTATTGTTGGCCAGGATTGTAAGTTTGTCAAATTCCTGCAGGTTCCACGATCCTTGTTTAGATGAAGGTGTTAATAAATTATCAACTTGTACATTTGAAAAGTTAGATAATTGGTCCCAAACAACAACAATATGTGTTAACTTAGGTAGAGATGGATATGAGTTCCACGAGTCCTTGAATTTTTTCTAGCTCCATTGTTGATTACCCAAGATATGTGGTTTGTGATTAGGGCTCTACATTTCAACATGAAGTTCCAAATGTTTGATCCATGTGGGGGTTGGGATTGGTTAGAATTCTTTCCTAATGTTCATTATCCATAGATTTTATCTTTAGAATTTTACACTATTTTTTTGGTTGGTCCTTATACATTCTCCATACCAGCTTTGCTCCTAAAGCTATATTTTATTTTTTGATTTCTTTAATTCCCACCCACCTCTCTCTTTATCCCTACATACTATTTTCCAAAAAATTAGGGGAATACGCTTCTCTTCATTTGAACCTTCCCATATAAATTTGTTAATTATGCTCTCTAAATGACCTCTTGCTTTCCTTGGAATTTATATACTTGATAGTTGATAAATAGGAATGTCAGATAAACCAACTTAATAATTTAGATTTTCTTAGCCAATGTGAGCCACTTCTATTTCCATGATGATGTTTTTCTTCTACTTTTGTTGGTTGTTTCTTCCTATATGATAGATCTGATCACCCCTTTAAAAATAGGTACATGTAAATATTTGCATGGTAATTCGCCAATATTAAAGTTAAAGATAGACTTTATTCACCTTTATGTTGACCATTTGGTGTTGAAGAAATAGATGCTTGAATTTTCCTTATTTATTATCTGTCTGGAGGTAGCAACATAATTCATTAAGAGGGATTGTATGTTGTATGCTTCTTAGACCTTTGCTTGACCATAAAGTATTGTATTGTCTACAAATTGTTGGTGAGTGATATTAGGAAGCTAATCTCCCACCTTAACACCCATCCAAGTGCCTTGAGTAGACTATTTTTTTATTCCTCGACCTAAAGATTCTACCATAACAAAAAGAAAAGGGGATATTAGATCACCCTACCCGAGCCCCCTATAGATTTGAAGAAGCCGCAAGGGAAACTATTAATTAGGATTGAATATCTCACTATTGAGATGTAATTAAATATCCACATTAACCATTATTTTTGGAATCTAATTTTTTCTAAGATTTTCATTAGAAATATCTAATTAACTATGCCATAGGCTTTATTGATGTATAATTTTAGTACCATATTGCTTTGTTTTGTCAAAGTGATTGAGTGGATAGTCTCTTGTGTACTTACAATACTATCAATTATGTTCCTTCTTGGTGTAGACCCGCTCTATTCTTTTAAAATAATTTTGGGGATAAGTGTCTTTAATCTATTTTTTATTACTTTGGATATATAGCCTTATACATAGTATTGCAAAGTGATATTGGCCGAAAAGCTTTGAAGGATGCAGGTGCAATTTTATTTGGGATTAATGTGATCATCATGACATTGATATCTTTCAAGATATTCCTAGACCTTTGTTGATCTACAATAGCCTACCACAAATCATTGTTGATCATATATGAGTATGCAAGGTAGAAGATTGGTGGAAACCTATTGGGGCTTGGTGACTTGTCTGGTGCCATTTAAAAATCACCCATGTAACCTCCTCTTTTGTTATCGATGCTAGCAAAATTTGGTTATCCACATCCATAACCAAGGGTGAGATTGTGTTTAGGATTCCTTCTAAGCCAACCAATTTGGAGGTAGTGAAATTTGCTAAGATGTTATGGAAATAGTTAACTGCTTCAATTTGTATTTCCTTCTACTTGGTTAGTTGTTGACCTTCCTCATTTTGGATTGAGGTGATCTTATTATAAGCTCTTCTCATATTTGTGGATTTATGGAAGAAGTTTGTGTTGATAATTCCTTATTTGAGCCATGTCACCCTTGATTTTGATCTCTAGTATATCTCTTCTTGTGCCAAAAATTTTTAGTGTGCCATTATTAATTCCTTTTCCTTCTCATATCCTACCATTGTCATCCCTTGAGATTTTTTTTTGATTCAAGTCTATTAGATCTTATTCAATTGTTTCTTTCTCTTGGAATATGTCCTTGAAACATTTCTTGTTCCATTCTTTGAGCATTTGTTTGATGAATATCAATTTTTTTTAGAATTTAAACATATTGAAGAATTTAGGAACATTTTCCTAAGCCCACCATTCAACCACTATTCCTTTCAGTGATTCATCTTGCAATCATATTTTTTCAAACTTAAATGGGCACCGATTAGGGGCACAATCATTTTCCACATTTAGGGTGACTTGGAAGTGGTTTGACCTAGAGATTGGAAAAATCACAGAGTCTAACATTATAGGGTATTGATCAATTTGAGGAGATGAGAAATTTGTCTAGGCTCTCAAAAATATTAGTCAATTTTTTTTTTCTATTTGTCCATGTGAATTCCCAAGTTTTAGGTTGTATATCATTCAAATTATTATTGCACACAAACTATCTAAAGTCATCTAGTCGTTGATCTATATGGATGATGCCCCCTTTATTTTCACTTGAAAATTAAAATTGAATTGAAGTCACCACCTACTATTATGATTTCATTATTATTAAAGCTAGAAATTAAGACAAAGATA
Organism: Sequoia sempervirens; assembly: GCA_007258455.2. Classification (NCBI taxonomy): domain Eukaryota; kingdom Viridiplantae; phylum Streptophyta; class Pinopsida; order Cupressales; family Cupressaceae; genus Sequoia; species Sequoia sempervirens. Next base: position 13,841,337 of record VDFB02270651.1, on the reverse strand, counting down.
TATGTCCATACCTTTCTTTTATCTTCCACTTTTGTTGGTCCATAAAGATTAATGATTACAAATGAGAGTGTAGATCCAATATGTTCAAAATGTAGGGCAATCCAGGATTTTGATTTTTGAAGGTATTCCACCTAAAATATTTGTGATCTCCATATGGAGCCTAGTCCTCTTGATGCTCCTTTTGCAAACATAAATGTTCCATCTTAGCCATGTTTTTGTTTACAAAATATTTCCCTTCTTTGGTAATTTTTTTCTTGTATAGTATTATGTCAGAGTTCATTGTCTAAAGATGATGCTTCACCAAGCATCATTTGTTAGGGGAATTGAGGCCCCTAATATTTCATGTTGTCATTCCCATTTTTCCTTGAGGGAGGGATTTCCTCCCTTAGTAGTCAAAAATTTATTTATTGTTGTTTGGCCTTCTACTACAACATCTTCTACCCTCCTAGTTGTGTTTGGTTTTCCTCCCCTCTGCTTCTTTTAAATTCAACCTTAGAAAATTGGATGTTGATTGATATAGTGACCTTGGGTCTATAATTCCTATCTCCTTCTCCTCTCTTGAGTCATATGATGACCATTCTTATGCTTCATCTAGATGATTGGTGGCTTTGTCTTCAATGATACCATTCTCTAACACCACCTTCGACCTCTCCTTTGTATTCTTATTTATGTCTTGTTTTGACCCTTTTGAATTGGGTACAACATTCATAATTTTTTCCCAACTTTACCCTTGATGTGTTGAATTGGATCCATGGTTGGGAGATCCATAAACATGCCTTCTTGTTTCAACATATTTTGATTTTACTTCTATGTTTTTTTTTGCATTGAATGGTTGAGTGGTTTCTCCTTCAACAATTTAGACAAAAGTGCATCTTTTCTTTTATCTCCACTGATTGGATCCATTCTTGAGTTCCCAATATCAAGGTGATTTAGTTTGGCATTATGTTGACTACACCAATTTCGAGTCTTGTGTAAATATAGGAGTCATTCTCCATGACTGAACATGAAAATAAAATATTTTTTTTGTGATGCATGATTGCTTGTGAACCTAGATGCTCCCACATGAGACACATCAAGTAAAGCTCACAAAATGGAGTTGAGTGGTTGAACCACACATTCAAATAGTAAACTATTTGTAGCATACTCTAATGCTTTCACAAGTACCATAAAAAACTCTTTCTTCTCCCTTTCCAACACATACCTAGAACTCTTCTTATCTTCCTTTGCAGAATGTGTTTACCAATCCCTCTTTCACTTGTGGACTTTTCTCCACCATATATGAAGCTCTTCCACCAAATGAATTTTTCTATATTCTCTTCTCATACGGGATCAACCCACCACAATCCATCCTCCTCCACCAATATTCATCTACATCATCCATTACAACAATTGCATAGAAATTAAATATTTCCATTTTCACTTCCTCTTCACACTCCTTTACATTTGTTTCCACCCTTTCATCAATCTCTTCTTCCACTTTCATCTTCTCATCTGCACACAACTCAACATCATCTACATCATCATAAAAATAAAAAATATCAACCATTACCTTTGTTTTCACATTTTCTTCTACTACTAAAACATATTCTCTATTCAAATCTTCATTCATAAAAGCCTCTATACCTTCACTAAGATATGGGCCACTACTACAATATCATCTACTTTCATGCCTTCCAAAAGACATGCTTCGACTGCAATCTTTTTCTTTCCTTTTTCATCTTCTTTCACAATGTTTTCTTCTTTAGTGTTATCTATTAAACTCTTTAATTCATCTTCTCTTCTACCTGCAAATGAAATAGCATTAGAAAAATTATAGGATTCAACTTCTCCCATCTTCTTTTCTTTTTCTTTCCTCTTTCCTTTCATGATACTTTCCTCCAAGATATCTAACCTCCTAGATATTTTTGCACACTTATTTGAATAACCCAATTCTCTTCCTCTAAAATTATTTCTCTTCTCTAAATAAAAGAAATTTTTGCAGCCCTACCCAGGGCCAACCTCATACACTTCTTCCTTGACAAGTCTGCAAACACTTGCAACCCACTCACAATTTGCAACAAAACTTATACAAAACCACAAATATCCTCTACCCAATAAATATTTTGGAAGATGTACCTCTCAAAACCTCCTCTATCCACTTTCACATAGTGGAGGATGTTTGTACACCTTCTACCCAGCCTTATCTCTATTGGAGGACAACCCAAAATAATTACATAAAATAAATCCTCATAACTCATGTCAAAACCTAAATTTCTGCATTTAAAACTTGCAACAAAAATATTTTTGAGCTCTTCTTTTACACAACATAGAAAAATACATCAAATCTATAATCTTTCTCCTCACACATATTCCAACATCATACCTACTTTGATACCATTTGATGTAGTCAAGATTAGGGAGTCTTATCAAACTACCCAATCTTGCAGCCTTAACATGTCATACAATCCACATTAACATACAAATGGAAAAATAACCTAAAAAGTATCTTCATTTCAATGTTCATACACATTCATACATGAGTATTCCTCAAGAATAATTACATATATAGAGGATTTAGCATTGAAGAAAATTAAAAAAAAATTAAAAGCTTTTCTAGACACATCTTGTCTATGAGTCTTCTTATCCTCATGTCTTCAAACCTTCTTGGTTTCACTCATCTTCTAAAACCTTATTTTTATCTTCATTATGCAGCTATCATGGCTTCCTTGAACACCTACAACACACTTGGAAAATCCTTTTTCTCTTCTTCTATTCCTCTTCTCTTCACAAGTTGATTTTATGCACTCTTTCTTATGCAACTCTCAAGAGCAACTTGCAAGTTCTTTCTCCAACCTTTCTGTTGTGGATTGATGCCTCTTGACACCATTAAAGGTTTTATTTCTAGAGGGTTTCAACTATGTGAAATACCAAAAAAGTGGTTTCCTAATCTTCTCTTTCGTTGGCCCTTAAAATTCTTGCAGAAAATGAAGTAAAACATAGTTAGTTGCTTCCAAAAGTGCCATCCAAAGTTATTGTACCATGTAAAAAATATTGCTGTTGTATATTCATTTGAAAAATGGATAAAATCAATAACGAAGTCATTCTCATTCACCCCAAATTGGAAATTGAAGTTATTAATTTGTTTCCCAAAAAATACTAGTTTTTGCTCCATTTTAGGAACCAAGATTGAAAGAATAAGACCAAAATGAAATGCCAAGAGTCACTTTTCTTATGTACACTTCCCTAGGAATCCAAATTGAGAAAATTTTCCTTCAAAATTCCCTTCCACCATGGTAAATAGACCATTTCAACCCCCAAAACCTTGAAACTATGTAATTTTGTAAATGACATTAAACGCCCTATTTGACCTAGAAATAAAGTCCTCACAAATAAATAATCACACCCTCACAACACTTCAAAATATGCTCTTGAAGCTCAAACCTACACCAAAAATGCAAAATATTGGAAATGAAAAGAAAATATATTTGTGGTGATGCAGGATTGCTTGTGAACCTAGATGCTCCCACATGAATTGTGGAGTTAGATTTGAGGATGAGTTTGATAATTGTAGGGTATGGTTAGTGGCTAAGGGCCAATTCTCAAGTCGAGGGAATGATTATTTTGTATGATCTTCTTTTCGACTAAGAATCTTGCATCTTTTAAATTTTTTTATCTATTGTTATTGTGTTTGATCTTGGGGTTGGATGGCTAGATGTGGAGAAAGTTTTTTGTATGGGGATTTAGAATAAATCTACCATACATAGCCAAAGCACTTGACAGTGTTGACAAAAGAACATGGTCTACATGATATATTTTTATGGTTCAAGTTTCATCCTACTTTTATGCTCAATACACATGTCATTGGAGTTGAGCTTTTTACAAATTTAATTAGATCACTATGTTTTTTCAAATATGTTGGTGGTCATTTACTAGTATTCCACTTCATTAATATTTTAGTAATAACATGGGTATGATTGGAGCTCTTTAATATCAAATTTATATATGATATTAATAACTTTGGGAGATGTAAGTTTATATTATGCATGAGGATTAGGAGTGTGACCGACGGATTAGTATGGGCCAATTACGCTTGATTCATGAAGAATCAAAGCATAATGAAGCCACTAACGTCAAATCTCAACAAGATCATTCAAATGAAAATTAAATCAAACATCCATTAAAACCTATTATACTAAACTATGAAAGCTTTAAAATGCCTACTCTAATCCATCTGAAACTTATCTGTTGGGGGAGTGGTTTCGCATTGATGTGAAACAATGACCCTTTACCAATCCCGTGGATTAATGAGCTTATTCCAGTCAGTTTTATTGAAGAAAACTAATGGAACGATTGTGAGAGGTGTATGAAAACATTATTTTAATCTAAATGAGCATGATGCAAGCTAATCTAACATGATTTTTATGCTAAAATGATATAGATACACAAATACAAAGCTAAATCTAAATGGATTCTAAACTTAAAGAGTCAAACCCTAATTAATAAACAAGCTAAATGGATGCATTATGTGATCATGGAAGCCATTAATGGAAGCTAAAGCTAATTAATGCAAGTATCTAAGCTAAAATTATATTAATTAAATGCTAAAATGAGTGTGAGTGTGAGTGATTTCAACAGCATGAGTTTGCTCTGAAAAAGATGGATCCATTTGTCTCCAAATAGTAACCTATTTATAAGAAAGCAAATGAGAAATGAATGGTTGAGATAAAAAAAATCTAATCAACGGTCAAGGATGGATGAAGTTGGAGGCATGGATAATGGATTCTCATAAGTGGATGAGAATGGAAGATGAGATTTTAATCAGGGGTTAATATTCTTTCAAAAAAAAACACTTTTGACATGTACAAGAGGTCATAAGTTAGCTTGCACAAGAAGTTTTGAGTGAACTTGCACATGAAGCTTTGCAAGAATATTCCCCTTTTCAAATGAGTGAGAAGAGAGAATATTCTCATGGGTGAGGGAAAATAGTTAATTTAACAAATTAAAAAAAAATTAATTGTGCAAAAGGGAAAGGAATATTCCATGAGAATATTCCTTTTGGAGGAATGTGTAAAAGAGGAATATTCCCTTTGGAATATTCCCTTGCAAGTAGGGGGAATCAGATTAATTATTAATTACTAATTAAACAAAGGTTTAATTATACAATTAGGGGAATTAGTAGCATGAAAGGGGATGAATTAACATGATTTGATAAATTAGGTTAATAGGTGAAAATGATGCAATTAATTAAATAACTAGGCTAATTTAATTAATTAAGTGAAAATAAGATGGGTTAAAAGACAAAATGATGTTAGTATACCTGATTCGAGTGTATGATATCATTCAAGACATTTTTAAGTGTCTACATTTTTCCCCTCTTTGAAGCGAGGTACCTGTTATGTTAGTTCAAAGACTGACGCCCTTTGGATAAAAAATTGCTGCTTAAATCAAAAAATAAAAAAAATCTAATTTTTTGATGCCCCACTACTGCCCCAACGGAAGGAATAAGTTGGTTCCTTGCCCCCTCGAGAAATAAAGTGGAAATTTTGAATTTTGGGTTGATTTCTCAACAAAGGTAAAATGTTGCCTAAGGGGTCCGAAAAGGCTTCAGGATACCAAAAAAAATGCCAAAACACAAAAAACGATGCAAAATAAGCTTCAATTTGGCAAGATTGGTGAAAATGGTGAAAAACCTTAGCTTCATGGTTAAATTAAGGCAAAAAACCCTAATTTTCAAGCATAAATAGGTGAGGAAGGGTCACTTTCAATTCATTTGAGCATTCACACCTTAGAGAATTCTTGCATTTTTTAGCTTTGACCCTCTGACGAAATGGCGCAACGAGTGCTCCCATGACACATTTCTGACCGATTTCGCGAGCACAAAAGGCTTTCAAGCGCAAGACCACCGGTATGTGATTTGAAACTTAATTTAAAATTTGACTTTTAGGCACATTTAATGCATTTTGAAATTTGAATTTTGGCAGCGTCACCATATAGTGATGCTATTTATAGAATCGGTGACACTAATTTGATTTATAGCGATGCATATGTGAATAGCAACATAGTACGTGATTTAAAATTAGGGTTTTAGATTTTAAATAGTGACTCAAATGTAAATAGCGACACAACTTGTGATTTGAAATTTAGGGTTAGGATTTTCCAAAGTCAAATAGCAATGCATATGTGTTTAGCGATGCATGTTGTGATTTGCAATTTAAATGCTTCGAGTATCATTGTTTGGAATTTGAATTGTATCAACGCTATCGTAAATAGAGACACTTTTGTCATTTTGGGGGATAAAAACTCTAAACTTAGCCAACTTTTGCTATTTTTTATGATGTGCACTTTGTGGGTGCAGGAGGTTATCCCACTTTTGATGTCCCGCAAGCACTGGCTGACAGTTTTGTCCAAACTTGGTGATTTGTCTGAGTTGCAACAGGAGCACTTGAGAGAGATTGGATTGTGGTACATTGTTTACATGCCCATCGTCTGAACACATTTGGTGATGATGACAATGTTGTGCAAGCAATGGCATAGCGAGACCTCATCGTTCCACTTACCTACTGGTGAGGTGATAGTGACGTTGGAGGATGTATGGCATATTTTGCATTTGTCGATAAATGGTGAGCGTATGATATATGACACTGATGTCAGCTATGATGCTTTCCATGAGGTGCTTGACCAGGAGGACATTGTCCTAGTCAACTCCCAGATTGACCTTGAGATGTACAGAGGTCAGGCGTCGACTTTCAAACTGATCATTGTAGTAGTGATCTCAGGTTTGGTTACTCCAGATCGATGGAGCAGAAGATTCAATCTTGGATGGGGTTTGGCTTGACATAGGATGCTCTTCTAGAGGACTCAGTATGCATGGGGGCTAGTGATGTTGGCCTCTCTCTACCACGATATGCATGAATTTATATACTATGATGGTAGGGCTATTGGCACAGGGTTCACTCTTCTCCACATTTGGGCCCGAGAGAACATTGTTATGCTTTGACCTATTGTTCAAATGATAGATGTAGAGCCAGATGATCCTGTTGTCTAGAGATACAAGGGTGTCATCACTTTGCAACACACAGGGCAGCTTGGCATTCCATACTGGTGTCGAGTATTCAACGATATGACAGTGTTTAGATGGCAGTTGTGGCTTCAGATGCCAACTTGGTACAATAATGTGTATTATATTTTCCTTGCTCGATAACCTTGATATATGTAGGGTCAAGAGCACACTATTATTGAGAGGCACCTACCTGATAGGGTTGCTAGACAGTTTGGTGAGAGGTAGGACAGGCCCGATGATCAACATACTGCCATCTTTGCTAGGTCAGCTGGAGAGATAGCATGGGGAAACACAATCCCAACCCACGAGGTTGTTGAGGGCTTTCGAAAACTGGTTGCTAGGCCATGGGCTTATGATTAGGGACAGGCGAATGCACATACAATGCTTGCTTATGATACATGGTTCATTCCCCCTCCGTGATTTACAAATCCAATAGGTGTACCTCTTGAGAGGCTGAGAGGGAGGGGTATTGGCAGAGGTAGAGAACAACCAGATGACGGACAGGGCAGAGGACAAGGCAAAGGTCCAAATGGCAAGCGTAGAGGACAAGATGGCCAGGATGGCCAACATCATGATGGATAGGTCCTAGGTGCACCACCATTGCACCAGCAACCTCCTCAACAACCACCGATATAGTAGTAGCCTCCATAGCAGCCACCGTCGGGGATAGATCCCCGTGATGTATAGATACAACAGTTACAACAATAGTTATAGGTGGTGACGGGTGAGCGGGATCAAGCTCATCAACAAATTTTGGGTATCACTACTGAGAGAGGCCAGGCTAGGAAACAAGTATAGGAACTGATAGTGGAGAGGGACCAGGAGCATCAGCTCAGGAAAACTGTTGATATGTAGTTAGCATAGGAGGTTGGGCAGTGCAAACAATTAGATTCTATGATAGTTGTAGCTCAGGGACGGATAGTGTCTACCCAATTGTACCAAGAGGTTATCGAGGCTGCTTATTATCGCATGCACTACCATCAAGATTTCCCTATAGCAATTAGGTGGCCAGATTACTCACAAAGGAGTGGGGCACATCATTGGGTCAAGGATCAGCTAGAGAGACAACCTAGTGAGGGGAGCAACCATTAGGACTAGCTTGCTTGTACAGACACTTTTTGATTATTGCCCCATTCTTTATACAAAGATACATTCATGGGATCCTTTTTGATAGCCTCATGGATATTGTACTTTTGATCGATATACATACATTGACTCAGATATTGTATTATGAAAGTCACCATTTTATATATATATATATGATACATATTTGATATGATGTGATGTGTCTGTCTTATTTCATGCTTATGAATGTATGGATGCATTGATGTGATGTGATGCGATATGCTTATATATTATGATCATGTATGGATGCAACATAATGGATGGATATGCGTTTCCTTTTATTTATGTTTATGCGATATGTGATGATGATCTATGATGCAATGATATGGAATGGATGCAATGTTATATTCTTTTTTAGTATCTTTTAATGCTTATGCCATGGGATGGATGATATGATATGCTCATGTGATGCATATGAAAATGATGTGGATGCATTTCTTTTTGTGTATTTTTCTATGCAATTTATGAGATGATGATGTACGCATATGGATGTATGGATGGATAATGCATTGATGATATTTTTCTTGACTATCATGATACCAAGTTAGCGCAGAGAGAAGATAGAAGAAATAAGATGATTGACCATTGATTTTGATGATTGATTCAAAAGTTCCAACAAGTCTATGATCCACCGAGACTTTATTAGAGATGGTGATGAGAAATGCATGATGATTTGATCATATCTTGGAATGGGATTTTCTATCGTTCCTTATTGTTTGACATAACACATAGACATGATGCATCAAGGTATTGATAACCAGGATGGCATTGTATCTAGTGTAATGGACTTTGAATCTGTAAACAGATAGGATAGTTCTTGTTCACATCTTGACATACAAAAACCTCATTGAGATGTAGTTTAGTAGTTCATAATATCTTGGACCAAAACATACGCAATAGTCAACAATCTACTTCGAATAACCTCCCTACACACAACCAAGTAAGTATGCGCCAAAATTATTTTACAAGAATACCCACAAGCACAACAAATGAAAGATAATAATCAATGCCCCATTCCTTTCTCTCTAAATCATTTTGATAAACATCATTGAGAGGTCCACATAATGGGTCATTAAGATAAATCATAAGAAAAGATTAAAGAAAAATAGTCAACGTTATCTATATCTCTTGCTAGTTTAATTTAGCTAATATGATTTCTGATGTTGATGTCCATCGCAGGAAGGATACATCCTAGGACATTTTGATCAGATGGTTTGATTAGGATGAGGTGTTTGATAAGTCGTTGATATAAACTTCATTGATGCATTTACCTATGATCTAGACTTTAGATTTTGACACTTAGGTTCTCACTTTATGACTTGCGATACTTGTTTTCTATTTGTTTTGCCAAAGGTTGGAGATGACAATTGATTTATTATGGGTGAAATTTTATTATGAGTGAAAGCGAAATGGGATGGGTGGTTTTGGATTTTCTAGAATATTTCAATGTTTTTGGTATTTTTGAAAATGTTTTGAGGCTATTTTTGGTCTTTTTGAAAGTTTATGTGAATGTTTATGTTTTTGATTATTTGAGGTTGTTTAGGGTTTTCCAATGTTTTTGTGTTTTTTGTTATTTGAATGTTTTTAGTATCTTCTAATTTTATGTTATCTGAATGTTTAGGGGTTTTCTGATAATTAAATGTTTAGGGATTTTATGAGAGTTTCGACCAAAAACCTATCCTAAAAGACATATCCTAGGGGCCTCAAGGGCTGATCAAAGATAAGCCTTGCCTATGTTATACACGCAGAGACCATGTAGTTCAACTAACTCGACTTATTGAAGATGAAGATATGAACAATTGATTGAATGCTAGTTTATTATGATAGAATCCTAAAGGACTGACGTAAGGTGTCTTGGGGGCACATTAATGATGGCCTTGCCTATGTTCAAGCTGAAGACTTGTAGTTCGACATGGTGCTATTTTTGAATTTTGATGTTTTTTGGATGTTTTAGATTTTGCCTTTACAATTTTTGAATGTTTTTGGATTTTAGTTGTACAAGATTTGAATGTTTTTGTATTTTTTGATGAACGTTTTATGAATGTTTTTGGGATTTTTGATGACCTTAAGATATACAAGAACCCGATCTAATCCATAACAAATTTCTCCCAGCGTGACATAATAGACTACCTTGATATAGGTAGGACAAAATGACCTTTGGAATATGCCAAGTAGTACTAAAGGGGATACAATACTTCATAATATCAAGCTATGATATGGATGTAGATGAGTGATGGAATAAATAGGATGGATGATGCGATGGATGGAATGATAGGGTAAAGAGCCCATGATAGATGGAGGTGTTTTATTAACGCAAGGGTGCCTGTTTGCCATGTTTTCACCAAGGTACATTCCCAAAGCGCCACCGAAGTGGTTTTCACTAGAGGATGATTTTTTTTCTTTACTCTTTTCAATCCTTTTTCTTTTTTTCGATTTTGATCATTTTTTTTTATTTTTTTGCATTTTCAGATTTACACCCCTCAAGACTAGGCATACAACTTTTTAAGATGCAAGTTGTTGGTTGGTTCTTGCAAGGGTTCACCTTTAGGTGTTGAAAATTGGTATGCTCCAGATCCATAACTTACTGTAATGACAAAGGGACCCAACCAGTTAGGATCAAACTTTCCTTTACTATCCTGATCTGGAAGGTTCTTCTGATTCTTCTTTAGGACAAGATCCCCTACCTGGAAAGAACGACATTTGATCTTCTTGTTATAGCTCTGTTTTAGTCAGATTTGATATACTTGCAAGTGATTAAGAGCATCAAGACGATGCTAATCCAATAATTCTAGCTCATTCAACCGAGATACTCTATATTCTTCATCAGTGATTAGGTTTGTAGTGACACTTGCAGTGATGGAAGCTCGACCCCAATAGGTAGGATCTGTAGACCAAGGAGAATGGGGTTGCACCTGTAGGTGTGCGGATACTAGTTCGATAGGCCCAAATAATGATATTTAATTGCAAGTGCTAGTCACGACTAGCTTAATTGATCATTTTCTTTAGGATCTTCAGAATGGTCTTGTTTGTAGCCTCAACTTGACCATTTCCCTGGGGGTAATACAGGGTAGAGAATCAATGTCAGATGTTGAATCTTTGACATAGCTCTTTCACATCCTAATTCTTGAAGGGTGTTTTGTTGTCTGAGATAAGGGTTTGTGGAACACCATAACGACAAATGAGGTAGTCCAGGATAAACTTAGCAATTTACTTCCCCATTATGTAGGTCATAGGAATGGCTTCAACCCACTTGGTAAAGTATTTAGTGGTCATTATGATGAACTTGTGGCCATTAGATGAGGTTGGGGTAATCTTTCCTATGAAGTCAAGCCCCTATTGTGAGAAAGGCCAAGGTGTGACCATTGGTTGCAACTCCTGAGCTAGAGCATGAATCAAATCTCCATGTTTTTGACACTGGACACACTTCTGCATATACTGATGAGCTTCTCTTTCCATGGTTGGCCAGTAGTATCCCATCCTCAATAGTTTCTTAGCTAAAGTCATACTGCTAGAATGGGAACCACATATGCCATCGTGTACTTCTGTTAAAGCGATCAAGGCTTCCTCTTGGTTAAGACATCGTACTAATGTCCCCTTGATGCTTCGATGGTATAAGGTATCACCTAAGATCACAAATCGGGATGCCTTCTTAACAAAGGTCTTCTTAAGGTTATAGGTGATATCAGATGGGAGGGTTCCTCTACTTAGGTAGGTAAAGATGTCATGGTACCACGAGGATCCAAGACCAACAATGACACACAAAAATTCAGATTATGGTATTTTGAAAGTTGGTACGAGAAATTTTTCTACCAAGAATTCACATTTCAGGACGTTGTTTGGCATGTCTAACAGTGACCCAATTGTTTCCATAGCATCTGTTGCTTGGTTGTTCAGGCGAGGAATCTGCTCAAAGGTTATATCTAAGAAAAGGTCCTTTAGATTCTCTACCATATGAGTAAGCTTATATTCCTTAGTTTGGTAGTCATCATTGACTTAGTTGATAACTAGTTGTGAATCTCCATAGACTTTCATCTCTTGTATCTACCATTGAACTGCTATCCTTAGACATGTGATTAGGGCTTCGTACTCACAATGTTATTAGTACATGAAAATGATAGCTTGTATGAATTTGGGATGCAATCACCTTGAGGGGTGATGAAGAGAATACCCACTCTTGATCCATTTTGGGTGAACAATCCATCAATGTACATCTTCCACTAATTTGCTACATTAACAAGAAATACTGATTCATCCAGGAATTCAGATATCAATGGATTCTCTACATAGATAGGTGCCTTTTCTAGTTGGCCTATGATCACTTGTCCTTTGATTTCCTTGCGCTCCACATACTCTATGTCAAATTCAATTAAGATCATCACGTATTTGTCCATTCGCCTAGTTAGAGTTGCTTTGGATAATAGGTATTTTAATGGGTCGATCTTTGCAATAAGCTTAATTTGATGTGACAACATGTAATGCCTGAACTTTTGTGATGCAAAAACCATTGCTAAGCATGCTTTCTCAATGGATGAATAGTTCATTTTATAGCCTACTAAGGTCCTGCTGATGTAATAAATGGCTCTTTCCTTCCTTTTTTCATCATGTTGTGCCAGAAGAGTACCTAGTGCTACTGATGTTGTTGAGATATATAGGATCAATGGTTTTTTTGGTATTGGTGGCATGAACATTGGAGGTGTTAATAGATAGTCCTTAATCTATTGGAAATATTTATCAGACTTCTCATCCCACTTGTAAGTTATTCCTTTATGGAGAAGATGTGAAAAAGGGTGGATCTTATCTAATGGTTGCGCTATGAACCTCCTGATGGACTGCAATCTTCCTTGTAAGCCTCTCATTTTTTTTAATGTTCGTAGTGGTTCCATGTCTAGGATGGATTTCACTTTTGTTGGATCAATTTCTATCCCTCTTTGTGAGACGATATAGCCAAGAAGTTTCCCTAATGTAACCTCGAAGACACGCTTTTTCAGGTTTGGCTGTACCTTATACTCTTCAAGCCTGTTAAAGATGGGTCCCAAGACTTGTATGTACTCATTCCTTTTCTTTTATTTTTCTAAAATATCGTCCACATAATCTTCAACTGTTTTGTGGATCATGTCATGAAAGATGAGGGTCATTGGTCTCTAATAGGTTGCTCCTACATTCTTTAGCCCAAACGACATCATGTTCCAGCAGTATGTCCCCAATGGACAAGTGAATGTAGTTTTGTGTTGATCCTCCTTGGTGATCATGATTTGATTATAGCCTGAAAAACCATCCATGAGTGATAGCATTTCATGTCCAGCTATTGATTCCACTATGATGTCGATGTTAGGAAGAGGGAAATCATCCTTCAGGCATGCCTTGTTCAAATCTCTAAAATCAGTGCATATTCTGATGCCCCCAATGGGTTTGGAGACTAGTACCAGGTTTGAAACCTAGTCAAGATTTTCTATTGTTCAAATAAATTCAATGTCAAGAAGCTCTTGTAACTCAAGTTTGACAAAGAGTGTTATTTGAGGGTGCATCTTCCTTAACTTTTTCTTTACTAGTTTGGCTTCAGGATGGACTACTAGATGATGCACTACCACTTCTAGATCAAGCCCTGGCATATCTGTGTATGACCATGCAAAGTTAGCTCTTCGCTCTTTCAGGAATTTTTATAGGTTCTTCTATTCTTCATTCATCAAAGATTCGACATAGAAAGTGATCTTAGGTGCTTCTTTTGTTCCTACATTGGTTGGAGTGGCCTTTTCTGCTAAGACTGCTAAGTTTTTTGGATGCATTGCACTAAGGGGGAGATTGAATCCCTCATCATTGGGTGCCTCAAAGAGGTTTTCACCCTTAGATACGTCATTTCTTTTTACTATTTTAAGATTAGAGAGTGCCACAATGTGGTTTTCCCTCAAAGTTCTGCAAGTTAGTTGCATGTCATCTATTTTGCGACTGAAGGGTTCAATCGTCTCCCCGTAGTATGCACCTATGTCGAGCTCTATGTCAAAATAAACCTTGTGATCTGCCAAGGGTAAGTTGTCTCAAAGTCCCATGAATTCTAAGATTGCTTCATAATTTTCAAATACATATAGAATCGATGGTCCTTGTTGGTCCAAGTCAATGAGTTATGGGTATACTAGGTGTATTTAATTTGCTTGGTTGCTTGGGGTAAAGGATGATGTAGATAGCATGAAGATGAAGTTATTCTCAAATAGGTCAGAAACATCGAGGGGGAAGTCATCTAAGGTAGTATCATGCGATGTTGGTAACCAAGAAGAAGCCTCATCCTATTTAGTGGAAGTACCTTTTCCAATAAGGGTGACCTTGCTAATAGTGCAACCTAGGCCAAGATTCTCTGGACATTTCTCAAGAACGATAAGATCTAGAAAACTATTGTCATTTTGTTCCAATTTTTCATTCTTGATATATCCCATTCCCTTCATTAGTTGTAATCCTTTGTTATCATCTTCCATGGGAAGAAAAAGGATGGATCATTCATCTTGATAGAGCAGTTTAGAGATATCCTCCTCGTTGACATTGATGAGCTCAATTAATGGCTCAATTTTGATAGGATCCATTACATATTTGTTGTTGCTATCATAGACTTTGACACTTGGTTGTTGATATTTTCCGTAAAACCATAGACTTTGGACATGAGCTTTATCTTAGTGACTTCAATGACATTATCATGCTATGAGGATTATCTATGTTGAATTTACTAGTGGTTGAATGAATGTTACTGAGGTAATTATAGATATACATTTTTTTGTGCATGTTAATGCTATTTTGCAGGTTTCCACTAAAATGCTAATGTCAACAAAGCCTGCTATGTGGGAGAAATTCTTTCCAGTTGGTTAGTTACCGAGAAGTCATAAAGCTGATCATTAAGAAGTCAAAGTGGGAAAACTCTCATGGAGGGAAATTCCTAATTCGAACAAAAAGAATGTAACTACATTTTTTAATGGTCATATTTGTTGTTGAGAAAATCTAGGGAGTGCGTTGTGCAAGATTCCCGTTGAAGCAAGTCCGCTTTGACCAATTTAGCGCATGCATAACTTCCTCCATCTTTTTCTATGCTTTCAATAAACGACATCCTCCTATTTTCATGGAGTCGACTACCTAGGTAGTTAGGGTTAGTCAATAGTTTTTCTCTATAAATAATGGATAGATGCTCCTTTTGATAAGGTT
Organism: Sequoia sempervirens; assembly: GCA_007258455.2. Classification (NCBI taxonomy): domain Eukaryota; kingdom Viridiplantae; phylum Streptophyta; class Pinopsida; order Cupressales; family Cupressaceae; genus Sequoia; species Sequoia sempervirens. Next base: position 13,825,994 of record VDFB02270651.1, on the reverse strand, counting down.
GGACATTCTGAGTTTGTACTTGCATTTTCTAGTTTTACAGTTCTATGGCTGAGATGTTGTACTTATGCTTTCAAGAAATAATATGACATTCTGAGTTGTTGCACTTGAGTTAGTGTAAAGGAGACTCACCCAAGGGGGCCCACTTGGTGAGAATTCCATTTGTTAGTTTAAAAGTGTAACACCCCTCCAATTTTCTATGTTTTCTATGACAGTTCAGATACATTGATAGACCATATTTTATGTTATTGTTATTCTATCGCTGACAGTGGAGCGATGATAGATCTATATTGATGAAATGATACACTATATCGATGGTTTATGACATGCTTTATGTTAGTTTTAAGTGATTATTTGAGTGATTGATATATGATCATCTATATTTTAATTGATGTTGTAGTTCATCAGTTTATTATGATGCTATATTGGTGTAGGGAACGAGATTGCATCACTCGCATGTGAGTGCCCTGCGATTCCGCAAGTCTCTCTTCATAGTGTGTATGATTTATTATCTGGATACATGTATGAGATATGCTTTGTTTACAGGTTTGCAAGTACAGGACAACGACTTCACCTAGATTCATAGGTCTGAGCATGTCCACTACCCAACATTACTGTTGATTGGGAGATAGTAACAGGTTACCTAGTCAAACCTTTACCCTAGTACAGTGTGTCGTTAGTCCATGTATTGGTCGTATTCTTTATCCACGTTTGTCTTGTTATTTTATTTATTGTGCAAGGTTTATTTGTGAGAATTAATTTATAAATGTTATGATTGGTTATTTAATTAATCTGGATTATTGATGTTGAGGCTTTATAATTGATAAATTAATTAGTTTAATTTATGTTATAAAGTGATTTTATTATTAGATTAAATTTGATTTGAAATAAATAAGTTTTTTAAATTTCAAATGCATAATATCTGTAAAAGATCTTTGGAAATATCTGTGGTTGTTGTAGAAAAGATATATGTTTTGTAACTGGAAGTTAGAAGATATTTACTACGGTAGTTGAAAATTGATTCCCAAAGAGAATTATTGGGATTGATGAAAAAAGGTTATTTCACGGAAGGAAGGGTTAATTCTGGAGTTGTTGAATTTGGTTAAAATTTTGGAAATAGAAGCTCTCAAAAAGTTTGGAGATCTAGTTGGTTGCATTCCTTTTTGGTTTTGGATTATTTTTTTGTTCTCTGGAAAGTGGTAATTCGGGGAAGAGGCTTTGACAAAGTTGGAAAATTAAAGGGGAAGCTCTGCATCAAATTTTGAATCAACAAATCTTCTAGAACAAGTTTCTTATTGCTTTTGTAAATTTAATTTGAAAAGGTTATTTAAAATATTATTGTTTTGCAAATTGGAAAAGTTTCCTATAGAAGAGGATTTCATTATTTGTAGAAGCTTTGTATTTTTGTTTAAATTGAAAGATTGTCGAGAATATTTACAGCCTCTGTAGAAATTATTTTAGACCCTCTGTTAAAATTGAGTTTTAGAAATGGATTTATATAGAAGAAAATTATAGTTAAATTTTAGAGCCTCTGTTAAGATTGAATCAAAACCGTAGAAAATTGTAATCCTCTGTGTTAAGATTATTTAAATCTTCTTTTGTAGAAAACGTATTTGTGAAAATTAATTTCCCATCTAGAGCAATTGCTTGGATAAATTTATATATAAATATAAATATATATATACATATATATTGAAATATATATGTACATATAAATATATATTATATATAAATATTTTATTGTATTTGGGGGTATTGTAAATATTATGTAGAAAATTTTATTGGAAATTACTGAGAAAAATCGTCGTACAACAAAATTAAGAAAAAAACAAGTTTATTGTATGGGGGCTACCCCACAGTCGTACCCACTGGGGGGTGCGACTACTGTGGGTAGCGCCCTCCACAGTTTGGTGGAGGAAGTGCTATCCACAGGCAGTGCATCCTCCATATGGGAGGACAGTCGACTGTGAATACAGCCGAGTCTATTATTTCCGTCTGCCTTGTTTTATATCGATTTGTATTTTGTTTTATATATTACATATATATATATATATTATAATATATATATATATATATTATAATATATATTTATATATATTATAATATATATAATATATATTAAATAATTAATATATGTTATATATGTAATGTATATATATATATGTATATATATTTGTATATAGTTACTTAAAATGAATATTGGAAAAGAATAATTGGATTATGTAATTAGAATATATATATATATATATTTATTTACTTATTTATTTATTTTAAAAGGATATTTATTTAGATGGATTTTATTGTTTTAGATGCATGCAAGGACGATAGTTATCCTTTAATGATTGATTATTTTAATTGTGGAAATTGAGTTAATTATTATGAGTAGTTGTGAAACTAAAAGTTAAACATTGAGTTTAATTCATTGTTGATTTATAAATTGGAATTATGTTTAAATGATGTATTTCAAATATGAGTTATTGATTTATTTGGATTTAGGAAATCCTAATGGTAGTTTATTTAATTACTTGAGTGACTTATTTTAATTGCGTATTGGGGGGATATTTGTTATTGTGAAAATGTAAGTCTTCCAGAGATTGTAAATTGTGAAAGGGTTGTTGTGTCTTTTGTTCACCCTTTGAGATTTCCTTAGATAGTGCACGTAGTTGGGATTCAGTATTTGACATCCGTAGGGATGTGTTACCTCTTGAGTTATGGTGGTTATTTGTTATCAGTTTTAGTGCACTGTCTACCCTTGGGTTGTGGAATAATTTATTGTGTTGTCAATAGGGGAGTGGCTTTCAACGAGGGCCAACACACAAAGTGGTGCCAGGATAACTCGTATGAGAGTCAATTTAATCAATGGAAATTAAATAGCCTATATTAGGGGAAAGGGTAGCTTAATACATTTAACTTGATAATTTAGCCTCGCTCATTGGCTCAAGGGCTTGTATTATACTTGAGATGAGTCGGGAAGGCCTTGAATGGCAAGATAATTATCTTGTCTTTTCGAAATATAATCGATTCTACACTGGTATGTATGTGGGGCCGGAGTTCATGAGAGGTTACCAGGATAACCCAAGATGGGGGCCGGGACCTAGGAAGATCTCCTAAGGATAACTAATGCAAAATTTGTGATGACACTCCTCCTATGACAATAGTTGGTTTCTATTGTACAGTGGATGTACGTTATTCAGTGGTTCTGGAAGCAATGTAACCTTATGTTATGTGTTTATTGGTACAGTGTTGTTTTGTATGTTGCTTGTGTCTAGAGGTAGTAGGTTTGTCTTGGTTGCCTTTTACTATCTCTTAGCATGGGGGTTGGGCCTACGAGTACCACACGGTTGGGTGGATCGTGCACCTTACACTGTTGGGCTTTCTCTACTTGTTCGTGATGGCGAGATCTTCTAGTTCAGAGATCTCATGTGTATTTGTGGACATGTTACTTCTCTTATGTTCATTGTATCAGTGGGACTCTATGTATTTATACTCCTCATTTGTAATCAAGGAGGATCTGTGTATTTTGTAATTGTATCATTTTGTATGATCTACCTCATCTTGGAGATGAGCTTTGTAATGGTATATTGACTTAATGTAATCTTTGGAATAATTCATTATTGTACTTTGTATACTATGCAATGGGTTAATGCTTTGATGTATGTTGTTTATCATGAGTTAATTTCATATGCTATGGTTAGATTAATTTTGTAAGTTTTGGGATTCACATGTAGACGCGTTGCATGGCCTAGAGGATGCATGTGTTTAGAGTAGATTACTTTACTTGTTATTGTTACTCTTTTTAAGAAAAAAATTAGTTGTGCTTCCATAGTGTTGCATTGTCCTCTAGGTTACATGGCCTGGGTTTTACAAAAAAATATTTTTTGTTCAGTAGTTAGTTTCAATTTCAGCAACTGTCGGTTCCTGCAGCCACTAAAATTCCATTATGTGTTTGTTCCTATAGCTAAGGCAGACAGAGTAGTTTCCTACCTGTTTGCTAGAATTTCCATTTCTGTCATTCAGTTTCAATCCAGTGGATTAATGCTTAGTGTAGATGTTGATTTATGCTTAGTATTTTAGTTGATCTCTTTCCAACACTCATTTCCAACATTGTTTCTTTCCTGGTTTATGGATGATTGCAATGAAGTCCTAGTGCACATATAGTGCTGACCCATTTCAAGTTTACATCCTTGGGTTGACAAGTGAAATGCACCTTCATGATGAGTAAGATAGCTACTTAGTGTAGATGTTTAATCTCTAAGTCACAACCCTAAAGGCTTAGTTATTAAACCATTGTAGGAGGCCAACATACATCTTCTTTGTTCAATTCCCCCCACTTGGTGAAGGTAGTAGCTACCATTTTGATAGTTTCAAGGATGTTATTACTTAGTGTGGGTTTCCCATGAGATTTGGGAGAAAGAAGTAAATATCCCAACACAAGACTATCCTTTGTTAGCTTATAGTTTCCACAACCATCATCCTAGATCACTACCTTGATGTCGGGTATGCTTTGCACAATGGATGCTTTCATTTTAGAGGTAGATGCAAGGGATGATGGGTCAACAAATGAGATAGAAGGTGTAGGCCCTTCGCCATTCTTGGGTATTTGGGGGATTTTATAGAATTTGGCCTCAAGATTCTTGTAGTAGTAAAAAGGCTTAAGATCTCCATGGATAGTAACTTCTCTACCCTTGAAAGGAAACTTTAAACATTGATGGTAGGTTAAAGCTACAACTTTTAAGGCAAGGATCCAAGGTCGACCAAGTAGTATGTTGTAGGGAAGATCAAAGTCTAACACTTGGAATGTAGTTTCTACAATGAGGGGGCCCACTTGGATGGGTAGTGTGATGATGCCTTGTGATACTTGTTCTTGGTCATCATATGCCCTGATGGTGGTGCTCTTTGTATTCTCAATAGTATCCTCTGAATAGCCCAAATTTTTGATGAACTGAAGGGTGCACATGTTCAAGCCAGCACCTCCATCTACTAAGACTCTTTTGACCTTGTTCTTATGAATGATGACCTCAAGGTGTAGAGCACGATTATGAGATGGTTACGATGGTAGGTCTTGTTCTGAGAAGGTGAGGAGATGATTAGTGATATGTCCTACCATAGCTTGAAATTGTTTGGTATCTATATCCTCAAGAACAGATGATGTAGACAAAGCTTCCTCTAAGATCTACCTATGTGTGGGGGATAGCCTCAATATTTCTAAGATAGAGATCTATGTAGGGGTCTTTTTAAGTTGATCTAAGAGATTATACTTTTTAGTGCTTGTTATTGGTTGAGTAGGGTGTGGCCTAAATTGAGGCAGGACAACTTGGATGGTGACCTTACCATGTTGTGTGGTGACTCCACATGCCGCACTAGATCCTTTGATGGTGATGACGGTAATGACACTATCACCGGAAGTGACCACATTGGAGTAGGTATGCTGCACATTTGTATAATCTTTTTCTTTCCCATTGTTGTTTCCCTTACTATGATCGGGCATAGGGGTCTTGTATATATTAAGATCTTGATTACCAACTAGTACTTCAATAGATATGGTATTGTTCTCTATAAGGTCTTGGATAATATTCTTGAGCCTCATGCAATTTTTTGTTTTGTGTCCGTTGATTTTGTGAAAGTCACAAAGATCATTCTCGTTGTACCAGGAGGGTTTCTCTTGTGGTTCAAGTTGGGAAGAATTATCATGTTTACTCTACCAATTTCTTCATGATGGTCTTGATAGGTTCTGACAACTACGTGTACTTGCATTTTGGATAGTTGTTCTTGTTAGGAGTTCGTTGTTGTTGTGTTTCAGTGTTGTTGATCTGATTATTCCGAGGGGGTGTTGTTTGTTGCGCAGTAGTTGAATGTTAGCAACTTGATTGTTGTTTGGTCTAGGAGCACTTAGGACCACCTTAGCATCTAGTACACCATCATTTTTCACGTTCTTGTTTTTAGCCCAGACCCAAGGCTTTTCATTTGAATTGGTTGATGGGTGATTGTCTTTGTAAGCTTGGGTATTTCCCTATGAGATTAGAGCTCTCTCAATGTTAAGGGCTCTAGGGACAAGCTCATCATAAGATGTGATGCATTGCATTTTCAAGTGGAAGGACATATCCAAATCTAGATTCGCTATGATGATCCCCACTTGTTGTTCATTGGGAAGGGGCCACTTGCTCTTACTAGCTCTTTGTCTCCACCATTGTAAGAAATTAGTGAAAGATTTTCCTTTGTTTTGTCTGAGAGTATATAATTCTTCTAGGCTTACGTCCATGTCAAGATTAAAGGAGAAATGATCTATGAACTTATTGGTAATTTCTTGAAAAGTTTTGATATCGGGAGGAAGTTGAGAAAACCAATCCATGGTAGGACCTGTTAGACTTCAGGGAAAGAGGTGCATTAAATAAGAATTATTGTATGCAACCTCCATACACATGACGTTGAACCCTTTGACCTGGTCCACGAGACTTCCTCTCCCTTTGTATTTGTCAAAATTGGGGATTTCAAAACTGGGAGGGAATGGTACCATTGTGATGTTTCAATCGAATGGATAGGGACATAGGTTTCATGTATGGGGCTTATTTGTCTTGCCCATCTGAAGGTCCTACATTTCTTGTGACAACACCTTAAGTTGTGATACTAGATCATCTGGTGGACTAGGTGGAGGAACATATGTTGCATATGATGGGTTGGTGGGATTCTAATATGATGATGTGTTGTATGGTGTGAATGGTGGTGTGAGATTCTCTAAAAATGATTGAGGTGTTGATGCATATGTTCCTAACGCATTTGTATTGACGATGTTTTGTTGAGGGTTATAATAGGATTTTTTTTTGTTGTTGTTGGGCATACTGTTGAGCTGGTAAGACTTGTTCTTTCTGTTGAACTGCAAGGGCTGCTTGTTGAGCTTGTTGTTGTTGTTGCACCACTAGGGCTTGTTGTTGGGCCTATTGTTTTTGTGCTACTAAGGCTGCTTGATGGGCTTGGTGTTGTTGTGCTAAGGCTGCTTGTTGTGCTTTCTATTGTTGATGTGCTACTAAGGTTGCTTGTTGTTGTTACTACTGTTGTTGTGCTACTAAGGCTGCTTGTTGTTGTTGCTATGCTACTAAGGATTATTGTTTTTGTTGTTGATGTTGGACTGCTTGTTGATAAGCTCATTGGGCTTGTTGTAAAGCTAGGGAATGTGCTTGTAATGTAGGATCAACTAGCTGTTGGGACATCTGTGATCTGGGTTTTGGGTGTTGATGTTCTATGTAGATTGCACATTGTTGATGAGAGGTTGTGGATTCCCTTCATTTAAAATTCCTTGTAGGATAGTAGATTGTGATGGAGGAATGCAAGTTTGAGGTCCCATTTGATTTTGCATGACTTGGGAGACAAACGGTAAAGATGAGGATGGTATCGTTAAATATTGTGATGTTAAAGGTACATTAGGACCTTGGGCCCATTGATTGAAAGGATTCCCTTGACCGATGTTTTGGAGATTCCCTTGTGTTTGAGATGTGGTCAAGGTATTACCTTGGTTGACAAGATTCGTGATTAAGGGATTATTTTGTTGTGGGTTGATGATGGATGGAATAGATGTGTTTTGGAAAACTACTATGTTTGATGTATCTAGGTGATCCAAGGGGATACTCAACATAAAAAATTAAAGTGTCCCATATGCTCCAGTAATTGTCACCAGATGGAAGTGCCTGAAATTATGAGTCCAACACAACTTGAATGGGCTCAAAAGGAATCTATATGCCCAAGAGATGGCCAGTCAAAGGTATGGGTCAAATAGGCACTTGAGGCCATCTAGAAATGCAAAAAAAATTGACCATCTCAGAATCTGATGAAATTGATGCCAACACGAACCCAATGCTGCTCGTTTCACCGAAATTCGAGCTCATACGCAGGAATTACAGCTAGTCAAAGTTTTTGTAGAAAGGTTGAATTTGACCGTATGGATGTTGATGTCAGCATGCTGACGTGGTAGTCTGTATGGTATGAACAGTGACATGGACTAACCATGGATTGAAACATGGCATCTGACTGGGATGGTGAGTCAGCATGTACAGACCAATCACATGCTGACACATGGCATACCATATGCGTGGAAGCTGATGTGTGTTTTCCGGTGAATTAGGTTGCACCACATGGCACCTCCTCGGCATGCCACGTGGCCCTATCTATCTGCTCCTCCGGTGGTCAGTTTGAACAGTTACAAAATGAATTTGGTGGGGATTTGACCCCCCCACCTATCAGTTTCGGGCCACCTACTCCACCAATGGACCGTGCAACATGCGCTTTACCATGAATGGCGGTCTGTTTGTTTTGTTGAAAAAACTGTTGGAATTCAGTTTTAAATTGAATGGTGGTAGGGGTCGACCTCCCGACCACCCTGCCACCAAAAAGTATAACCACCAATAGACCATCGAATTCCTTTGAGATATTAATGGCGTCAGTTGGTTTTGTTGAAGATCAACAACCCGAATACCCTCTATTTAAAACAATTCCCTCTAAATTTTAAAACTAATCTCCTAATTATTTTAAAAGAATAACAAATAAACCTCCCAAAAGCCTGAAATGCAAAATTTGAAGGGCTCAAATAATATGTAGGAGATTAATTATGATTTTTATATGTAAATGGGGGGGATTTTCAAATATTTTTACTTTGTAAAGGGGATATGGTTGATTTTGTAAATCATTTAGTTATAAACCAAATTGGGCAAAATTTTTGTATAAAAAGGGGTGAAATTGGGAGAGTGAGGCATTTAGAAATCAAGTAGGTGATGACACTGGGAGAATTACATTGAAGAATTGAAGCCATTCTTGTATGTTGGAGGAACGTTATGCCGCCGAAGTGCTAGAAGGGAATGGTTTTGTTTTGCAATTGTAATCTTGTTCTTGGAGCATAATAGGATCAGTCACTCTATTGGAGAGGGACCAGGGGATGTAGCCTTTCGGCGAACTCCGTTATCAATTGTGTTTCATCTTCTATCTCTTTCTCTCTTTCATTATGTTATCACCTTGTTATGCTATGTTATTTAAGTATTTCGATTATGTTAATTTCATTTGTAAAGCTTGAATCAATCATTGTAATAGTTAAGCATTCATAAGCAATTGTCATAGATCCTTATTCAAATCAAGTTTGGTATCAGAGCTTTGTGTGACTAGTATTGTAGAAGTGGATGCTAACACATTCCAATAAACAACGAGGTGAAGGCGAGCTAGAAGAATACAATCCTGAGATTGACAAACAAAGGAATTTTCCAATGATGGAAGAAAATGAAGCTGGGAAAAGTACTGAGCCTGAGCTTGATGATAAGTATTTTCAGCGAGCCTTTCTTGACATGAAGGCTATGGTGGAAGAGATTTATGCGGAAAAGAAGAAGCGCAAAAAGGGAGATTCTTCGAAGCGATAAAAGAAGGAAGATCGAAAGGACAAAGAAGGAAAAGCTACAGAAGCTCCATCTCCTCCATCTTCTCCTTCTTCTTCTTCTTCTACTACTATTGTTAATCCTTTCAAGAGCAATTCTAAGCCTATTATTAAACTGGATGTAAAATTTGAATTGCCTAAGTATTGTGGGGAGTTAAATGCTGAAAAGTTAGATGATTGGATCGAGCAGGTAAAAGTGTATTGTAGGATTTAAGGCCTAGCAGAAGATGCTTCTAGGATCCAGTTAGCCACTCTTTGGTTGGGAGGTACAACTCTCACCTAGTGGGAGAGTAGGACTCGAGAGGAAATTGCTTGCCATGGTAGGGTTAATATGACTTGGATGGAATTTCTTGCTACCCTTAAAAAATAGTTTTATCCTTTAGGTTATATGCAACAATTAATAATGAATTGGAAAACCTTTAGGCAAGGTAAGGGTTAGTCTGTCCAAGATTACACCCATGAGTTTAGAAAATGGGCTATTGCTTTAAATGTTCCATTGTATACTTAGGATACATTACTTAAGTACATAGGTGGTTTGCATTCTTACCTAAGACATACTATTCTAATGTTGAGTCCTAGTAATCTGGACGAAGTGTCAATCCAAGCAACTCATTTAGAATCAAGGGGTAAGAACACTTTTAGTGATAATTTCTCAAAGAAACCATCTAAGTCTAAGAGGAATTCTAAGGGTAAAGACAAAGGAAAAGGGAAGAAGACAACTACAGTTAAGGAGGGTGATAAACCCACATACTCCCATTGCAAGAAAGAGGGGAATGATGATTCAAAGTGTTGGAAGTTGCATCCAGAATTAAGGCCAAAAAGATACAGAGGCAATAAAGGCAAGCAAAAAGACTGAGCCACTGTAGTGATTCAACAAGATCTTGGATCCGAGTCTACAGATGAAACATAGATTATTGCTGCTGCAGTCCAAGGTAAAGGGAAAGGTATAATTCTCTCTTCTGATGCAAATGTTTCTAATGAAAGCACAAGTAAAGTATCTACTCCTCCTAAAGCTGATAAACAACAAAATGAATTGTTTCATATTCGAGTTGTAACTAAGCACACTAAGATTGACACACTATTTGAAACGGGTTCTCAAGTCAACTTAATATCTGAAGAGGTGGTATAGAAACTTAATCTAGCTACAACACCTCATCCAAAGCCATATCCACTTGGATGGGTTTGCAATGATGCTTAACTACAAGTAACAAAAAAATGTAATTTGAAATTTTCTATCACTGCAAACTTTGTTGATGAGGTAGAAGTAGATGTTGTTCCTTTGGATATTTGTGGGCTTGTGTTAGGGAGTCCTTATCTGTATGACAGAAAATCAATCTTTTATAGTGGGAGAATAAGTATCATCTTTTTAAGGATGGAATAGAATACATTGTATGTGCACACAAAGTTAAGACTAATCTTGCACTAGTTAATGTTGGTCAAATGAAAAGATTGGTTAATTCTAGTAAGAACTTTGTATTAATGCTTGTAAAACCCAAAGAGGATGAAAAATATGAAGCATTTAAGGGGTGTGATCTAGAGCGTAAAACTGAAATGGTCAAAATAGTTTCTGCTTATGATGACTTATTTCAGGATCCAAAGGTATTTCCACCTAAGAGAGAGATACAACATGAAATCTAGTTGTAGCAAGATGTGACTCTTCCAAACAGCGACATGTACCATTTATCAGTTTTGTAGAATGAGGAAATCAAAAAGCAAGTTCAGGAGTTGGTTGAAAAAGGAGTCATCTGTCCTAGTACATCTCCTTGTTGTTCTCCAATTGTGTTGGTTCCAAAGAAGGATGGGTCTTGGAGAATGTGCATCGACTATCGAGCCTTGAACAAGATAACGGTAAAGAACATGTATCCTCTTCTCTGTATTGATGATTTACTTGATCAGTTAAAACATGCAGTTATTTCACTAAGTTAGACTTACATAGCGGATATCATCAGATAAGAATTACAGAAGATGACATTTGGAAAATTGTATTTAAGACAAAACAGGGACTGTTCGAGTGATTGGTCATGCCCTTCGGACTTTGCAATGCACCAACTACATTTATGAGAGTCATGAATGATGTCTTTCGTCCTTTTATTGATGATTTTGTCATAGTCTATTTAGATGATATTCTTGTATTCAATTGAACTTGGGAAGACCATGTAAGTCATGTAAAGAAATTTTTTGATGTATGGAGAAAAGAAAAACTCTTTGTAAAGATGTCTAAATGCGAATTTGCTAAGACATACTTACTGTACTTAGGCTATGTTGTAGTTGGTGGTCAATTGAAAGTATACCTTGCGAAGGTCAAAGTTATTATAAAATGGCCTAAGCCAAGTACAGTCACTGAAGTCAAACATTTCTTAGATGCAATCCAATACTAGAGAAAGTTCATTGAAAACTTCTCCTACATTGCATCACCATTGAACGCATTGACCAGTACAAAGACAAATTTTCAATGGGGAGGTCCACAATAAAAGGCCTTCAACACTTTGAAGGAAAAGTTGAGCACAACACCAGTTCTTGCTTTACCAAATTTACACCAACCGTTCGAGATCGAGACAGATGCGAGTGGATTTTCCATGGGAGCAGTGCTAATGCAAGGAGGTAGAATGATTTTCTATCACTTTGAAACCTTTTTAGGTGCAGTAATTAACTATCATACTTATGATAAGGAACTTTATGCATTAGTTCTGAGTGTTAAAAAATGGAAACACTACTTAATGGGGAAAGGAACTTTAATCCACACTAATTACCAACCACTTCAGTATTTACATTCACAATCTAAATTGCAACAAAGTAGGCACTTTAGGTGGATGGTTTTTCTACAGTAGTTTCATTTGGTAATTGAGTACAAGAAAGGTGCCCATAACAAAGTAGCAGATATGTTGTCTAGGCCTCCTGTTATGAATGCTTTGATTATCCTTAAAGGTAGTTCCATGGTACATGAAATTTTTTAGGAACAGTATGCTAACGATGAATACTTTAAGGAAATCTATTCAACTCTAATTGCAGGAAAATGTGTAGAAGATAAATATTACTATGTGGAGGATAAACTGTTGTATCACTTGGGAAAGTTATGCATTCCAAAAGATGAACAAGTGTAGGTAATCAGAGAAGCACACACCTCATTGATTGCAAGACATTTTGGGGGTAAGCAGACAATCACTCAGCTGCAGAAGTATTGTTACTGGCCTCGTATGCAAGAAACTATAACTAAGTATATTAGAGGTTGTGTCATGTGTGTAATAAGTAAGCCTAGCAATAGGAAATTTGGGTTGTACACACCTCTACATGTACCATCCCATCCATGGGAAAGTGTTTCAATGGATTTTGTTGGGGGGTTACCTATGTCTAGGAAGGGACATGATTATCTATATGTAGTAGTTGATCGGTTCAGTAAAATGTGTATTCTAATGCCTTGTAAGAAATATGTCACCGTTGAACTAACAACTCATATGTACTTTCAATTTTTATGGGTTCATTTTGGGTTACCTACTTCTATTGTATAAGATCGAGATTCTCAATTCTTAGGGGAATTTTGGTTAGCTTTGTGGGGACTCATGGACACCAAACTGAAGAAGATTACAACCTTCCATTCACAGATCGACAAACAGATAGAGGTAGTAAACAAGAAAGTTGTGCATCTGCTCAGAGATTACTGCAACAAACATCCCAAGTTGTGGGATGAGAGTCTTCATTATGTGCAACATGCTTACAACCATGTGACACACTCTTCTACAAAGAGGTTTCCTTTTGAGACTTGTTTCGGTTATGTGCCTAAAATACTGATAGATTTTGATTTTGGGAAAGATGATGTTGAAGATGGATGCCATGATGCAAAGAAGGCTTTGAATTTCATCCAAAAATTCCAAGCAATCCATCAGGCAGTGGAAAGACAGTTAAAGTAGAGCCAAGAAAAATACAAGGCTCGCCATGATAAGCATCACAATGATCATCATTTCCAGGTTGGAGATAGAGTTTGGTTACATATCAACAAGGAAAGAATGCAAGGCGAAGGAAGGAAGCTCAAGCTGATTCAGTATGATCACTTTGAGATCTTGGAAAAGATCAGAACCAATGCCTTCCACCTCAAACTTCCTCCATACGTGCACATCTATTTAGTTGACAATGTTGAGAATCTAAATTTGTACGAGCCTCCAATGATACCGGATGAAGACATAGACATTCAGGTTCCATCAGTTGATGATCTTTCACTGGAGTACATGTCAGAGTTTCCAGAGGATGTCATCTTAGACATGAAATTTAGGACTTCACGAAGAGGCACAAGTGAATACCTCAGAGTGGGACTGAAGGGTATGAATCTAAGCAAGGAAAAATAGATGGAGATTGGTAAAGTGAGGGAACTTTACCCTCACTTGCTTTCTAATTAATCAAGCTTTCGAAGGTCCAAAAGCTCTCTAATGGAGAGGACTGATCCAAGGGGATACTCGACGTAAAAAATTGAAGTGTCCCATATGCTCTAATAATCATTACTAGATCAAAGTGCCCAAAATTTTGAGTCCAACACAATTTGAACGGGCTCAAAAGGAGTCTGTACGCCCAAGATACAACCAATCAAAGGTACGGGTCAAACAAGCACCTGAGGCCATCCAGAAATGCAAAAAAATTGACCATCTCAAAATCTAAAAAAATCAATGCCAACACGAAGAGCTCGTCAACACGAACCTAACACCACTCATTTTGCTGAAGTTCGAGCTCGTATGCAGGAATTACAGCCACTCAAAGTTTGTGTAGAAAGGTTGACTTTGACCGTACAAATGTTAACATCAACATGCTGACGTGGTAGTCCGTACGGTACAAAAAATGACAAGGAATAACCATGGATTAACATGTGGCATCTGACTGGGATGGTGAGTCAGCAGGTACAAACCAATCACATGCTGACACGTGGCATACCATACAGTGACTGGGTAGTTGATGTAGCGTATGGATGGTGACTAGAGAGGACACATGGTAGATGATGTGTGTTTTCTAGTGAATTAGGTTGCACCATGTGGCACCTCCTCGGCATGCCACATGGCCCTATCTATCTCCTCCTCTGGCGGTTAGTTTTAATAGTTGCAAAATGACTTGGGGGGGATTCGACCCCCCACCTATTGGTTCTTAGGCACCCGCTCCACCAATGGACCGTACAACATGGGCTTTACCATGAATGGCGGTCTATTTGTTTTGTTGACAAAACTATTGGAATTCAGCTTTAAATTGAATGGTGGCGAGGGTCAACCTCTCGACCACCCCGCCACCAAAAAGTATAACCATCAACAGACCATCAAATTCCTTTGAGATATTAATTGTGTCGATTGGTTTTGTTGAATCAACAACTTGAATACCCTCTATTTAAAATAATTCCCTCTAAATTTTAAAACTAATGTCCTAATTCTTTTAAAATAATAACAAATAAACCTCCCAAAATCCCGAAATGTAAAATTTGAAGGGCTCAAATAATATGTAGGAGATTAATTATGATTTTTATATGTAAATGGGGGGGGTTTCAAATATTTTTACTTTGTAAAGGGGATATGGTTGATTTTGTAAATCATTTGGTTATAAACCAAATTGGGCAAATTTTTTGTATAAAAAGGGGTGAAATTGGGAGAGTGAGGCATTCATAAATCAAGCAGGTGATGACGCTGAGAGAATTACATTGAAGACTTGAAGCCATTCTTGTATGTCAGAGGAATGTTACGCCACCGAAGTGCTGGAAGGGAATGGTTCTATTTTGCAATTGTAATCTTGTTCTTGGAGCATAATAGGATCGGTCACTTTGTTGGAGAGGGACCAAAGACATATCCTTTTGGCGAACTCCGTTATCAATTGCGTTTCATCTTCTATCTCTTTCTCTCTTTCGTTCTATTATCACCTTGCTATGCTATGTTGTTTAAGTATTTTTGTTATGTTAATTTCGTTTGTAAAGCTTGAATCAATCATTGTAATCATTAAGCATTCATAAGCAATTGTCATAGATCCTTATTCAGATCACTGGGGGAGGATTCGATGAAGAGGTCCCATGTGGTCTTAAGGGTTGATTTTGCATGAGGGTGCTTCCTTTCCCTTTTGGGTCTAGTTGGTCCACACTAACTTGCGTGATGTTGGGTACACTTGAGGTATTTATAGGTATAGATGAAGAGGGATGTCCTTGATATGTTGAAGTTTTTGTGGAGTAATGAAGCATAAGTGGTTTATATGGTTGTTTTGGATCCTTAGGAATGGGAGGAGTGCCAAATGTTGGTGTCCAAGTGGTCATTTGGGATGGAGGATTGGTTTCAAGGGTACCCACAAGTGTGTTGGTTTCAATGGAATATTATGGCCAAAATCTTTAGCAAGACTAGCTACAGTACTAGGTGTTGGTGTTTGAATTAGCCCCAGGGATGGAGTTGTCAAACCTTGTGTTAACGACTGTACAACAAAAGATGGGGAGTTGGGAACTATGTTCTCCAAGACTTGATGCTCCATGATTTCTTCCCTAGTAAGGCCAAATGTTGGATGTCGTGGTTGTGTTGTTGATATGTGGTTGTCATTGATGTCAACACTATTAGCATTAGTGCATTTGAAGCTGTATATGTCGAGGATATTGAAAAAATTGTAATGGAATCACTAATACATTTGACTGCAAAATCCGACGAAATTGTCTGACGAAATATGTAAAATTCAATGTTCGTCGGGTGCTTGTAAAATTTGATGTGTAATTTCCAATTTTTTGAAAGTTTATCCCCGACGTTCATCAAAATTTTGACGACCCTGGGGTTCGTCGAAATGTCGGCTATCATTTTCGTCAAATTTTCGACAAACATGAAAAATTAAAAAAAAATCAAATTGTGGCTGACATAAAGAAAAGTGAGTTCACGCTTGATTTATTGCGACAATGTTTTGCTCTACTTGAGACAGTTTGTGGAGAACTAAGGATGATTTTCTTGGGAAAAACAGAAAAATTCAAGAAGATATCGTGTTGAGGGTAGTCATTGTCTTTGCATAATTCATTGTGAAGTCGATTTGTAGTCCCAGTTTGAAAATCATATTTTAAAGCAACATCTCATTAGATTTCCTTCATTTTTAGAGGTTAAGGGTTTTGAGAATTTCATGTCCATTTTGTTGTGTGGAATCCCCATAAGAGCACAACTAAGGAACAAATTCTTTTGATTGTAATTATGTGATCCATAACCCTATTGGTCATGTGGCACAGTTGTGTTATAACAAATATAGGATGCATTCATCTATGACCCAAGTTTAATGTGGCTATGTTGCGATAGAAATGGAGGTACTCATATAATGTAGTTAATTCAGGTTGTATCATGTAGGTGTCAATCATCATTGGGCGCATTCAAGTTGTCTCAAGTTTAATAGGTTATGATGTAATTATAGCATGATCTAAGAGTGATTACCTCTTGCTGCAAAAAAGAGCCTATAACTCTAGTTGATATGTAGAGTGGTTGTGTTATATCAATTATGTAGTGCATTCAAGCACAACCCATGTTTAATGGGCTATTCTAGTGAGTGATCAAGATTTTCTAAACCTTATGAATGTTACTTGATATATATTTGCATAATCTCAAATTCCTTCTCGTGAGGCTTCGAAGCACAATGCAAATTCCTTTATATAGTGTTTACTTCTTTTAATTAAAAAATAAATAAATGATGTAGTTTCCATAATTAGATAATGTGGAGATCTCCTAAAACTGCCCCAGCATACTATCCTCTTGGGCACTGTATTCATTACTCTAGCTACTAGGGTTTTGTATGTGACATCTTTAATATCTTCATGACCGTGGCTTTTAAATAGATCTCAGTCTTTGCTTTAATCCTTTTCATGGTAACCCTTGAGTTCCATAATCCACCTCCAATCTCTTCTAAGAACGGTGTCTTAAGCTAGACTGCATAGTATGCATATAAAGCAATTCCTTCATACCTACCATTGTTCTAAACCACCACTCACTGCCTTGCTTAAAATGTTGCCTCCATAAGCAAAATAGCATGTTTTAAAATCATGGTTGCCAGTGATTGACCATTAAGGTCACCACTTTCATCATGAAGATACATAATGAGATTTCCTTTTATCTTCAAACTCAAGGCATTATGGAAGATAACATTGTGAATTGTTTGTTGTGTACACCGGAATTTTTTGCACATTTCATCGCTTTGCTAACTTCCTTTAAGACTGGTATTGCACCTCAACAAGAATTTCCCAAACAGCTCACTCACTATCACTTGAAGATTCTCATTTCATGAGCATCCTTTATAAATCAAACTATGCCCTATAGACTGCCTACTTACTACAAAGGACTCATTGTATCATGGTATTGTAGTTCTTAAGATCCTTCAACTTTATTGACACTACTTCACATTCCACAAGGTATTATTCACTATTCTCCCATCTTTGATGAGTCTCAAAACACTGCTCAAACATGCAATCCACTACCTCCATTATACATTACTGGCTAAGAAGAAACATTGAACCTATGATTACCACTGCTATTTCATTTGGACAGTCATTCCCTGATTGCATTTGCCTTGTCTAACACTACCAAAAGCATTTGAAAAACCCTTAAGGTCAGCAAGGGGGTAAGGAAACTCACTATTAAAATCTCCAAGTTTTACTATGCAAGGTTTGAGCTTTATTATCTTGTCACTGCCAAATTTATTTTTGATCACACATCTCAAGGATCACATTCTTTCTTACCGCATATTACTGCATTTGGCATAAATGTCACTAAGCTACAGTGTGCTTGTTATTGGCTACAATCTTTAGATTGCAAGATTTTTTTATTACCTACAATGTCTCAATCTTTCTGGTATTGCAACCTCACTAATCCGCTATAGTTATTGTTTATGTTTCTACGGAGGCCTAGGGTTTGTACCCTAATCATGCTCTTACCAATGCTTCTATTATTTTTTATTAGGGCTCTCTCAATGTTGAGGGTCCTAGGGATAAGCTCGTCATAAGAAATGACACATTGCATCTTTAACTAAAAGGATAAATCCATATTGACATTAGCAATGATGATTTCAACTTGTTGTTCCTTAGGAATGGGTCACTTGCTCTTACTAGCTCACTAGCTCCATCATTGTAGGAAGTTTAGAATCAAGTTCAATATTCTGATTTTAGGAGTCTAACGACTGGAAATCATAGTAAAATCAGAATTTAATAAGTTTTGGGATTAGCATTTTAAAGTGTTTTTTGGAGTCATTAAATTTAGATTATCTTCTCTTTTGCAGGGGTGGTTGCATGCCAAATTTTTTTGGTATAAAATATCGGAATTATTAGATTATGTTACCTGTCTATGAATAAAAAATTATTGAGTGTGTATTTTGATATTTTTTTTGAAGATTTAAATAGTCAAGCTTGGCAAAGAAAAATCATGTCAGATAATATTAGTCCAAAACAAAATAAAGAGACACTTGATAGATTGTGGGCTAGATTGAAAAAAAAGGGTGATGGGAAATGTTATTGTCTTTGCAATAATTGCAAGGGCTTAAAGACGAGATGACTTTTAATCACAACAGCTGAGAAACATTGTAGGCCACATGGTCACATTGAAGGGGGAATGATTATCATCCATTGGTAAGTTGTTCATTATATGTGTTTATATTGATTGAATTTGTAACGTTTATATTGTTTTAACATTTTATATATATATATATATATATAATCACTCTTGATCATGATCATGGTTTATTTGTGTCTATCATTATTATAAAGCAGGGCTCTAGGGCGTATGATATGGATTATCATGGTCCAAGAATGTGGTTTTATAAATGATGAACATGGAGCTATGAATATCAAGATGAAGTTAATGATCCTATGGAAGAAGATGATCATGTGCCAGAAAACACAGTTGAAGATGATAATATGAATACATTGATCCATGACACATTTAGTGGCACAGTTAATCATGATGATCAAGATGACTTTGATGATGTTCATGATTTACCTGTACTTGAGAAGGCATAGGAGCCCCTTTATGAAGGCTCCTAAACAACTCTTCTTTCTACTATATTGTTGTTGTTGAACTTGAAGGTTATGAATGGTTTATCAAACATAGAAATCTCACGGATGTTAAGGTATGTCATAAATGTCATCTTTTTTCATCTATTTTAATTGTTGTTAGTTCATAACTAGTAAATAAAGGATGAAATATGTACCATTAATATTCTTTATATGAACAAATTATTTTTTGTTGTAGATTGATTGGTGAATTTTTGTTACCACCATCAAATATTTTACCTCTATCATACCGAGATTTATGTGCCATTATGAAATATATTGGAATGGAGTATCAAGCAATAGATGCATGTCCCAATGATCATATTATATATCATAACAACAAGAATTTGCAATAGAATGCCCTAATGTCATATCAGTAGATATCGAATAGATCAACTAACAAAAAAGGTGCCTCGCAAGGTTCTTCGTTATATTCCCATTATTCCACATATGCAACGATTATTTAGGTGCGAAAGCTTAGCGCAATTGATGGATTACCATGCACGAAATAGAAGTGGAGATGACATTCTTCAAATGCCTACGGATAGTTATGCATTTAGGGACATGGAGGAAAAATGGCCACACATTAAAGAAGAACCTCATAATCTCAAGATTTCATTGGGAGCGGACGATGTCAATCCATTTGGAGAGCTGAGATCTATTTACTCAGTGTGGCCTGTTTTTGTTATCAACGATAACATTCCTCCATGGATGTCAATAAAAAGGGAGCACATAATGTTGTCAATGATTGTTCTAGGTATTTTTCTACATCAATTTTCTTTAACATAATAGCATCTCATTTGTCTTATTTGTTGCATAATGACTTTATATTTTTTTCATTCAATAGTCATGTACATTAATTTATATATATTGCAGTAAAATGGTTATAATAGTTATGTAATGTTTATGTTCATTCAACTAGGTAAGTACCAAGTTAAAGATATGAATGTATATATCGAGCCTCTTATTGACGAGTTACTAAAGTTATGGAATGGCTGCCACATGTAGCGACGCCTGCACCAATAGACAAAGACAATTTCACTCCATGCAATGCTTCAGATGGACAATTCATGATGCCCTTTAGGGCTAACACACATATTTGTGGTATGTTATAATGTTCGACTATATTTTAACAATATTTAATTTGATGAAGTAGATATCATGCATGTTTTTAAAATAATCTATTCATTATATATAATTATAAAATTGACATATTTAATCTAATTCTATATGATCTTGCAAGTCTTCAAACAAAGGGAAAATTTGCATGTCTAATTTTTGGTCCAAAGATGAAATCTCGTTGTTCAACAAGTTTAGGAAAGCAGGTGTTTGATGAGTATAGGCACTTCCTCCATAGAAATCATAAGTATCGAACTACTAAAAAAATATCTTATAAATGGGAAAGAGGAGACTACATCAAAACCACGAAGAATGTCACCTCGCCTATGGATGTTGGAATATAATAGAATTAATCATCAAGGTTATACATTGGATCAAATTATTTATCTATCATATATGATATGTTTTGAATTTATATTTTTATATTGTGTTATGTTTACTCATGTTGTAATTGACAATGATTGTCGTTAATTTGTTTAACTTATATGTTTCATGAAGGTTGTCAAGGCATTAATGGTCGGCTTCCACAGGGACTAAAAAGTTATCCCAGACAATTTAGTACGTTGCCCTACTATGAGCAGCTACAAATTGTGCATTTGTTTGATACAATGCATATCGGAAAGAATATAACAAAAATGTTATGGAAAATATTGGATGGAAGGCATGACAAAGTAAAAATTGTAAAAATTTGTAGTGACATTCAGGAAGCCAATCATGCAATGAAAAATTTCATTCAATTAAATAGTGAAGGAGACCAAATTAATATAAGTGCCCTTCCTTGGTTATTAACAGAGCAACAAAGCAATGTTATAAAAGAAGTCATACAAAAAAAATTATTTCCCACAGGATTTGCTGTGAACATAAACAATATAATAACAAAGAAAGGTGAATTTGGGTCAGAAATGAAAACGCATGATTGGCATACCTTCATTAAGGTAATTATTCTGGTATATTATATACACTTGTATAATGCATGTACTTTTCAGTGTATTGTGTTTACTACTTTTGGAAAAATAAATGTTATCATTTATAATTGTTGGCAAGATTCACCTCTATCTCCTCCTACACAACTTTGACAACAATGTCAAGCAAGTTATATATGATCTTGGAAAATACATGAGGTAAGTAGCTAGATTTGTTCAATTTGCTATATACATCTTATAATTGCCATTTGTTTTACTTGTTATGTAATATATTGTATATTTTTGTTAAATATCGTTAATATATTTGTGCCTTGAATCACCTGTAGATGGCTATCATCTAAAGAAATCCATAAAGAAGATATAAATTATTGGAAGAGAAAAATTCCTTGTCTAATGTGTGAAATGCAAAAGTGTCTACCTTCAACATTTTTCAATGCACAAGAACACTACCTCATACACCAAGTTGAGGAGATTGAATTGTGTGGACCAGCATAACACAAGGTCAATGTGGATGGTTGAGAGGCACTTGAAATTTTTGAAGGCTTTGGTTGTATTACAAAGAGTACATCTTGAGGGTTCTATGGTGGAGGGATATATGGTATACCAGACCATGGTGTACATTAGTGAATATCTTCCTAAGTTTGCAGCAAAGATCCATGTAGATCGCATTTGGGATCTCAACTCCATTAACAAATTCGAAGGGGAGTACCTGTTGGGGAAAGGTAGATTGAGGAAAGTGAGAGGTAATTATAATTTGGTCATGGAGATTAATTGGAATGCATTTTACATATGGTTTTTATGTATATTGTACTTATTTAATTTTTAATCTTCAATATACATCAATTATAAATTAAGGTCGTATACTGTGGTATTTAACTAATTATATGTTGTTTGTGAATTTCAATTTTTTTTGGTACAGTTAGTCGAGAGTGGGATGCACTACATTTGTACGCCACCAACAATCTTGATTGGATGACAGTATGGATTGAATGATGTCAACAACTTGGTCGCGCATTAACATGGGAAGGTGTGGCTTCATTGGTTAAAGAAGCTCATCATAATAGAGATTTCAATGTTACACAAAGGGAAATTGATTTAGCATATGGTTTAAGAGATAAACAGGTACATATAAATATATTAATCACCCATATTATTTAATTATTTTCAGGTATATTGATGTATATATATCTTGAGATTGTTTTCTTTGCATAAATTCGGCCAAGAATAAATATGTTTATCAACTGACGATATTGCAATAATTTTTATATATTTGACATATTGCAGGTGAAACACCACAAGACTATGTGGTGCAATGGTTTTAAATTTCAAATCAAAATGTTGGATGACATAAAGAAAACTTGTGATTCTGGTATAACTGCAGTCTTTCAGGTGACTAATGTTTCATCTAGAAGCGACATACATCCAGAAGTCTTAGAAAATTGATACTATGGGATTTTGGATGATATACTTGAGTGTGACTTTAAGTCCTTTAGATTAATTTTATTCGTCGTCCTCTGATACAGGCTACGATTGAATGAAAATGATCCTGAGAGAACTGTTATTGAACATGATAATGGATTCACCATGGTTACTACAAGGTTGATCGAGCAAGCTGGAAATGAGCCCTATATTCTTCCAAGCCAATGTGAGTAGGTATTTTACTCAGAGGTTCCAGGTAAACCGGGTTGGTCATTTGTTGTTAGACATGATCCAAGAGGAAGGCCGGTAAAGTATAATGTGGTGGAAGAAGAAGATACCAAAGAACTAGAAGATGATGTAGATGATGATCGTAGATCAACCAAGAAGTTGATGATGTCCGTGGACTAAGATGTCAATAGAGGAACTAGGATGACAGATGATGTAGGAGTTAATGTTCATGAAGACATACATCCGTAGATGATGACACGGTCAAACTCCATATCGATGATGATGATGATATGACCAACTCATAATGTCGAACTGGATCTGGATGATACGCATAAAGAGCTTGATGAAGAAGAAGATCAATGACATTGAAATGTATGAGTTATGTGATCATATTATCTATTTGATATTAATTTCTTGATAGAATTATATTTGACTTATGTGGTTACATAATTAATTCATGATGTTTTTAATTTTTATGCCATTACATAATTAATTTAATGATGTACTTTTAATGTTTGAAAGGTCAAAAAATTAAAACATTTCAATAGTGATGTTAACAACCTTGAAATTAGTGTGTTTTATGTTTCATGTGATCATAAAAGATTAAAAAGTTAGTTGTAGAGGTGGTTGTTCAGTGGTTGACTTGTATGTTGGTTCTTTTTACAATGTAACCAGGTTTGTCTTCTAATATACCTATGGAATTGCCAATTTCAATCAAAGGCACCAAGGACCTGGACCAACTGATGACAAATTTAAGAAACCTCCTACACTTTGGCCTCTACAAGACCCGTGAGGGTGATCCCTTAATGTGTTTACAACCTCTACACCATTATTATAAACAACATTAACAATAATAGATAATCTCACTTAATAGCTCAACAATTATAAGATAATATCAACTAGAATTGGTTGTTCATAGACAATATCAACTATCTGGAGCGTGAGATAACTAAACACAATCCATTGTATAAGATAGTCAATGATTTACAATTTGTAGCAAGCTCTAGGCAAAGACAAACAAATACTAAACTACACTAATAATTACAACTTAGATCAGTGCCATATATCCATTGCAGGAGTCAAATTCATAAGCATCTAGAGGTTTATAACAAATTTAATACATCACATATAAAATCCTTGACAATATTGCATTGCATCATCAATATGCATTCTAACCCACTTAATTACTTATCAACCTTTATATACACATATCCAAAATTTCATAATCCCATTCAAGCATTTTGATTTTAATTCTTTGAATTAAAGCTAAAATAGAATCATACACACCAATAATAGATGATAAACAACCCTTAGTTATTTCATTCGAAGTTCAGATATGCATGTACAATGGAGAGACATGAGCTCGAATTTTTATTTCAACTCAAATGCTAGTACTGCTATACAACATTAAATCTCTATGAACTCAAAACCCGCTACATAATGATCTTCAAAACCTAAATTGCATTTCTCTAAAACCATCGGATATGCAGAACATATCTGCTTATAATCCCATTCAAGCATTTTAATTAATTCCTTGAATTAAAGCTAAAATAGAATCATACACACTACAACAGTGAGCTGAATGAAACAACCCTTAGTTATTTTATTCAAAGTTCAGATATGCACATATAATGGAGAGACGAGCTTAAAATTATCATTTCGATTCAAATGCTAATACTGTTATGCAACATTAAATCCTCATGAACTTAAAACCTATCACAAAGTGACTCATAACCTAAATTGCATTTCTCTCTAAAACCATTGATCTTTACAATCAGCTCTGCAACTTCACCTAGACTCGATCAAAATTATCTAACTTGCTAACTCATACTTCTGGCCTTGAAATCCTTCTTATAGAAAAATGAAGGAGCAAACAAGCTTCAGGCCAGAAAGTACACACGTCACTAGTCAATTAGAGCACCTGATGATATTCCAAAAATTGTTACAACTGCAATCATCCTGGAGCATATTCTAGTTCATCATGTCGGCGGAGGAAGGTTGATGCAATAACAAAAAACCATGCGAAACCCACGCCAAGAAAGCCATCAACACAAAACTGGAATCGTTGTAACTGCAACATCTGATTTGCCACTTGTCGGTAACCCACTCTTTTTACTCATCATCATTCAAATACTTAGCCACCCACCTCTGGTATTCTTCATCAGTTGGCCAGTCAAAATTAATCACCTCACTTACCTTTGTACTATAAGGCATATACTTTACTGCTACCTGATTAGCATCTCTTTCAAAAGATTCCAAAAATGAGCTGGTACCAATAATCTTATCCATACAATTCACCAACAAATCATAATCCAAGTCATCACAAATTACTTTAATTTGATTATTTATGACCTTACTCGCTTGATCCTGCCATTGTTGGAGTATTCTGATTTCCCCCTTCTCATCAATTATATCAGGTAACAGTGTGTTACCCCAATCTTTGAAATTCTTTACCAACTCCCTAATCTTCCTACTTAAATCATCTAGTAAGGTCTAAAAACCTTGCAATGATTTCACTAATATATAAGTAGGCTTCAATGATTGGGGCCTATTATTTACATCAAACCTTGAGAATTTATTCATAATATCTAGATCATTTGCCTTAGGGATCTAATTTTCAATTATTGGAATCACTATCTCCTGATCCCTATCAATATTTTTTATTGCTTCAAATAGCAAAGAATACAAAGAATGTATAGAGGGCAATTTATTATCTACCCTTTCATTTAAATGCTCCAAAATAGTAGTAACAATTTCTTTTTCTTTTGAAAGAAAACCCTCCTCTTTTACCCTTAATGATGTCTGTAATTCATCAATTTTATGTATGAGCTGCCTCTTTGTTGGATCAACAGAGCACTCTATTTCTTCATCAATTTGTTCTAGAGGAGGGGTGAGAGCAGGATTTTGAATAGGAGACCCTGGTGTAGAAACATTTGGAGAAGCAGGAGGCATTGACCCTACTGTGGGAGGTAATGTGCTGGTTCTTGGAGCTCTAGATGTTTCTCCAATATTTCTATACTTGAACCTTTCCACTTCAGTTTGTAGCTCAACATTCCTCTGTTGTATTTTACTATATTCTTCAATTAAAATGTTATACTTCTCCATTAGGCTCTTTCTTTCATCCTTCTCCCTTTTAGCAGTCTTTTGGGCCAACTTGGCCACATTCACAGTTAAATTAGTGGCTTCAGTGGTTGAAGTCTCTGAAGCCCTCTTTATTATTAACCCTCTTTTGAAATTTGGATTAATATCAACAATGTCTGGCTTTCTTCCTTGTGGAGCCAATGCCCAAATTGCTAAGGTCTCATATTCTTCACTGAAGGCAGAGTTTTGCAATGTTGCCTTAACTTCTTTCTTCAAAATCCTGAAAAGGATTCTTAGACTTCATAATGGCATTGAAAGCCACTACATCTACAATGTCCCATTTAGGCAAAATCAAAACACTAGCCTGACTCACAAGTTGTCTCCCTTCTTCAGGAGTGATGTTTTTAAACTCTTCCATTAGTTCAGCTTTTACTTCTTCATCATTCTCCTGATCTGATCTGTCAGGCCTTAGTTCTCTTCTCTCCTTGCATTTATTTTGATATTCCTCAAATTTCATCCTCCATGCCAATTGCAAGAATATACGAGTCTTTACAAATGTATTGTCATCTAAGAACTCCTTGCAAGCCTTCATTCTTGCATCTTGCACACTCTTACCCTTCATATCCAAATCGGATAGAACCAATTCAGCTGACCTAGGAGGGGAAGGCATACCAACCTACATGTCTTGATCAGTAATAATAATTTCATCTTTCAAATCCTCAAGTGGGTGATCAGTTTTTTGCCTCTTAGGACGTGGCTTAGATGGTGGTGATGGGTGACTGCGCTCTGGTGAAGACTGTAATTCAATGATTTAATTGCCTCAGGTACTTTGAATTTTGGACCTGGTTATAGAGGCACCTTCATTATTTGCTTCCCCTTTTTGTCTACTTCTTCCTCATCATTACTAGTATCCCTTTTCCTCCTATAGATGGGCCGCCTTTCTGTAGGTTGATATACTGACCTTGTTTCAATTGGCCTATCACTTTGTCCTTGCATATCCATACTTAGCCTTAAATTTATCTTTTTGGTTGTCAAGGTGTCCATAATCTCCTTGAAGTTTTTCATCAGAAAATCAATTTTCTAATGGTATGGAGTGAATTCCATCACTGGATCATTTCATGCACAATATCTAGTAGCTTACTATGAGCTATCCATTTCTCCTTGTTCAATTCCTGCTTATTTAAATCAAATTCATTTCTGATCAGGTCCTTAGGGAAATTGAACTCATGTGCAAACTTGCCACCTTTTATTCTTTGTCTGAAAAGAGCAAAGAAACCTTCAGGATCATGTTGTCGCCTTGGACCAAATCTCAAATGGTAATCAACAAAGAATTTATCAAAATGTGTCCAACCTCCCTTTGAAAATGTAAAGTTAGACACTATTGTATAATCAGGGAGTAATGTTCCCTTCCCCTTTCCAGTAAGGTTGTCTTCATGAATACAACCCATCTGCCACATAACTTCTGCAAACCCTAGTCTTGGTGGCACATTGTATGGTAGTATGTGAGGGGTTCCTTGAAATCCATATATTCTCAGGACAGTGTTGACTGGATATGGGATAATGTCACCCCAGTTATGTAAAATCCTCAATTCTGGTTTCCTCTCTTTTGGCCTAAGGAAATCATGCACTTCCTCAGGGATCCTAGGTACATTTACCATCAATCTAGCCCTTAATCTTGAAGCAAAACAATTATCAAATTGCACATAACTGGTGTTTTCCTTATTACAGGGCAGATCTGCAGCCCATATCTATATTGGCAATCTTTCTCCATCAACTGATTGCCTTAAGTTCATCTTCTCAGCAAAGAAATCAGCATTCCTAAACAAGAACATATGCATCAACATGGAATACCAAAAGAATTGAGTACTAGTATCACCTTTCTGCAGCTTCGACAACCCTTCATCTATCCTCTCTGCCAAAAAAAAGCAAAGTCATATGTTACAGAGAAGTTAGGGTGTTGTATTTGCACCCCCATGAACATGTATGCAATTGACATTACTGCACCAAGACTGAAACCCAAAATCTGACATAGTGAATAGAAATTAGCCAGGAAAGGCTTTGCAAAACAATTCAATCTGAAGGGTCCCTGGTCACTAGGGCTGATGTGAAATTGTGAACCTCTTGCCTTAACCAGATGAGGTGGAAGCAGCTTAACCCTAAAAATATATTTTAGTTTTGTATACTCCTGCTTCATTTCCTCAAAATTAATAGGAACCAAGTCATCACTTGGCTCACTCAAATCAAAACTCTGTTGGATAACATTTCTGTTAATTTCTAATAGAACCCCTCCATCATTATCTCTAATTACCCGTGTGATGGGGTCATATCTCATGGCCACTGCCCTAAGTAAGTCCACATCAGGGAACATATTTGGTACAACCAACTTACCCATGTCATACATCCATCCATTTGAGAAAGGGTGAGGCAAATTCCTCTATCCATACTATAATTTGAACATCTCTAAGCCAGTGAGTGGAACCCTAGCATTAGCAATGTTGGAACTATTATACACCAACCCCTCCCCTAGGATTTTCCCTTGCAATAACACTACACCCTTCCTTCTATTATTTGTTGACAACGGAAATTGATCTAGGAAATCATCGTACAAGTTTCTTTTCAAATACTCAATGTGGCTAGAGTACTGCTTGGGTGGTGCCATTTTAGACAAATTAGGGTTTCACTACAATGTTACACTTCAAGTGGCTATGACTAAGCAGATATAGGAAATTATAGAGTAAAAATACCGCAATTTCTTACAATTTATGATTAAACTATAGCCCCAACAAAAAATTTTAATGAGCTCAGTGACACACATAGCAGACCCCCCTTCCCAAATTTAGGTGCAGAATGAGTACGAAACAAAGAAAATAAACTCACAACTTTTTTTCGCACAAACTCCAATTTCTGGCAGTAGCTGCTTGCAATTTCACCTTTGGCTCTAAAACTATTTTTTATGAAATACTTGGATGCCTTGTGATACAAATGAAGTAAGTAAATTGATTTTATGTCTATCAAATCTTGCCAATAGATGTCTCATCCGCCATTAAAGCTCACTCGCGGGCTGCACGAACGGCTCCAACCACATTTGATACAGATTTAAATTTGAACCATTGATCCTCCAGTTTGATCAAATCATCGACGGCCACCTTCAAAATAGGCTGACATAATCGCCAACACGACAATAAGGTGCCCACCATGCCATAAGCCGCAAATGAAAACCACGTGGCAGATTCCCGCAATACCGCAATCCCTTGATTTACCATCGCGGGATGGCGGGCAACCGTTGATCCTTCTCATCAAAGATCCTACTCCTTCAAAAATGGTCGCCATCCTTTCCGTTAACTGTCGAGCAACTTTTCCTTCAAAATTATAACATCCGCGTTGAAATAAAGCATGTGCATCTCACAAGCACTTTAGTAATCCGCCCCTTAACACATTTAGAACCAGCTAATGCTTCCTTCACTCTTTATACCTCATCGGATGAGACACATGGCAAGCGCCCATGATATCGCGATCCTATAATTCTTGATCACGGGATGGCGGGCACCGTTGATCTATAGGAAATAGATCAACGACAACGCTAATTCAACCCTCTACAAAATAAAATCATCGACGACCACCTTCAAAACAAGCTAACACAATGCCAACACGGCAATAAGGGGCCCACCTTACCATACACTATGAAGGAAGTCCACGTGGCGGTTGCCTGCAATATAGCAATCCTAAAACTTCTGATTGCGGAATGGCGGGCAACTGTTGATCCTGAGCATCAATGATCTCATTCCTTTAACACAGTCGCCAGCCATGTCGTTAACCTTTGAGCAGCTTTTCTAGCGAGATTATAACATATTCGTCAATTTAGAACATGTGCGTCTCGAGAACACTTTAGTAATCCGCCCCTTAATACATTTAAAGTCGGCTAGTGTTTCCTTTACTCTTTAGGCTTCATCGGATGAGACACGTGGCGCCTGCCCGTGATTTCGCAATCAACCCAAGCACCATCGCGGGATGGCGGGGAATGGCTTAGATCAAATGGCAGTTGGTCAGCGATAGCGCAAATTTTATCCCCCGGATAGGACACGTGGCGCCCTCCCGTGATTTCGCGATCCTTCAATTCTCGATCACGGGATGGCAGGCACCGTTGATATCTGCAGGAAATAGATCAACGACAGCACTAAATCAACCCTTGCAAAATAAAACATTCATTAAAAGGAGAAGTGGGCATTACTAGGCGGATGACAAATAAAAAAATTATATTTATAGAAGAAAAATAAAAAACAAATTTATAATTTGCCTTTATAATTTCACTTTTAACTTTAAATGTATGTTCACTCATTAAGTTGTATTTTTTTTACAATCACATTTTTATTTTAGATGTTTGTTTATAAAATATAAAGATGCATTAAAAATATATTAGAAATATTTTTCTTATATTATATAGCATTCATAACATTAAATTAACATAGAATAATTTCACAATATCACTTAACCAATCAAGAAAAATTTAATCATTACTATGCAACATTATTCTCATATCAAACTAACAAATAAACATTGAAGTTTTTTTTTTTTTTTTATATTATAACATTCTTAACTTAAACCTTTTATACACAATATCAAGTTAATTATAAAAAACACATAAAATTATTTATAAGCAACTTCAATTTTTAACAATTTAATAAAATATAATTTAATATAATTAAGAAAATAAATAAGAATTATAGATAAATTTAATGAACTATATTGATTTACTTATCAAGAAAAAATCAATGATAAATTTATTTATTATAGATAAATTTACTTACCAATCTATTTTAACCATCAAGAAAATTAATCATTAGTGATTGCAACATTATTGGCACATCTTTTAAACCGACAAATAAACATTGAAAACACATTTATTTTTTATATTATAACATTCATAACTTAAACCTTTTTATACACAATTTCAAGTTAACTATAAATGGTATAGAGTTTAGATTTGCTATATCTGTCATATATCAACATAGGTAAATTTGAAAATATTTTAAATTATATAATTTCAAAAAAAAATTGAATGAATTTGTAGAAGATTATTTTTATTAAAGTGATAGAATCTAATCCCAATACTAACATTAATTATAAGTCTAACCATAACCCCAACCCTAAAACTAACACTAATTAACTTCAAACCTAACTCTAATTTTATATATCCAACCCTAAACATAACTAAGGATTCTTCAAACTAATATTAATGAAACCCTAATTGAATTATAACCCTAACTCCCACATTAACTTGCCCCAATTGAACACTAACACCAACCCCCAAGCTCTATCATAGAACCTTAATCTTACCCCAACCCTTAACCCTAATCCTAATTGAATCCTATACCTAATTTTAATTAAAGTCTAACCCTATTTGAACCTTTTAAACTTAATTGAACTCATGTTTAGGGTTAGGGTTCAATTAAGGTTAGGGTTGAATTATGGTTATGATTAGGGTCAAAATTCAAATAAGATTAGGGTTGGAGTTTAATTAAGGTTGCTATTCACTTAGGTTTAAGGTTCAATTAGTATTCAATTTGGGTTAGGGATCAATTAGGGTTATAATTCAATAAGGGTTTAATTAAGGTCAGGGTTAAGGTTAGTCTTAAATTAGGGCTAGGATTGGAGTTAGGGTTCAATTAAGGTAAGGGTTATTGTCTATTTTAGGGTTAGGGTTCAATTAGAGTTCTTTTTTGTGGTTTTGATACAATTAGGGTTAGGTTTCAACAATACCTAGGTTTACGATTACAATTCAATTAGTGTTGGAGTTAGGGTTATAATACAAGTTCATTCAGGTTAGGGTCAAGGTTTAATTAGTGTTAGAGTTAGGGTTGCAATAATAAAATTTTCCATAATGATACGGAAAGGAATTCAATTGGATTCATATACAAATGCACAAATAAGAATTGGTAATTAAGAATTCTAGAACTAACGCTATAACAACAAATACAATCCTTATCTTAATCATTTGTTCTTTGTTAGGGTTGGGATAAGAATTTAACTGGGCCAACCGAGACTTAGGAAATAAAACCCTGCGGAGGAAATAAAGTATTAAAATCAAAGTTGGGTTTTAATTTTAATCCAGTGATGTAAGCCTAAGCCATTAACTCCAGTGGTCATGTCGCCGACGGCTTAGCCAAAGCCTTTCATTAAATAATAACCGCGCAATGTGTAGGTTTTCCAGATTCCAAGATATGGGAGAAGATCTTGATCGTACCTCGCCAACTCTAACTCAAACTCAATTTGTGTGAAGATGTGTCCGCTTCATCTCAATCAGGTGAAGATGTTGTTGCTGGCAATCATGAAGGGTGATCTTGATCCTCATGCAGCTCTAGTTAAACGGTGATAAAGACATACGCCGGCCAAATGCTGCCATGTTTGCACATGCATTTTACTAAGCATTGAT